>CM062813.1:783328413-783928413 GCA_031772625.1 Pinus tabuliformis
GTATCACTTTCTCCCTTTTTGTGGCAAAGAAGTTTTATAAAAATAAATGGAGTTGGAATTTTTACTCTTAAATTTAGAAAATCATCAAGAATTAGGTGGTGGTAAAATAAGACAAAACATGTCAATTTAAATTCAATTTCATGTCGTATGTTTTCTAAAATATAATATATATTTTTATCTATTTTATTCATTTTCTTTAAAAGATATTCAATAATATTTTACATAAATTTTTAAGTAGTGACAAAAGTGCGACCCCCCATTTCTTTATTGATTTATGCTTTTTAATTCCAATTTCTTTAAGAGATGTGTTGTAAACATTCTAAAGATTGCTAAACAAATTTAAAAATAAAAGGTAAGCATATTTTTTAATTATTATTAAAATACTAGTAAAAATGATAATTGTTTTGTATATATAAAACCGCGACCCAAGAAACTATCCTTTCAAGTTTATAAAATCAATTTTTTTTAATAGAAATTTGAAAATAACATCTAACAAAATGTTAAAATTATTTTTTCAAATTTTTTAAAATATATTTTAAATTTTTTATAATAACATATTTTATATTATTCAAAATATAATATATAAAATTATTTGTTTAGAAATTCTAATTCTATTTTTATATATATTCTTAAAGAGTTTTAGCATTTCATTTAACTTTACATATTTAAAAAAGCTATTTATATTTTGTGAGTGACTAACCATAGCTTTTACCAATATTTACTATGAGTTGACTTATTTACAAATTTAGTATTTGCTTTTTATAACATTATTTATATTTTCTGAACCCATTAAATAGGTTCACTATAGCTTTCACCAAAATTTATTTTCAATTAGCTTTGCTACAAATTTAGCATTTATTTTTTATAATTAACAAGTATGAAACTCAATTCATTTAATTGATATTTTTATATTCATTTCTTAATCTTTTTTCATTTGAATACTTTTTTGATTTCGCCATATAATGAGACACATTAACATGTCCCCCTCACATTCATTGATCAAGTCCTCGATACGTTGGTAGGGAAGTAGTTCTTCTCCTTTTTAGATGGTTTCAGTGGCTACAATCAAATTCAGATTTCCCCTAATGACCAGGATAAAACAACCTTCACCTATCCCTCGGGCACATTCGCATACAGGGTATTGCCATTTGGCTTTTGTAATGCCCCAACCACATTCCAGAGAGCTATACTCAGCATCTTTGCTGACGTAATAAATGAAGGACTTGAGGTATATATGGATGACTTTACTCCATATGGGGATGACTTTGATCAACCATTACAAATTCTAGAAAAGGTCTTAGGATGATGCATTGCTACTAGGTTATGTTTAAGCAATGTCAAGTTTCACATGATGATGACTGAGGGCGTGATCCTAGGACATTATATCTCTGCGGCAGGAATACAGGTAGATCCAACAAAAATATAGGTAATCCTTTTATTGCCTACCCCCTGCACTCAAACAGAGGTATGTAACTTCCTGAGAATGCAGGTTATTATCATAGGTTTGTTATAAAAAAAATCACAGATTGTTGCACCCTTATATGCTCTAACTGGAAATGTTGATTTCAGTTGATCTGACAAGTGTGACACAACTTTTGTAGCTTTAAAGAAACTAGTCTCAACAAAATCGGTATTACATGGACCAAACTGGGAGCTGCCTTTCCACATCTCCATGGACACATCATATGTAGATTTAGGCGCTGTCCTCGGCCAGGGGGACGACAAGAAACCTTATGTTATATATTATATTAGAAAAAATCTCACTTTTGTAGAACTTAATTATATAGTGACAGAAAAAGAATTCTTAGTTGTTATTTATGCAATAAACAAATTTAGACACTATATAACCGACTACCAAGTCTTTTTGTACATTGATCACTCTACTATTTGGTATTTAGCTAATAAACCGATCACAAATGGTCGAATAACACAGTGGCTATTACTTTTGCAGGAGTTCAACATTACCATTAAAGATTGTCCTGGGAAGGAAAACCCAGTTTCTGATTTTCTATCTCGAATCCTGAAGGTGAATGATCCACTGGTGGTAGATGACCAATTTCTGGATGAACACCTATTTTCCATGGCTGTCAAGACTCCATGGTACACAAATGTGGCAAATTATCTAGTAGTAGGGAAGCTACCTAAACATTTGACGACAAGAGAAAGAAAACTGATTGTTCAGCACAGTACCTAGTTCTCTTGGATAGGTGGATATCTTTTTCGTATAGGGGTCGGTATGTGTATACACAAATGTATCCACGAGGATGAGATCCATGACATTCTAAAGGCTTTCCATGACGAACCCTACAGGGGACACTTCACAGATCGAAGGATAGGACATAAGGTATTACAAATGGGTTATTATTGGCCCACTATTTTTAAGGATGCTAAAAAATATGTCCATGCTTGCAATAGTTGCCAAAGGATGGGCCGACCTAGCCAATCTGATGAAATGCCTCTGCAGTGTCAATTAGTCATAGAGCCTTTCGAGTGTTGGGCATTGGACTTCATGGATCCATTTCATCCACCATCTAATCAGAAGGCCTACATACTGGTAGCCACAACTTATGTGACAAAACGGGTGGAAAAAGTAGATTTACCAAGAACCACAGTGGAAGCAGTGATTAACTTCCTTTTTTGGCTATTTGTGCGGTATGGATTACCGTGAGAAGTGATCATAGATGAGGGAAAGAAATTCACTGGGCACAATATTACTGCCACTCTTAGAAACTATCATATTACGCACAGGATCACTTCTCTGTATCACCCACAGGTAAACGAGCAAGTCGAAAGCACCAATAAGGTTGTAGAAGCAATTCTGACTAAGACAGTCTCAACACCCCGGTGAGATTGGGCTGCAAGACTGCCAGAGGCCTTGTGGGCCTATCGTACAATGTGGAGGAATACTACTGGATACTCTCCATACTAACTTGTGTTCCTTAAAGAACCAATTTTTCCAATCGAATTCAAAATAAAGACTCTAATAATGGTCAAGGAAGTGGGGTTTGATTTAACAGAAGCCTAAAATAAGCTTCTTCAGTAGATTAATGAACTAGATGAGGCTACATTTCTTGCTTTGCAATGAAATGCAATAATTCAGCAGCAAAGACAAAATGGCATGATAGACTTATCAAGAAGAAAATGTTTCAAAAAGGGTATTGGGCACTTCTGTATAATTCCAGATTCCAGGACTTCCTGCGAAAGATGCAAACAAGATGGCTTGGCCCTTATGACATTCAAGAAGTGCATAATAATGGTACTCTTACCTTCACGACCATCAAACGAATCCAGCCATTCTTTTAAGGTAAACAGGCATCGAGTGTGCCTCTATCATCAACCGCTTACCAAGGAGTCTTTCTGCGAGTAGGTATGCGAGGACCCCTCCATGCAAATTCTAGCTGCAGGGAATGAGGACCCAACAACTTTTCCTTCAAAAAATTGAAATTGCTTGAGAAATTGTAAATAATGTACATACCCTTTTTAGGCATTACCATGTAAATATGAATTTTTTCTTAGGAAATTCCACAAAGTTTGGGAGTTTTTTTCCTGTTTTTGTTTTCGTTGTTCAAACAATTGAACGTATGCCATTCAATTGATTGAACAACATATTTTATTCTTCTTTTTTGTTTTTTCTTGTTATTCAAACAATTAAAAATCTTCCGTTCAATTGATTGAACATCACATTTTATTGTTCGTTTTCATCGTTCAAATAATTGAATGATTGTCATTCAATCAATTGAACAACGCATTTTTTTTTGTTTTTTTGTTGTTCAAACAATTTCCGTTCAATTGATTGAACAACACAATTTGTTTTCAATTCTTTTCGTTGTTCAAACAATTGAATGATTGTCGTTCAATTGATTGAACAATACATTCCATTTTTATTTTGTTTTCATTGTCCAAACAATTGAACGACTGATGTTTAATTGATTGAACAACACATTTAAGTTTTATTTTGTTTTCACTTTCCAAAAAATTAAACGACTGCCATTCAATTGATTGAACAACACATTTCATTTTTATTTTGTTTTTATTGTTCAAACAATTGAAGAGCTGCCATTCAATTGATTGATCAACACATTTAATTTTATTTTGTTCTCGTTGTCCAAACAATTGAACGACTGTTGTTCAATTGATTGAACAACACATTTCATTTTTATTTTGTTTTCACTGTCCAAACAATTTAACGATTGTCATTCAATTGATTGAACAACACATTTCATTTTTATTTTGTTTTCACTGTTCAAACAATTGAATGACTATGGTTCAATTGATTGAACAACACGTTTCATTTTTATTTTGTTTTCGTTGTCTAAACAATTCAGCGACTATCATTCAATTTATTGAGAAACACATTTCATTTTTATTTTGTTTTCGTTGTTCAAACAATTGAACGACTGTCATTCAATTTATTGAATAGAACATCTCATTTTTATTTTCTTTTCGCTGTCCAAACAATTGAACGACTGTAGTTCAATTGATTGAACATCACATTTCATTTTTATTCTATTTTCGTTGTTCAAACAATTGAACGATTTCTATTCAATTGATTGAACAACACATTTCATTTTTATTTTGTTTTTGTTGTCCAAACAATTGAGCGATTGCCGTTCAATTGATTGAACAACACATTTCATTTTTATTTTTTTGTTTTCACTCTTCAAACAATTGAACGACTGTCATTGAATTGATTGAACAACACATTCATTTTTATTTTAATTTCGTTGTTCAAACAGTTGAATGACTATCATTCAATTGATTGAACAACACATTTTGGTTTTCTTGATTTTTTTGTTCAAACAATTGAACGACTACCATTCAATTGATTAAACAACACTTCTTATTTTTTATTGATTTTCTTTGTCCAAAAAATTGGACGACTATCGTTCAATTGAGTGAACACTTTTTGTTTCTCTTGATTTCGATGTGCAAATGATTGGAAAATTGTTGTTCAATCAATTTCACAACACTTTTTATTTTTTTATATTTTTATTTCATCTTTCAAATGATTGAATGATTAACATTCAATCGATTGAAGAAAACATTTTAAGAAGATAAATTTTGAATTTTCCTCAATTTTTTATTTATCATTATGCCATTTTGTCTTCTTCTTTTATTGCAAATAAGCACCATTTCAATTGATTTGTGTCTTCTCTAAGGAAAAATGGTAATAATAATATCATTATGACTTCTAGAGCCTTTTGATGGTTATCTTTATCCATAAGCTAATACTGTGTATCTTTAGAATGATTGCCTGGACATCTTTTCTTTTGGACACATCATGAAAATGATTCATTATTCTTAATCCATGTTGTCTTATGTTTATACTCCCAAATGGATAAAAAACATTGATATAATGATAAGGGGATAAGAGTATAACACTTTCATTGGAATATTTTTACTTCTTACACCATTTCTAACTCTTAAGGAGCAAATGAGCCTCGCTTTTTTCATAATAAGAATTCCAAAAGAAAAACAAAATATTAAAATACTTAAAACATTGTCTAAAGAGGATAACGGGTCTCATTTCGAGCCAGCCTACCATGATCATAAGGATGTAACGGGTGACATTCCAATTTGGCTACCAAACCAAGGCAATGACCTTTTTGGTAATTAAATATGTCAAAAGAATAGGGGGTCTCATCACGAGCCAACCTGATAACTTTGTTACACCCTGGTGAGTGGAACTATGGTTTTCTACTCGCCATGCCAACATAGTGGTCTCTTTATGACAAAGAAAAGAAGAATTAACTGTAAAAAGGACTCTGACTCATTCTAGGGGCTTAAAAAGAAACACTGTCGAGGCTATGAACACCTGCTAGCAAGAGTGGCTCTGCTTGTGGTATTGGAGTATCACCTTATATTGCCATATGCCATTTAGCTCTTACACCTATGGATTTGTTTCTAAAGAGAATTTCCATTTAAGTAGCACTTGCACTAGCCAAATAGCATGGTGAATTTAATTTATATTAATTATAGTCCATATGTCCAATCATTAAATGACATTCATTAGACACATATCGCCGATTATGTTGATGTGATTAATGTCGCTCACAATGAATATCTTTGACATAATCAATTAAAAATTATTGATTTTCAATTTGGCCAATTCATGTGCGACAACAAATATTGCTTAATTGCTTTATCTATTTATGTGCTACGTTTTCTAGATTGGTTGCCAAAATTTATTTCACATCAATATATTTTCTTTCTTTTCACGTGATGAAAGGACATGGACACCCTTTTCTTGTCAGAGGGGGGATGGCTTGCGTATTCACGACACATGTCACAGTTATGGATAACTGTGTGACAATCATTTGGATTATCTCCAGAGTACGAATCACATGATGAGTATGAATGTGTAATAATTAGCAGGAATTTCCGATTGGACGAAGAGAAAAAACCATTATGGCGAGCATGCGAACTTACAATCCTGCGTTAAGTATGGCTGACAGCACGAATGACTTAACTAAAAATGATAATAATTGTCCAAAAAACGTTATTTCCCTGTTAATTGTTGTAACATACATTGTTTTTGTTCTGAATTATAGAGGTAAAATACAATTGCATACGGGTGAACCACCCTCAGGTGCAGTAGCCATCGGCGGAAGAGCTATCAGGAGTGAACCTCCCATGCTGATCGTATTGGATCAAGCTCGCGAAATCCTTGAATGCACTGGTTAGCTATAGTATTTAGACAGATTGCAGGGATTTCATGAGGAGCTAACGCTGGAATTTTTGTAGAATCTGCAGAATGGTAGCACAGTGGTAAAAGGTATAAGCATGATCATTTCTGAAGAATTCCTAGCCGAAGTCAATTGAATTTTGGCAAAGGGGGCGAAATGGATGGATAAACTCATCCTTTTATACAATGCAATTGAAGCATTCCAGGACCTAGGTGAGCGGCAAGTATGAACAGGGAAAGGAATTAATCCTTCCGCATTACAGCAGTCATGGTAAGAACTGGTGGTCATCGTCCAAAGATACATTACCCGTGACGGTCGACACAATGTGGTAAAGCACTCACAACTGAAACTTCTAGCCAATTTAAAACAAAGAATTTAAGTTAAGTTACCACTTTATCTAAATTCCCTGTTACATGATGTCACGTGATGGGTAAGGACAGCTAAGGACCCACATAGTGCAGTCAGCGATCATGGGTTAATTAAATTAATTATCATAAATAGATTGGACCAACAATAATTAACAAGGGATAGTATCATAAATCATACCTTGGCTCCACCACCGGAAAATGCGGAAATAGAGCAACAAGGGCCAAGAACGCCAACCCCGAAAAGAACAGTAAAGAAAATGAATTCCTCTGCACCCTTAGAACCATCAAAGCATAGGCACTCTGTGCGAGTGGAAGCCCAACGACGCATCCCAATCCAGGCAGAGGAAGCCAGACCTTCCGAGACACCTCCTCCTAGTCCACAATACCCCCCTTTGCAAGACTATTGAGGAGGAAGTGGCTAGCGTATTGGAAAACATGGGAATGTTTGCTGAAGGTAGAGAACAACCAGGTAGCATTCAAAAATAAAATTGGACCCCTAACCTGTCTGTCCCTATTGACAGCCCTGGTCGTGAGAAAACCCAACCATTTACTGATGCCATGGAGAAATAGAGGGATTCAATTCCTTCTATAGAAACACCCCTCAAAGCCGAGGTACATGAAGGAGAAGCCAACGAAGAAGAAACTCAGACAGTAGGCACTAGTCCAATGGACCCCCCAGCAGAAGGAAACCTTGAGGATGAGGCCTACCAAGGAGAATATCTGGAGAATGATAATTGTTCAGGAGATACCATTGCATTGGGATATGCTAAAAAAGAAATACATAATAACAATGAGCTAGAAGGAGAAATTCCACTAGAAGACACAGTTCTAATTGGAAACATCCCTGATGCTGACATAGTACAACCTATACAGGAACCATATGATAATGTAGCTAACCCACCATCAGATGGAGTCCCTAGAGTAAAGAAGTCCTACAAATATAGGCTTAGAGAGATGCTCAGAAACTATAGAAAATAGAAGCAAGTAATTAGGAAGCCGAAACATTGGTTGAAAGAGCCAACCATAAACAAGAAATTGAAAATGGAAATGGAAATTGTAGGAACACAAGTAGAAAAATGTTCTCGGAAGGATGTTGAGACTCAAATAGAGTTTCTTGTGTTCTATCCAAAAGAAACCTGGATTGATCTAGGTATGATAGAAGACACTTCCATGCAAATTAAGGACCCTTGTATCTTTTCGCAGGAAACCCAAATGGACCACCCCACTGTGGATATTGTTGTCCAAAGAGATGTTGAAGAACATGTCTGAGTTGATTGTATAATTCAAGAACCAACTGAAGTTGTTTTGCATACAGACCCTGTGCAGACCTAGTATGGAGACGCCCAAATAGATGAAACACCCCTTTACATCCCTTTAGTAAGAGAGGTCATCATCAGAAAATTGTAGAATGAGCTACTGATGTTTCAACAGGAACTGGCTCAGCAAAAGCAAAAGGTGGTCCCTCTACATGAACATCAAGGATTAAGGAAGAAGTTTGAAGCACTTACCATGAATCAATATGAGACCTTTGCTCAGTATAGGGCTGAGCAAAAGAAGGCTGAAAGATTAAAGGGTCAATTGCAAAAAGCTAGAGAGCAAATGGAGACAGTCTGCTCTCTTTATTCAGACACCCTATCCTACTGAGCCCCTACCACAAATTATGCCTTATTTCTCATGGAAAGATACCTCTTGCTAAAAGTCAAGGTCGCTAAGGCTGGAAAACCAGTAGAGATCAAAACCACTCTTGAATTTATCAAATGCTTTAGAGAGCACGATGAGAAGGTTCAATGCCTCCTCTATGAACACTCTATGCATAATTTCTTTTTAGAAGATGACAGGGACAACCACCCTGGGCCTTTTATAGGAGACATCCAATTTCAGACATTCCTTTCATTTGCTATCAACCAGGTCAAGTGGGCCAAGCCTCACAACACTTCTAGAAAACGTGAGTATGGCATTGACCTATGGGTCAGAGGGGAGCCTACACAACCATTATTCCTATATGTCAGGAATAAACAGTTTATGTAGCAAGCCAATGTCGTAGGCAAATTAGGGCCACTCCATACCGATATGATTCGGGCTAGAAAGGAATATTTCCAGGACATTAAGGAAGAAGCCTTGTTTGCATCAAGATAGAGGTGGGAAGTCTCTGGTAACACTATGAGGAAACGAGATCCATTTGGATATCAAAACTTCCAAGCCGCCTCTTCTCGTTTCTATAAATATAGTAATATGATTTTAACGATGGGGATTGATTGGGTACGATGTCATTACAAACCCCCAATCATATGGTATCCTCCTGATCAATACCGCAATGATTATAACTTGAAGGATTAAGAGGTAACCCAGGCTTTCACTGTCCTTAAGTAGAAAAATGGTTTTAGGAATTACAAGGAGGAAGGATATCCTGCTTATTCCCTAACTCAGTTGCATCTAAACTACTCTCTTGCACGTGGACATGCAACAAGGCAAGCTGGTGAGTATGCTGGGATAGGAAAAAAGTATGATTTCTCGTCGTAAAATGTTTTATTTACCATTCATCCTTATACGATTATCTCTATTTATAGATTAAAATGAGGAAAATATTGGCTAAAGTTGGATGAAATAATTTGGTGACAGAATAGGAAAATCTAGTATAAGAAAGTGATTTTTTGCTATCTTTATGTGTAGAGATGCGGACTGGGAAAAAGCCATTCAGTTGATAGAACAACAAGAGGCCATAAAAGGGAAAAGCTGAAGCATCTTGGGCAGAGAAGGAAGTGGGAGATTAGCTCAAACAATGTTATTTTATCATATGATCAGATTGTGTATTACAAAATCCTCAGGATCTCCTGATCCTCAAGATTCGCTTTTATCTAGTTACTCTTTTATGTTATATATAGGGCCAAAAGGAAATTAGAGACATTTCAGACTTTGATAATCTATATTTATTATTTTTGAAAACATATACGTTTTTGTCTCAGTGATTTCGTAAGTTGTTACTTGCATTAATGAAAGAAGGTTGCGTTTGATACATCTTCATATTCTGAGTTCTTATTAAGCAGAGGCTTTTGGTGACTCTGGGCCCGGTCATGAGAAGTTCTACTACTCCCTTGTGTTATAGTTTTTATATTTAGTCTTTGCTATTGATTTAAATGTTCAGTCATTGGTTCTTTCATTTATCATAAAGATTTGTGATATTGATTCACATTGTTGTTCAATTAGATTTAGAGTGAAGTCGTGTGATGTACTTAAGTAGCGCTTTGATTGGAATGAGTGAATTAGTGTTAATAGCATATTTTTGTTCATTTCAAATTCATTTTATCATAGATCTTCGAGATAAGACTAATTAACTTCTACAAATTTCAATATAGATCGTTTTCTATTTAGAAATGCTTTATCCCTATTTGTCATTCAATTGCTATTTGTTGTTCAATTATCGATTGTCATTCAATTGTTGATTGTTGTTCAATTACCGATCATTGTTCAATTACTGTTGTTATTCAATTGAGAATTGCAAGTTAACTTGGGTTGCTGTAGATTAACAATGTTGTTCAATAGTTTTAGTTTCTTTCCTTGATTGAGTAAGTTAGCCTTAAGTCTATTTGAACAATTCTAAGTGTGATTCTTTTGTTTTTTATGTTGTGGTTCACGAACACCCTGGTCAATGGGTGGTGCTATTTCCATAGAAAAATTTGGGTTGATCAACCCCGAAGGGAATCTAGCCCTGCGGCCCACTAGCAAGGCCTAACCCAAGGGCTTCGGGGAGAATGGACCCTGTGACCTCCCAAAGCTGACACACTGATTTTTACCAACTGGGCTAACCCTTGGGGCTCCTAAGTGTTATTCTTATTTGCGTTCAGTTTCAATTGATTTCGGAACAAGTTGCATAGAATTGCAGAGTGTGTCAACAGTGTTTCTTCCATAGATAGTTCATTCCAGAATTGTGTGAATTGAATTGAAGAATTATCCATTATTGATTGCAACGATTCATCATTAGACAACCTCTGGATTCACTGCATATACTATGCTGACACTCCTGAGATAAAAGGACTTACCTCGGGTTGAAAACTAATGTAGGGATTGATATTGCCTATAAAAGGACATCTTAGTGAGGCAACATCGGGTTTTGGCACCTGTAAATACTTATTTGGGGGTCTTACTTTCCAAATCTTGATGAGGCACCCTATTTTGAAAATATACAACAACATGTGAAGCTTCAAGCTAAACGAACTTTGGCACATTTTCATCATGGACCATTACTCGGATAGCTTTTACTACAGACTTGTTCTTCGTTTCAATTAGACCATTTGGTTTAGGATTATATGGCACAATTATTTCCTTCATGATACCTTTGTTCTTGCGAAAGCCAATGAACTCATTTGACATGTATTCTCCACCATTATCGGACCTGAATATTTTGATGTTATTCCCTGTTTGATTTTACACCAATTCTTTGAACTCCTTGAATTTTTTGAAGGATTCATCCTTATGCTTCGAATAGTATATCCATGTATTCATTGAAAATTTATCAATGAATTTGATGTAGTAGAAATAACTAGTAATAGAACGCACAGACATCATACCACATATGTCAGAATGAATGAGATGGAGGATGTCATTGGTCTTGTTCTCGCTATAGGCAAATGACCAGTTGTCATCTTTCCACCAGCACATCCTGGACATAATCCATCATGTTGAGATTTAACCTTTGGCATCCCTGAGACCAATTTCTCCAATTCTGGCAGAGCATCATTTTGTAGATGAGCCAACCTTCAATGCCATAGTTTTCTTAGATGATTAGCATTATGAACCAATGCTAGTAGTGGTCTCTTAGTGACCATATATATTCATTCATATCTCGATCCCAGTGTGAATGAATTTCTCATAGGTGATCCAACAAGACAAGAAAGAAATTTTACCTTGATGAAGGAATGCCTCATACCTTTGTCTTCTAAAGAAGATACTGATACCAAATTATTATTCAACCCAAGCATATACATCACGTCATGTAGTAAAATAGATTCCCCAAAAGTCAAATGAAATTTGACGGACCAAAAACCTTTAACAAGATGAGTGGAGTTGTCTCCAAGAATGATTTTAAATTTGACTCCCTTTATCCCAAATTAGAGAGAGCTTCCTTATAACCAGAGAAGTGATGAGTGGCCTCACTATTAACCAACCAACTATCCCACGAATCTAGAGGAGATGAACTAGTAAGGTAAGAAATAATAATATATTCGGATTGATTCACAACATTACTTTCATACCTGGAGAATATTGACTTCTTGATGGTCACTTGGAGCATCTCTTATTCTTCTTTCATATTTTCCATTGTGGTCACTTCTTTGGTCATATCTTCTTCTTTGATCATTGAACCTATTGTTGTTTCTTCTAGTATTGTAACGCGATCCATTTCTCTTATTGGAGAAATATTGACCATAGTGGCCTTTCTTATGAACATTGTAGCATTCGATGTTCATGTATTCCTTTATTCTATTTGGATTTGAAGGAGAAGGTTTTCTTCATGGACCTCCTTTCTCTTTCTTCCTACTCTTGTCACGAGTGATTAATGCAGCGGGTCCTCCTTCTTCATGCTTTTGAATCCTTCCTCTTGATATCATCCTTGACTCTTCTTGAGTGATATTTCCACCAATTTCATCAAATGATGGGAGGACATTGTTGTTGCTTATTGTAGTGATGACGATTTCCCAAATAGAAGGGAGGCCTCTTAGAGTCACGATCACCAATTCCTTATCAGACACAGATTATACAACTCTTTGCAATTGATCTTTAAGACGAGATATCCTCATTATCTAGGATTGCATGGATTATCCTTTGTTCATATTGGTGTCTTTGAGTTGATTTTTCAAGGATATGATTTCATTCAAATTTTTGACTTCATACATAAAAAATATCCTATCATACATATATTTATACCTTCTCAAGTTTCCAATATATGCAAGTAAATTATCTTGTAAACCATCAACTATAATTTTCTTTTCTTTTAACTCACCTTTCGTATGCTTGTTCTTGATAGAAGCAGAAGAATTCTTTGGAGGCTCGGGTACTTTTTCTTGAATGTAGTCCAAAACACCGTTTTTATCATCTATGTATCTCCAACCTCACCTTCCATGCAACAAATTGGATGAGTCACCAAACTTCTCATCACCCTTGAAGAAGGAAGTTATCTTGACTTTCACTTGATTGGCTCTTTCAATTTTCTAAAGATGATTTCTTCAAAGATTGGCTCCTTTTGCGCTTGTCCTTCACCTTAGCTCTGATACCATGTTAATTTTCAGATTTTTCTATGTTGTATCGATTACTTTAGCCCAATTCCACACTTCAATTAACAATGTTTCCAATTACAACTAGTCTTTCCATTAATCAATAGTAATTTAAGGGAGAGCAATAAATACAATGGCAAAGGAGACAATCAACACATCAACAATAGAAACCAGATTTGGTTGAAGACCAAGGAAAAAGTCCACTAAGGGGAAAACCCTTTGAAATTATTCTTCTATTAGATTGTTATAAAATGTCCAACAAAGAGTGAAATGAGCCCAATACAATATCATTAGCAATATAACCCAATAACATTAAGAAACAAGTTTTCAATGTCAAATTATATCAGAGACAACTTCTCCAGTTTTCGGTCAACTGTAGATAACCTCGGTCAATGGAAAACTTTATTCAAATCCCCATTACATGCATGAGGGGTGGTGAGAGTGACTATAGGATCCCAGTCGCTCCCTTGATGCATGTATGCTAGAAAATATAACCGAGATTTCTCAGTGACAAGAGTGCGACTATAGCCCAGAAACCCTAGATCTGTTGCAAGCCTCACACCCTAAAATCTCGAACCTTTGCAAAACTTCCTGTTAGGATATTCCGACACATAGGATATAGTTAAGTTCAACTTGGTCTAGCATAGAGTTAGGTTAGAGTTAGGTAAAGTCTGTTTCTTTACTGTTGTACATTTTGTAACTTACAATCCGACGGTCACGATATGTAGTGATCCGACGGTTCACTCTCACCTCGGTATTACCGACACTTGATCCGTGGCTTGACACCCGATTGGTCCATGAGTTCTATTTAAAGCGCATGGAGGGTCATTGTTCGGGTAATCCGTGCATGAGAGAAGCTTATGTAAATTTTCATTCTTTGATTAATAAATTGTCTGTACCCACGTTGGGACAGGCCGTGGACTGTTTCCCTCCTTGCACTCTGAGGGTTTTAACCACGTCAAAAATACTGGTGTATTGATTTGAGATCTGGTTGTGAGCGGTGTCCTTTTGGTATTCTTTCTGAGGAACTTACCCTGTAAATTCCTACATGGTATCAGAGCTATTTGAGGGCCGCGTCCATTGGTGATCCAAATCTAAAGCCGGTAGAACTGCATGCGGCTGTCGTTTCCTAGATCTGCTGTATCTGACTGCTTTCGGGCCGAGAGAACTGCTCTGTTGCGTTCGGAGCATCTGTTTCAGTGAGGAACCCCTTTCGTTTCACGCAAAAAGGTTTCCGGTAGCCCTAGCTGCGTCATTTTTCAGATCGGGAGGTATACAGTGTTTTTTTTTGCAGTTTACTGTCATTTTCTCTCTGCTTATTTTGGTTTCGGTTTATTTAGCCTTTTTTTTTCCCGGATCTATACCTTTCATTTCTGCGTATGCTCTTTGCCCTGCGACTCTGTGCGATCTGGGCAAATCAGAAACAGAAAGAAAGGATTTTTCTCATGCGTATGCTCTTTTCCCTGCACCTTAGTGTGATCTTGGAAAATCAGAAACATTGAGAAAAATATTTAGTTTTTCGGTTAAAAGCTAACTTTGAGATTTTTTTTTAAAAATTCTAGTTTTTTGGCTAAAGCTAACTTTGAGCCGTAAGGTTCGTTTTTCTTTCCATATTCGTGTTGGGTTTTGTGTTTTGTGTTTTGTAGGGGAAAAGAGCCTTCCCAAGGCAAGCACGCAAATCGAGGCCCCCCCCCCCCCCCTCTCTCTCTCTCTCTCTCTCTCTCTCTCAAATATTTTGTATAGATCAGTTGGTTCAAAGACTTTTTAAGAGAGTAGAGGTCTTGGGTTCAAGTCTCCATTTTGTGGGGGCGGATTTTTTCATTCCCGCACATTCGCGCACTTTGCCGGCAACGTCAACAATTTTTTTTAAAAAGCCATATCTTCTTCATCCGGAAGCCTTTTTCAGAGCCGTTTTTTTTAAAACTGCCTATTTTTTCGAGATCTATCCATTGGACCACTTACTTTCAGCATCTTCAGCTTCAGGATTTTTTTTTTCAAAAAATGGAAAGTCCATGCCAAGTCATTCTTGACAGCACTAACTACTTCCAATGGGTAGCCTACATGGGAGATTTACTTAGAAGTAAAGGTCTCTTCAGAATAGCCACAGACCAAGAGAAGAAACCCAAAGATAAAGACAAGGCCGAAAAATGGGAAAATAGACAAGATCAAGCACGTGGTTTGATAGGAATGTCTGTTTCTCCTGATCTTAGATTCCACATTGCAGAAATTGAAACTCCTCATGAAGCATTAGAAAAACTTGCTAAAGTTTTTGGGATTAAAAATGAAATTAGAGCCCATCAACTTGAGAATGAGTTGCTTACTTTGGATCCTAATAATTTTTCTTGCATTGAAGATTTCTTGTCCAAATTCAAGACCCTTAGATATCTCTTGGAAGGTGTTAAAGTTAAGAAAGAAGATGGTAACCTTATTTATTCCATCCTTACTAAGTTGGGACCAGCCTACTCTGTATTTGTTTCCACTTTCCATTCTACAAGGGAAGCTTTCATTTGTCAAGGCAAAGACTACAACCCCCTTCCTTTGACTCCTTTTGTGATTCCTTAATAAGAGAACAAGAAAAACTCTTACACCTTGGTCTTCTTAATCTTGGAAACTCTTCCTCGAAAGCGTTAGCCGCCCAGCAGCAACCAAATTCAAAGAATCCTAAGAAGTCTTATCCTCAAAGGAATGGTCCTAAACCAACTCAGCCTCAAGATGAAAGATCATTTCAGCAAAATGACAAGACCAATAAAAACAAATGGAAGAGGACTGACAGACATTGTAACTTTTGTAATCGAGATGGCCACTTAGAATCTAAATGCTTTAAGAAGATGGAAGCCTTGGAAGCCGCAATGAAGAAACATAACATCCATCTGGAGCCTACTTCAACTTCAACTTCCGGAATGGCACTTTCTGCATGTCATCGTCAATCATCTCAGTCTGGTTATGCATTAAATGTATCTTCTTCTTCTTCTCATTCTCATGAGTGGCTCATTGATTCTGGAGCCTCTTGTCACATGGCCAAAAACCAAGCCATGTTTTCTTCTTTAAATGATTGTAACACCAAAAATATATATGTTGGTGATGATAGATCTCTTAATGTTGTAGGGACTGGAACTGTTCATCTAGACAATGGTCAGTTCAATGATGTATTATGTGTTCCAAACTTATCCTGCAACCTTCTATCTGTCTATCAGATAACTCATTCAGGTGAAGGTAAAATTGTTGAATTTTCACCTCATGATGTTGTAATCAAGGATCTAAAAGATCCTAAACAGATTCTAGCTACTGGTCTTGCTGATGATTCCAAAAGGTTGTATAAGTTTCACAACTTTGGGTCATCCCATCTTCCCTCAGTGTTTGTTGCTCATAATGATGAAGTGAGCAAACTTTGGCATGAGCGGTTTGGTCACTTAAACTATCGCTCCCTTCAGCATCTATGTAAAGAAAATATGGTGACAGGTCTTCCTATGGTATCTTGCAAAGATGGTGTTTGTTCCGGATGTGTACTCGGAAAACATCATCGGGACAGTTTTGACAAACGTGCCTCTTGGCACGCCTCAGCCCCTTTACAGCTTGTGCATAGTGATTTATGTGGTCCTCTTCCTGTTGCTTCATTCTCTGGCTGCAAGTACTTCTTAACTTTCATTGATGATTTCTCTAGACGCACTTGGGTATACTTCTTAAAACTCAAGAGCGAAGTATTTAGCACTTTTTTGGCCTTCAAAGCATTTGTTGAAAAACAATCTGGACATCAAATTCTTAAGCTAAGAACTGATAATGGTGGAGAATATGTTAAAAACGCATTCATCAACTTTTGCACCGAAAATGGAATTCAAATGCAACATACTGTTCCATACACTCCACAACAAAATGGTGTAGCTGAAAGGAAAAATCGCACCTTAAAGGAAATGGCTAATTGTATGCTGCAATCTTAAGGACTCAGTCTTAGTTTTTGGGCCGAAGCAATTAATTGTGCAAATTATATAATCAATCGCACTCCTACTAAGGTTCTAGAGAATATCACTCCAGAAGAAGCTTGGAGTTCCATTAAACCAGATGTAAGTCACTTTCGTGTGTTTGGAAGTGAAGCATGGGCCCATATTCCAGATGAAAAGCATAAAGCTTTAGAACCTAAGAGTGAGAAATGTACTTTTGTTGGATATTCTGAAGATGTAAAAGGTTATAGACTTATTCCATTTAAGTCCAAAAATGTTATCATTAGAAGAGATGTAAAATTTGATGAAAATAAATCGGCCTGCGAGCCTAGTCCGGCGGATGTGCCACCTCTTCCTATCTCTTCTATCTTTGAAAACATTTCTTCTTCTGATGATGAAAGCGACGATGATAATCCTCCCCCACCTTCTCAGGATCCTCAACTTCCAAGATGGGTCCGTGCTACTCGGGATGCAGCAGGTGATCTTGCCGGTGATCCTACAGATCAGCGACGTACACGTTCTCAGTTTGAAAGAGCCTCTTCTTTACTGGCTCAAGCTCCGGTAAATCATGATCCTGACACTTTTGCAGAAGCTTCAGGCCATCCACATTGGGAAGCAGCTATGAATGAAGAATATCATTCATTGATGACAAATGATACATGGGATCTTGTTCCTCTACCAAAGGGACGCAAACTTGTTAGATGCAAATGGGTTTACAGAACCAAGTATGGACCAGATGGGAAAGTTGATAAACATAAGGCTCGTCTAGTTGCTAAGGGCTTTTCACAGGTTGAAGGCATTGACTACACTGAAACCTTCTCTCCAGTTGCCAAAATGAACTCTATCCGCCTTGTTCTTTCCCTTGCTGCCTCTTTAAAATGGGAAGTCCATCAAATGGATGTTAAATCTGCCTTCTTGCATGGGGACTTGCAGGAAGAAATCTATATGGAACAACCCATTGGCTTCATACAAACAGACTCCAGCCTCGTTTGTCGACTTAAGAAATCCCTTTATGGCCTCAAACAAGCTCCTCGGGCTTGGTATGCCAAAATGGATAGCTTTCTTTTAGAATCTGGCTTTTCTAGGTGTCATTCTGACAATACTGTCTACACCAAGAAAGTGGGCAACTCTCTTATCATCCTTGTTCTTTATGTTGATGATCTTATTCTTATTGGTAGTGATCCCAACCTTATAAACCATGTGAAGTCCAGCCTTAAAAAGAAATTTGAAATGACAGACTTAGGACACTTACACTATTTTCTCGGTCTTCAAGTCTTGCAATCCCAAGAAGGTATTTTCCTTTCCCAGTCCAAGTATGCTTGTGATATTCTTCGTCATTTTCACATGGAAGACTGTAAGCCAGCCCCTTCTCCCTTTCAGTCTGGAGTCAAACTTTCAGTCTCTTTTACTTCTCCTGAAGTTGATGCTACCTTATACCGTCAACTTGTCGGAAAACTCTTGTATTTAACCCATACTCGTCCTGATCTTTCCTTTGTTGTTGGCCTTGTTGCTCGTTTTATGCAAAACCCCCGTGAAAGTCATTGGAAAGCAGCTAAAAGAATACTTCGTTATGTTCGAGGTACAGTACAGTTTGGGATTCATTACAGTGCCAAAGCAGCTCCTCTATTAGTTGGTTTCACTGATTCTGATTGGGCTGGTGACCTTGATGATCGGAAGTCTACTGCCGGTTATGTCTTCACTCTTGGTTCAGGACCTATTACATGGGCTTGTAAGAAACAGGCTGCCATTTCTCTTTCGTCAGCAGAAGCAGAGTATCGTGATGCCGTGGAAACTAGTAAGGAAGCCTTGTGGCTTCGTCAGATCCTATCCGAATTTGGCTTTGAGCAGCAGCATCCAACCACACTTTGGTGTGATAATCAAAGTGCCATTCAGCTATGCAAAGATCCAGTCCAGCATCAGCGCAGCAAACACATTGAACTACACATGCACTTCATCAGAAAGCTCATTCATGACCATGTTCTTGAAGTGCAATATTGTCCAACGGATGATCAGGTTGCAGACATCTTCACAAAGGCTCTCACAGAGGCGAAGTTCACTAAACTTCGATATATGCTTGGAGTTCAGGAAGTTGTCACTAAGGGGGGATAGGCTCTAGTGCCTCCTTCCTTCTCCTATTGTGTCATATTTGTAAATCCTTCAATCCTATCCCAAGTTGTTCTTAAGGGGGGATGTTAGGATATTCCGACACATAGGATATAGTTAAGTTCAACTTGGTCTAGCATAGAGTTAGGTTAGAGTTAGGTAAAGTGTGTTTCTTTACCGTTGTACATTTTGTAACTTACAATCCGACGGTCACGATATGTAGTGATCCGACGGTTCACTCTCACCTCGGTATTACCGACACTTGATCCGTGGCTTGACACCCGATTGGTCCATGAGTTCTATTTAAAGCGCATGGAGGGTCATTGTTCGGGTAATCCGTGCATGAGAGAAGCTTATGTAAATTTTCATTCTTTGATTAATAAATTGTCTGTACCCACGTTGGGACAGGCCGTGGACTGTTTCCCTCCTTGCACTCTGAGGGTTTTAACCACGTCAAAAATACTGGTGTATTGATTTGAGATCTGGTTGTGAGCGGTGTCCTTTTGGTATTCTTTCTGAGGAACTTACCTTGTAAATTCCTACACTTCCTTTGTCAACCTTAACTCAGACTTGTGCAAACCAATTAATGAGAAGAGAAGAAGATTCTTGGTTGGTGATGTCCAAATGAGCTCTAGGACTCCTATATTTATAGGCTTCCATGGGTGTCCAACCAAATCCATTTGATGTTGAGGCTGACCCATCCAAATGTGCGTGTGTGGGTACATAAATTCAAAATTCAACTTCTTCTTGTCGAAATGATGTGATATTTAGGTCGATTTTGGCCCTCTCAAAAAGAGGAATTTAATTCCATCATAATATCCATCATATGAATTTTCTAAGAAGGAATTTGACCAGAGTTTTATATTTTAACAAAACGAAGATCTAAAATTTGTACATGAAGTTCACCAAGATTTCTGCTCCAAATGGTAGAAATTTCAGCTTTTAAATTCCAAGATGACCTATTTGAAGATGTGAAACCCTAGAATCCAAAGCTTTGATACCAATTGTTATGCAACTGACTCATAGAAAAGATAAATAATGACTTAAAAAGTATCCTCTTCGAGGGGGAGACCTCTTTTACATTACATAAATGAACAATTCTTGAAAAATTAAAATGATAAGACCTCCTTGGTATATATAGGAGTCTAAGGGGTCACAATATAATCAGAGCCTACATAAAAATAATATTGTAATTCCACAAAAATAACAATAATGGGCTTTTATGGGGCACAACAATAATAATAGGGGGTTACACTAATAACAATAAGGGTAATACACTAGTATTATAAGGACCTAATATTTGGATTTCCATATCGTTTTGGAACTGGGTGAGGTGTTCTCAAGAAAATTCCCAAAGGCATAGGAATAGCTTAACCGGTAATGGCATGACACACGGTAAAGCCTAAGTGTGAAGACGAGAAAATTCCTCAAGGTATTCTTGAAGAAATACATAGACATCCAAGCTTGTTTAGGGTCTAGTGATCCCTTGATCAGTTTTGACAAGGTTGCAGGAAAGCCTGGTAGTGTATCTTTATTGTTTGGCCTACGAATCCCTTGACCAGTAATGGCGGGATTTTGGTAAAGCTTGGATGTATAGATGAGGGTTTTGGGCCTAGAAATACCTTTAACGGTAATGACGGGATGTGTTGTTAAACCTTGGGAAGCCTTGGTTATTTTATTGTGAGTTCCACATTCATGCTTGGGATATTGCATGGGGGTGAATGGTTGAAAGAAAAATTTGGATTAGAGCAATCTATGGTTGGGTGGTACGTGGAAGTCCATAACTTCTTTGGCTTTGAATATTGTAATATGAGCTTTCTTTCCCCTTGTATTTCATGAGTATTTATACCTATTCTTATGTGGAGTTGATTGTTTTTCTATCATTGTTATTATTATGGTTATATGTTGGTTATGTGCAAGTTTTTAGGACAAACTTTAGTTATGTATCTCATTATGTTTTGATTATTAAATGAATGGTTAATGAATGCATGACCTAATAGATGATAACACAACTATTGTGATAAGGAGTTGGGCCTTCCTAATGTTTCTCAGATAAGTATGAGACCCGTATGTTAAAATATGTAATTATGACATGTAGATTACATGTTCAAGATGTGTTTGATAAAATTTCTGTCATGGTTAGGATGGGTCAGGTTAAGTCCTTGATCAAAATTTGAATTAATTTTGTTTTTCTTTGTGTAATTTATCGTTTCTAAGAGTTTCATCAAGTTCTGGGAAGAGGACTAGATCGTACACCTAGAAAAGTCTCTCAAATCTCGAGATCACTAGCACAAAACTAAGTATTTTAGTCTACAGTTGCTAGGAAGTAGGCTCATGGGAGTGACTGTAGGGTTACAGTCCCAAAAATTCCTTGTCATGGGAGAAACTAGGAGTCGAGATTGTGAAAAATTCAAGTTAACGTAGGGGTTGGAAACATAGATTGGTTATTTAGTTCCTAGGGGTCCTATAGTTCCTCAGGGTGGTCAATAGAGTTTTAGTTGGATGATTCCACTTCCTTAATTATACCTAGGAGATTGAGTCATATCATTGTAACTCTCAGCACTTTTTTACCCAGGTGGACCAGTGAACTTGGGTAAGTGTAAGGGGCGGGTGTTACAAAGTGGTATAAGTGTAGGTTTCATTCTCTATGGGTGATATCTCATGCCAAAGATTGGTGTCAGAGCATTGTCCAACACTTCAACTAGATGGACGGGATGTGTTTATCATGAATGCATGTGAGTTATATATGTATTTGTTATGCATGTCAGTTGTTTATATGCTTTTTATGCATGGATTTTATGTTTATGGTTTTCATGCATGAGGTTATGGTATGCAGTTGTTATTTCCATGCATTATGTTGGTTTATTGATATGATTATAATTTATACATGTATAAGGCAATTCTAGTTGATATTGCAGATGAGATATCCTCCCCTGGAGTATACTAAGATATGTTGGTCATGTTTATCTTTGGTTATCTGACATAGTATACTTTCAGGAAGAATAGGATCAAATATGAATAGAAAAATGGTGGATTATAGCTCACGAGACTCTCCCAATAGATTAGAAGAGTAGCATGGTGATGAGTACTCCCCTCACATAGGAGATACTTTGAGAAGTTTTAAGGAAGATATAAGAATTTTCAAAGAAGATAATGATGTAATCATTTAGTCATAAGATATAATTTCCAAGATACAAGAGAAACAAGTAGAGGGAAATGAATTTATCCTTCAAAATTTTTCAGACTTACAGAGATAGGGATTGCATAGGATCAACCATGTATAGGAGGAAATCCTAATGTAACATATGGTTGAAATTCGTATGATGGGCACAACTCAGAAAGGGATGATACCTTCAAGGATGACAGATTCTTGGATACACCTCATAAGAATGGCAGTGGTAATGGGCTTTACTCTAGTTTTATATCATATAGGTATTATGGCCATCATCACTATCATCCTTACAAGAGGAATTACAGGGGATATTTATCGAATGAGTTCAAGAAATTGAAGCCACCTACATTTTATGGAGAGTTGAGGAAAATAAAGGATGTGGAGGTATGGTTTCTTGGAATGAAGAAATTATTTGAGTTACATGATTACAAGAAGAACATGAAGGCCATGATAACTATTTTCAGCCTCAAAGGGAAAGCAAGCTTTTGGTGGGAAGATGTGAAGCGGGTCAGAAACATCGGGACAACGGAGTTGAGTTGGCATGAATTCAAGAGACTTTTAAGGAGAAAGTACCTGTGAAAGAGGTACTATGAAAGTAAATCTGTGGAGTTATATGAGACAAATATGGGATCCAAGATAGATGAGGACTAAATAAGTAAGTTCCTAGAGTTATTGATGTATGTAACATATCATAAGGATGACAAAGCCAAAGTTTAGATATTTGTTAGTTGATTACCATTAGCATTGAAGGATCAAATTGAGTATGATGAGAATCAGTCATTGGAAGAATTCATTAGGAAATTGAATCACTGTTATGATCAATCGAAGCATAAGACAAAGTCTCAACAGGGTTGGAAAATGAAAGACAAGAATAAAGGTAAATGGCCACCGAATTGAAAAAGACCTCAGGATGTGGGTGATAAAGAGAATATTGTTCCTTACAAGAAGTTTAATGTAGTTAATAAGGGATATGGGTCACAACCAAGAGAGTAGCATAATAGAGGTGGTGGTGGGGGATAGTTTCAATGTTGAAGATGTGGAAAGAACCATCTTAAGAAGGATTTCCTATCGTATTAGAGTGGTAGGTATCAGATCTGCAGTGAAATGGAAGCACAAACAGTGGGTATGTTGGTCAGAGAATTCCTCGGATCTATGAATAATTGGATAACATGCAGGAGGACCACCAGGAATCTATTATCGATATGGATAGTAAGATTTGTGATAAAATTGTTTCTATTTTGATTGAACCTGGATCTTATTATAGTTATGTTAACCTTGAATTGGTGGATAAAAGTGGTTTGATAAAAGAAGTGCATGCAATGTCTTGGTAAGAGAATTTGGCTATAGTTACTAAGAAGAGAGTTCATCATTAGGTAGGAGCTTGTGGACTTGAGTTAAATGGTATGCCTACATTAGTGTATCTGAATGTACTTCCATTCCAATCATACAATATAGTTTAGGGTATGGATTGGTTTTATCTTAATAGGACTAAGGTATATTGTTATGAAAAGGCTATTAAGTGTTTGGATGACAATGAAGAAAACAAAGTCTTGTAGGGTAAGAATAAGACAACATTAGTCGTAATATTTCCATATATGCAAGCAAAGCATTGTCATAGGAAAGAATGTGTGTTATTTGCAGTTCATATCTCTAGTGATAAAGGTAAGGATGTTGAGGATGCATATGCCTTGAAGAGGCACCCGACCTTGCAATAGCTTTAGGACATGTTTCTAGTAGAGATTTCATATTTTCCTCCTGATAGAGAAGTGGAATTTTTTAGTGAGTTGGTACCAGAGGTAGTACCAGCATCAAAGGCATCATACAGGATGATAGCTCAGGAGTTGGTGGACTTAAAGTTGCAATTGAAGGAAATTCTTGAGAAGAGATACATAAGGCCAAGTGTGTCACCTTGAGGTGCACCAATTTTGCTTGTAAAGAAGAAGGATGGAACTCTTATGTTATTCATTGATTAAATGCATTTGAAAAAGGTAACAATCAAGAATATGTATCTGTTACCTAGGATCAGTGACCTGTTTTACCAGTTGAAGGGAGCAATATTGTTCTCGAAGATTGACATGATATTTGGATATAATCACATACACATCAAATGAGATGACATTTGCAAGACTACTTTTTAGACCAAGTATGGGCATTATGTGTTTGTTGTGGTCCATTTTGGTTTGACTAATTTCGAGCTATTTTCATTTTTTTGATGAAGAGTGTGTCGTGTCCTTATCTGGAAAAGTTTGTTATTGTATTCATTGATTATATATTGATATATTCTAAGAATGTGGAAGAGCATGTTGAAAACTTAGCAACAGTATTGAGAATACTCAGAGAGCATCAGTTGTATGCCAAGTTTACTAAATATTGGTGCACTAAGATGGCTTTATAATTCAATATTAATCCTACATTAATATGTCAAACTAAGGTTCGTTTATGTATTTCAAGGTTGAGAGGATTGTCTATGCGATAACAATCAGAGATTAGAATACACGTATTAATCCTAACTAATCGTTGCAGAAATAAACAATTGCTTAATGACTCGTTAACTCTTAATAATGCAGAACAAGAATTATTCTATAATTCGAAATTAGAAAGATAAATCATTTGCAATATACTTTCAAACAAATATCTTAATTCAATGTCCTAATGTGAATGAGGAAATCAACCTAAATAATCAATTCTAGACGGATTAAAGGAGACTATTCAAATCATACTAATTACGAAGAACACTCAAAGCTAGAAGTAATTGTAGAAAGAATATGATAAAAGGGAGCAACAATCATATACAAACTTACTTTACATAAATAATAAAAACTATATTAACCGAACTATAAGATTTACTTTAACTCAATCCGTAAAAGGAAGAACAGCAGAAATCTTTGACAGTAAAGTGTAAATAACATAATACAAGGGAGCAGTGGATCTTCAAGCAACCAGGCCCAAAGCCTCTAGAAGAAAAGTACTATTGAATCTCAATACATGGATTTAATGGAAAACTTCGAGTCTTTCATTAACTGTCAAAATAATTACAAAATCACTTCAACTGTTTAAAGTGCAATTTGCATTTGCAGTCTTATTGGAATTTTAAATATTACAAAAGTTACTTTCTTTTTTATTTACTAGTGTTATATATTCTATGAACTACCAGAAAAATCAAAGCTTATCCTGAGGATCAGAATATCTTGATGATTGCTGAGCTGAACAATCGTATTTCCACATCAATCTCATATTTTCCCTTTGCATTATGCATGGTTCTCACAATTGTAATCAACGGAATATTCCTTTCTTGGCCTTGTTGTCTTATCCCAAAGGAACATCAGTTGTCAAATTTAGCCAACCTGCCCATAAACAAGAGAAAACTTAGGCTTTTGATACTAAGAGCATGTAATTTGTACGTATTGCTTTTTATTTACTTTTCATGATCTTTCTTAGAGAATGTGCTCAAGACAAAAGGAATATTCATAAAACCATTTGATTAATTAAGTAACTAAAGAGGAAAAACATACCATTTTCATGACCCAACATAATCCCCAGCTTACCTTTTTCATGTCCTCATGCAATAAGATAATTAAGATGCAAATCAGTCAGAGAATAGGTAGGATAATGATTCTTCCTTGTAGACCCGAAAACCATTTTTGTTTTTATGTATTGTGAATGCTCGACCTTCCTGATGCTCTAATCATTCATAATTACACCAATACCGATTAGGAGGATACCAAATGATATGGATTTTGTAGTGACATCCAATCTAGGTAGGACCCTCAGCTAAGACAATGTTACCATAATGGGCGAGTCTAGCTTAAGATGCTGTAAAATATCTGTTGCCAAAAGGTTCTCGATATTTGACACTGTTGGGAGAGGTTTTCCATATTTTTTCTTGCAGCCAGGAGAGTTGCTTCTCTAATGTTTTCAAAATATTCCAAATCTCACTTGATAGTGTCTATTTAGATGGGGCCCAAGGTAGAAACAACTCCTTCTTTTTCCATAAATCTCTTATGTTGTAACCAGAGCTGCAAGGGCAATGTAGGTTCACCTCTTACCCAAAGATCTAGTCCACTTTCTCTCCTCTAGAAAGTATCATGAGCCTTAGCCCGTTTGAGGTGGTTTTAAGTGAAGGATAGGAAACCATGGAATTGGACAACCCCGAGGAAGGGTATAGTATTGGCATCCCTTTCATCTTCCAAAAAAAGTCATGAAAATATAATTCACATAAAAAAGGTTTTACTTCCTCAATCTTCTTCTGACAATATTTAATAAAATCAACAGTACAAAAAACTCAAAAGGTTGACCAGCTCTAATATCCTTAACTTTTAACATGAAATATCGTTCAAGCAGAAAAAGTGCATATTTTGTAGCAGGTGACCTACAAGTTAGTGCATTTGAATAAATAGAACAAATAGTTTTTATTTTCTCCAAAGATTTTTGATATTGTCCTTAAAGTTCCTCCACTTTATTTTTTTCTTCTCTAATGTTTGCAACGGTTTCATCCTCTATTTTGGTCAAGTCATTAAGTTTTTTCATTAACTCCTGGTATTTCTTCAAAGGCAAAACTTCTTGTTGATGCATCAGTAGTACTTGTTGTAACTCTGTCGATTTTGTCCTCAGTTTTCAAATAATATCCTCTACTGTCAAAGGGGTATACGGATGTATGTCCTTAGTCTAAGTAGTCTTGGTACCAGTGGCTATAGACTCTGTTTGAATGGATACTTCTATTGTTGTCATAGGAATACAGAGGCTTGTTTGAAATGTTTCCACTGTTGGAACATGAACACAAAGTTCCGTTTGAACAATTCCTTGTATTGTTAACACGGGGACACAAAGATTTGTGTGCAGATCTATATGAGTGGATGTCTCTATCAGTTCCATAGAAGAATAGAAATCGGTTTGCGTTTCTACAGAAAAAGTACAAACATCCTCTGTTTGAGTATCTACCAGATAGGTATTGATGTTTTCTGTTTGAATCCCATTGGAATTAAGATAATTCCCACTTTGGGTTCTTATTAATTTCGACTCCATTTCTTTCCTATGAATTTTTCTAGAGGCCCTTATCCATTTTCTAAGCTGCATAATTTTTCTTTTCATCTTCTCATTCTCTTTATCCATCAATTCTAACCTATGATCATCTTGCCTCTTTATTCTTATGATAGTTTTCTTTACTGGGGAAGAAGGGCCAGCAATAACATTCTAAAAATAGGAGCAGTTTCAAAATTGTCAGGATCACGTTCGAGTAATACTGTGTCTCTTGAATTCGCTTCTGACTCATCGACATTGTTAGGGTTTGGTTCAAGTCAGGTCGTATCTCCAGACTTAGCTTTCAACTCCTCATCATTATCAAGGTTTTGTTCTAGTGGGGTTGTATCCCCTGAATTAAATCCAAGCTCCTCAATGTTATCAGGGTTTTGTTTAAGTGAAGCTCTATCCCTTGAATTAGCCTCAGGCTCCAAGGTTTTAGTTGCAGAAAAATTATTCCCTTCTAATTATTGCATATCTTTGTCATTTTCAGAAGAGGGTAAAGTCTCTGTGTTGTGAGAACTATGAGGATAAGTGGAAGGGATAGTAATAGGGATTTGTTTTTGTAAATTATCAAATTAGCCCACCTCCTCAAAGACAGTTTCCAAGTTTTATAAGACTCGAGCTGCCACTTCTTCATAATCTCGGGGAAAAGAAACTTGGTGGTTATGAGGGGATCCATGGGATGGTCCCACCTCAGCTATGAATAAACTAATGCTTCTCTTTTGGGAATTTCACTCAAACCATCTTCAATTAACAGTAATAGATATCAAGATAGGGGCTTTACTTTTTTGTCCCCTTTTTGGGGTTTGTATCTCCATGGTCTGATGTTCTTCCTCAGGCTAGGTGTTTTCAAGAACTCCTTCCAGGTGTAGTACATCAGAGCTTATAAAGTTTTCCCAGTTTAATTGTAAATGAGTTAATTCCTTGGTAACCACTAGTTTAGTTAGACCATGATGATTGACTGTGGCCTTTGGGTTTCTGGAATTCTTACTCTACTAGCAACTTCATGTAATAACATATTCAGGAAAAATGGAAAATTAATTACTATTTTCTACTTTAATGTAGCTAACAATTTAAGGTGTTGAGGTCTTACCAAATCATGGCATCTATGGCATGTGATATGTTTCTAAATGATTTTTCCAATTCATGTCATGGCTTGCTCAGGGATGTGGGAGAGATACCTTTTCCTTTCCGCACTAACTCCCTACCAGGATCTTTGAACAATTCTACAAATTCATGAAATACCTTGTGCTTTTCGAACCAATTTATGCCTTCTGTAGGGAGGCCTATGACCTCTGCCATAATGGCTTTAGTTACTACTATGGTCCTTCCTTTGAAAAGTGTTCTCTCATTCTGCAAATTCTACAAGAATTCCATAGAAATATCATTTTTAAACCCTATCTGTCAAGTAAGATATTGCGCCCATCCTGCATGTTCTAAGATATCTTGGGCTTGTGTGGTGATTTTTAATAGTGTAGGCTCACTGCGAAGATATGTTTCATTCACAAAGGGGATAACAATTGCTCTTTGGAAAAGGGAACAACAACTATTTCTTTGAGAAGGGAACAACAAATGTTTCTTCGATAAGGGAAAATCAATTGTTTCTTCGAGAAGGGAACAACAAATATTTCTTCAAAAAGGGAACAACAACTGTTTCTTCGAGAAGGGAAAGACAACTATTTCTTTGAGAAGGGAACAACAATTGTTTCTTTGGAAATGGAACATCAACTATTCCTTCGAGAAGGGAACAACAACTGTTTATTCAAGAAGGGAACAACAAATGTTTCTTTGGAAAGGGAACAACAACTATTTCTTTGTGAAGGGAACCACATTTGTGGCAAAGGAACAACAACTATGCTTTAAGCGTAAAAAAAATCAATTATAAACAATGTTTGTATCAAAATTCTGACATACTAGATAGGAAAAAGAATAAAATTTCTCAACCATTTTCAAAAGAAAATATGTACATTATTTACAATATGAAAAGAATTATTTTTTTATGCAAATGAGGTTGTTCAATTACCATCCCCTACAGCTATGATTTGGAATGTAGGATCATTACTTACCTGTCGATAAAAAAATTCCTTTGTGAGTGGCTGGTGATAAACTCGCAATCGATGTCCATTCACTAGAAAAGGAGCATTAGACCCGTCAATGGTGATTAAAGTTATGGTGCCATTGTTACACACTTCTTCAATCTCATAAGGGCCAAGCCACCTTATCTATAGTTTCCCTGGGAATTCCTGAAATCTGGAGTCATACAGGAGCGCTGAATCACCTTTCTGAAATGATTTTTTTATAATAGGTCTATCATCCCACCTGGCCATCTATTGTCGAATAATTGTTGTACGATGCAGGGCAAGTAAGCGTGCTTCATCTAGTTGATTTAATTGCTAAATTCATTGTGTTTTGGCTTTTGTAAGATCCAGTCCAACCTCCTGGGTTTTCCTAAGAGTATTTATCTAAAACTTTATTAGGAAGATTAGTTTTTTTCCAAAAAAGTTTGTAAGGGGAGTATCTAGTAGTATCGTGCCATGTTGTGCGACAGGCTCACATGGCTTCTGGAAGTTTAACTGCCCAGTTCCATCGATTTGTCGAGACTACCTTAGTTAGGATTGCTTCTAGGACTTTGTTGGTGTTCTCTACCTATCCATTTTCTTGTGGGTGATACAGAGTGGTAACTTGATTTTTGAAATGATGATTTCGTAAGGAGGAAAAAATTTTATGTCCTGTAAATTGCGTTCCTCAGTCATTTATTACCTCCCTTGGTAAGCCATATCATATGAATAGTTCAGAGAGGAAATTAATCAATTTTTCTCCTATTTCCTGTGGCAAGGCTATTGTTTCTACCCATTTAATCACATAGTCTATGAGAACCAGTATATAGACCTCTTGATTTGATGCGGATTAAAGGGCCCAACAAAGTCAAGCAACCATCCTTCAAATGGTTCCACCACCAACTATGGCTGCAATGGAATTTTATCAGACTAGCCAGGATGACCCATCCTCTTGCAGTTGTCACAAGCATGAACATATTTCTTGGAATATTTGAATATGGTGGGCTAGTAATAAACCATTCGAAGGATTTTATGCCCAGTTCTACGGTTTGCAAAATGTCTGCCACAGGGCTCTTCATGACAAGATTTCAGGATGTCATATACCTTATCCTCTTGAATACACCTTGGAATCAGTAAATCAGATCCGGTGTGGAAAACATACCCGCCAATCCATGAAAATTAGACACTACATTGGACAATCAACTTCATTTCCTTGGGCAAAAAATGTGTTTGTAACCTCCCGACTGCTAGATAATTTGCTACATCCAGATACAAAGGTGCTTTAATCGTTACAGTGAATAGGTGATCATCTGGAAACTTAACATCTATTGATAATAGATCATTCATCTTAGGTACAAAGATAGGAAGTCTGCAACATGATTTTCTTTTCCTAGCGGTCCTTTATGGTGATATCAAACTCCTACTGTAACAACAAACATCGAGTTACTCGCCCATCAGAGTTTGCTTTGTTTTCCAAGTATCTGATAATAGAGTGGTTAGTATATAGGAAGACTGGATAGCATATTAAATAATGTCTAAACTTATTGATAGCATGTATAACAAATAAAAAATAATTTTCTGTTACTGTGTAATTTAGCTCAGCAGGGGTAAGGTTCTTGCTAATATAATAGATAACGTAAGGCTTGTTATCCTCTCCTTGTCCAAGTAAAACGCCTATAGCTGTGTGTGATAAATCTATAGAGAAATGGAAAGGTAACTCCCAGATAGGTCCTCGTAATACTGGTGCAGTTGAAATCAACTTCTTCAGATGTATAAAGGTAACATCACATTTTTCAGACCAATTAAATTCAACATTACGAGTTAAGGCATACAAAGATGCAACAATTTTTGAAAAGTTCTCAATAAATCTGTGGTAGTATCCTGAATATCCAATGAAACTACATACCTCGGTTTGGGTGCTGGGTGTGGATAGTGCAAGAATTACCTCTATTTTCATTGGATCTACTTGTATTCCTACCGCAGAGATCTAGTGACCAAAAACCGCACCTTCGGTCATCATCATGTGGCAGTTTACATTTATTAAGCATAACCTAGTGGCAATGCATCATTCAAGTGCATTTTCCAGATTTTACAAGCCCTACTCAAAATCACTTCCATGGGGGGTGAAATCATCCATATAAATTTCAAGTCCTTCATTGATGAGATAAAAAATATGCTCAATATTTCTCTTTGAAATGTGGTTGGGGCATTGCATAAACCAAAGGGTAAAAATCTATACACAAACATACCCCAAGGGCAAGTAAACGTGGTTTTATCGTGGTCTTCAGGGGCGATATGGATCTAATTATAGCCGCTGAAGCCATCGTGGAAGGAAAAAAATTGTTTCCTTGCTAAGGTGTCGATAACTTAATCAATAAAAGGAAGAGGGGAATGGTCCTTCTGGGTGGCTTTGTTCAGTTCTCTGTAGTCAACGCAGATTCATCATTTCCAATTTTTCTTGGGAATGACTACCAATGGGGATACCCACCGACTATTTGAGATAGGATAAATAAAATTTACATCCAACAACTTTTTCATTTCCTCTTTCACGATTTCTTTGAGGTGAGTATTCAACCTTCTATGGGACTTCCAAATGGTGCGAGAATCTTTCCCAATGTAGGTATGATAGGTACAGACTTGAGGATCTATACCTTTCATGTCTGAATATTCCCAAGAAAAAGATTTTTTATATTTCCGAAGTACCTGCATAAGCCTTTGCTGTTGATGACTGTCCAAGTTACCGTTAATGTTAAGTGTTTTATGTGGTTCAATCTCAATTGGCTTGCTATTATAAACAGAGGTCATGGGTATATGTTGATCGTCTGTGTCCTTCGAGGGATCTCCCTGTGCCTCATTATCGAGAATGACCTTTAACACTTGGAATTTCAGATTATTCATGGAAACTGGTCTATTAATGAAGTTGTTAATCATATCGTCTTATGTCTGATTCTTAAATTCAAGAGCTTATTCCAGTGTGAGAGGAAAGCATATCTTTTATCCCACGTATCTAGGTGGGTGTAACTAAGTATTTGCAATAGGTAGACTTGGTTTAGCTTGAGGATATAGAATAAGATTCTTCACAACATTTACTTGTGTAATAGTCACACTGCCTACATGACATCCTACATAAGCATTTGTTGTTGCTAACCAAGGTCGATCCAACATCAAAGGATGTTCATCTAGCCTACTTCTTCAGTTGATGGGTAGAAACTCCACAGGATATTCCACGGAATCCTTAGAGATAGTCACATCCTGTAAGGTTCCTTCAGGTCTAACTACTGATCTATCGAGAATTTCTAATAAATTTGTGGTGGGTTCTAAAGTTCTCATGCCCAAAACCCTACAAATTTTAGTAGTCAGAATATTAATTCCTGCTCCAAGGTCTACTAGTTTGTTTGGAAGGGTGCAACCTTGTATTTGAACTATCACTACAGGATTTCTTGGGTCTTCATATTTAATGGGTCCTTGTTTACCCAGAAGTAGTTTAGATAAATTTCCTACCTCATGTACTGTTGGTGGTTTATTCAATTTCCTCCCAGGCTTCTTCCCACATAATTCCTTAATTCTTTTTGCAAATCAAGATGTCTTGTATGGCCTAGACGAGCGTAATCTTTACACACAAATTTTTCAATTCCCCTAAGATATCAAAATCAGGATAGGCAACAAGTTTAGTTATTTCTAATCTCTTGGGGAATGGGGGAGAAGAAATTTTAATTTTATCGCAATTATGTTGCTCGACTGTGTCTCCTCCCTATTTTATTTCCGTGGCAACCACAGGCCAAGGATTTATTTTAGATTGCTTTTCATTTTCAGTTTCTTTGTTTTCTTCTATGGAAAAAATGCACCCTTACCTTAGCCGAAGCTCATTACATTCTACTCATTCTGTGTCATTATCTGAATTCTCAATGATCTGTACATATTGAGCTAGTCTATTATTAGGATTCAGATTTGGTTGAGCTAGTAGTTGAGGGCATACTGAAGGTTGATGGTTTTGAAATGGACCATGCAACATGGGTTGAGGTTAAGAACCCATTCCCATGGGTAAATTGTTCATCCCCATAGGGCACTACCAGTTTTGAGGTCAGTTTGGGTTCTGTGGAGTGGAAGTAACCCACTGTGAAGGGTAAGGATTACTAGCTGAATTTTGCCAAAAGGGGGCAGGGAAATTTGAATTTGGCAAACCAGTTCCTGGGAAGGGATGGTTTGGTTAGGGTGAAATGGAATAATGTTGGGATTACTAGGCAGAGAAGGGTGGTTAACCTTGCCATCTTGTTCCAAGATTTTAATGTTGATTATATTGCATAAGAAAGAACAAAGAATGGTCTTGTGGCATACTTGAGGGTCCTGCTTGCCATTGTCAATGTTGAGCCATTAAGTATGTCAGCTTTGTTCCCTCTTCAACTTCTTTGAACACTGATTTCAATACAGGAAGTGATGGAAACTGATCTGTTGCATGGTCATTGGTGCATATAGAGCACATCTGAATCATGTCCAAAGGACATTCTCTTAGGTTTTTCTTCTTTTAGCAGGACTGAAGAATATGGCTAGCGTTTGTTCTACCTCAGCTTGTTTTTTTCTGACATGTACGATATCTAACTGTGTGATCATCATGCCTAAGATATTTGCCTTGAAATCTTCCAAGAGGTTACCCATCTTTATTCTCGTCACACCTCCACTGGGAGGTCTGCTTCCTCTAGTCATGGAGTCTCATCCTACTAGCCCAATGCGTGTACTACCCCGCCAACACCAGGTACACAATCGAAAAATTTTGTCATAGTCTTGTTGATAAATCTCACCATTACCCATCAAGTATTTCAAGACTCCTTTTAGTAATTTTGAGTGGGGGGATCTCTGCAAATTATACTAAAATTTGTTGATGTATTCTTCTAAAGTTTCATTATCCTTCGCAGACATTTTGAACATTTCATATTTTAAATCCCTTGTTCTATAGTGGTCTTGGTATTTGGTGAGAAAATAATTTTTCATGTCATCCCAGGAGTTAATGGTACTTCCACTCAAACCCATAAACCTGTCGCAAGGATTGTCCCTTTAAGGTGGAGGGGAAAAACTTCAATTATGAGGATCAGTGGTGTAGTCATATCCTCTACAAAAGACATCAAACTCAAATAGAAAAGCATCTAGTTCCTCTGAGGTCATTCCGTGAAAGGTTGGGATATTTTGTAAAGGAATAGCTTTCATCAGGGCATTGGCTACTAGGTCGAATATAGGGTATTCCAATTTTGAGGTCTTACCTTGAGGTGGTTGATTCACCATTTGATCGAAGATGTTCCAATAATATGTAGGGATTTCTTGGTCAGGGGGTGTTATCTAGGTGTATGGAGTATTCAAAATTCAAAGGGGATTTACTTCACTACTCAAATCTGGGATATTATGTACTTCTTTTTCAGCCATGATCACAAGGGATCCCAATTTAGATGGTTGTGATTTTTCCTTAGTAGCTCCACTAGTTTCTCCCTCTCCTTCTGACAAATTACAGGATTTTCCCTCTTGTAAAGGACCAGAGTATAGATTATTTGTAATTTGGAAACTTTTCTTAGATCCTTATGTTTTTCTATGGATCTCGGTGTAATCTGCAGTTGGTGATTCTTCTGCTTGAGAGATCAAAGTAGAGCCCTTTCCAGATACTATCCAGGGTCCTACTGATGCCTTAGATTCAACTCACTGAATGATTTCATATATAAAGGTCGGTCTCCTAAGGGTCACTGATCCTTGGGATTTGGTGATTTTTGGTATTGATTTATGATCTATTGGTATCTTTCTTCTCCTAGTCATTCATTCCTATATAACCTCTGCATATCTACTAAGAGCGGGCACTAGGAACAAGTTGTCTTCTTGTTGTCTATGCAGGCTCTTACCTCACATTTTCAATACCCAATTCTCTTCAGAGACACAAATTAGCTATTGTCTTGACAACCTCCCCAGCAACGGCGCCAAAATGTTTGTGCAATAAGATGACTTTATAAATCAATATCAATCCTAAATTAATATGTCATCCTAGTATTCATCTGTCTATTTCAAGGTTTCAAGCATTATCTATGTAATATCAATCAGAGATTGGAATGCAGGTACTTAATCCTAACTAATGGTTGTGGAAATAAACAATTGCTTAACAACTCATTAACTCTTAACAACGCAGAACATGAATTATTCTATAATTCAAAATTGGAAAGATAAATCATTTGCAAACTACTTTCAAACAACGATCTTAATTCAATGTCCTAATGTGAAAGAGGAAATCAACTTGAATAATCAAATCCATGCACATTAACGGAGACTATTCAAATCATACTTATTACAAAGAACATTCAAAGCTAGAAGTAATTGAAGAAGGAATATACTAAAAGGGAACAACAATCATATACAAAATTACTTTCCGTAAATAGTAAAAATGATTTTAACTGAGCTATAAGATTTACTCTAACTCAATCTGTAGACGGAACATCAAGACAAATCTTGACAGTAAAGCGTAAATAACAAAATACAAGGGAGCAGTGGATCTTCCAGTGACCGGCTCAAAGCCTGTAGAAGAAAAGCGTTATCAAAACTCGATACACAAATTTAATGGAAAACTTTGAGTCTTTTGTTAACTATCAAAAGAATTACAAAATTACTCCAACTCTTTAAATTCCAATCTGCATTCGCGGTCTTACTGGAATTAGACAAATTACAAAAGTTACTTTCTTTTTTATTTATTAGCGCTATATATTCTATGAACTGTTAGCAAAATTGGAGCGTGGTCCGCACAACTGTAATCGATGGCATCTTCCTTTCTTGGCCCTGTTGTCTTATCCCAAAGGAACAACAGTTGTCCAATCCAGCCAACCTGCACATGAACAAGCGAAAACGTAGGATTTTGGTACTAAAAGCATGTAATTTGTTCATACTACTTTTTATTTACATTTCATGGTCTTTACTCAATAATGTGCGGAAGACGAAAGGAATATTAATGAAAACAATATTATTAATTAAGTAAATAAGGAGGAGAAACATACATTTTTCATGACCCAATAGTAAATTCATAGTAGTGGATCTAGAAAATATATGAGTTATCATGGAATGGGAAGCTACTAGGAATGTTGATGTGGTCAGATCATTCATGGGATTTGCAAGTTATTATAGGAGGTTTATTATGAAATTCTTGTGGATTATTTATCCTATTGCATCATTATAGAGAAAGGAGAAGAAAAATTGAATGGACATAGGAATGTGCAATGATTTTTGAGTAGTTAAAGGAGTTGTTGACAAATTCTCCAGTTCTCAATATTGTACATCTAGATAAAGAGTTTCTGGTGTGTACAGATGCTTGCAAAATAAGACTTCATTGAATCTTGGTGTGAGAGGGACAGGTTGTATGTTACTTATCAAGGAAACTAAATGAGCACGAGTAGAACTATGTGACACATGATATTGAGTTGGCAACGATCCTTCATGCATTGAATATGTGGAGGCACTATCTTGTTGGTAGGAGGTTCACCCTGATGAGTGATCAGAGTGAGATGATATACTTGTTTGACCAACCTAATTTGAATTCTAGGCAAGCTAGGACGTGGTTGGCCATGATTAGTGAGTTTAACTTCAAGATTAGGAACATTAAGGGAAAAGAGAATTGGCTTGCAAATTCTCTTAGCAGAAGAGTACATGTAAATCACATAGCAACTATGAGATCATATTAGATGGATTTATAGGATCAGATCTTACAGGTAGGAAAATAGGATGATAGGTATAGGGAGCTTAGGCACAGGTTACAGCAGTAGAGTAGAGGTGATCAGGAAGTGGATTATTTTCTCACAATGTATGGTTTTGTTAGATTTAGGGACAAGTTCTATGTGTCAGATAACTGTGAACTCATGAAGATTATCTTATGGGAATCTCATATTAAGCTATATTCAGGTCACCTAGAATATCAGAAGACATTGAAAACGGTGAATAACTTTTACTATTGGCTGAATCTAAAGAAATAAGTGGTAGATATTGTGGCTATATGTTTGGATTTTCAACATGAAAAAGTAGAGTGGAGACATCCAGGTGGTCTACTACAACCAATTCCAATTACAGAGTGGAAATGGGAGGTCATTTCCATGGATTTCATTACAAGTTTTTTGAGGACAGCTAAACAACATAACTCTATTATGGTTGTGATTGATAGGTTGAGAAAGGTAGCACACTTAATTCTAGTGAAGTCTACTTATTCATCTAGTGATGTAGCACAGGTCTTCGTCAGGGAGATATTGAGGTTGCATGATGTTATGAAGAAGATTGTGTCAAACACAGATGCCAAGTTCACTTCCAGTTTTTGGAAGGAGTTATTTTAGTTTTGGATACAGACTTAGCCTTCAGTATAGCTTATCATCCACAGATATATGGATAGATAGAGAGGTTCAATACGATTTTGGAGGACATGCTAAGAATGCATGTTATGCATCAAAAGTCAAAGTGGGAAGACTACCTTCCACTTGTATATTTTTCTTACAACAATGTCTATTAAGGGTAAGTGAGGATGAGTATGTTTGAGGCACTTTATGGACAGAGTTGTATTACTCCCATCAGTTGGAGTGATGAAATTAACAAGGTATTGATTGGACTAGAGATGTTGGCAGAGATGGAAGAGGAAATGCATTTTATTAAGAAGAATTTAAAGGCACCACATGATAGGAAGAAATATTATGTAGATCAATACATGGCATTTAAGGATTTTAAGTTTAGGGAATATGTGTACTTAAGCATCAATCCCAACAAGAGGCCCTTGAGGATTAGGTCATATATGATGTTGGCACCTCAATATTGTGGGCCTTTCGATATCCTTAAGATGATTGGACCAAGTAACTTGATATGGGGTCATAATAGTAACTACTACTATAAACCCATATGAAGCAATAGGTGATGTAGGGGAGCTACTACTAAAACCATCATATTGCCTGTCGATCTTCCTAACAATGAATCTTAAGAGAAATGTCATAGAAAACCTACATCATAATCCTATATTGGATAAAATACTCGACTTATGAAAAGGTAAGGACCACACACGTCCAAGACTCCTCAACCCATTGGCCCAATGGGTAGTTACAATCCCAACATGCCTGTGTTGTGGCTATGATGCCAAATGGGGTATATTCTGCAAATACCAATATAGGGTGAGATATTAATCCAACCATATGGGTAACAGATAGGGGTGATACCATATTTTCTAGAGTTCCCTCAACCTAAGGAGCCATGTATCTCAATTCCACACCTTGGGAGCTTATACATGGGAGGAAGTGATGGCTCAATTTCTTCGATCTATGATGCCCCTTATCAGGAAGGGGCACATCCATCAATCCAAGATGCTCTCTAAAGACTAAGAAATTCCCTTTTGGTAAATCCTTGGTGAGAATTTCTACAATCTTCTCATCTTTTGATATGAGATGGAGTCAAATGACTCCTCCCTACATCATGCCTCGAATGAAGTGATATTGAATCTCTATGTTCTTGGACTTGTCATGGAATATGGGATTATTTGCTAGACATATCCCACTCTTTTTATCACAATATATCATTGTAGTGTCTAGAACCTACTCAAATAGCTTTCCAAAGATCTTTCTCAACCAAACTTCTTCGCAACTAGCCATGCTAGCAACAATGTATTCTACCTCAGCATTACTCAATACTACGAAATTCCACTTCCTCCTCATCCAAGATATAATGACAGGTCCATGACTAAAACAACATTGAGACGTACCCTTCATTTTGATAACATTTCCCACCTAGACAACATCTGTGTATCCATGAAGTTGAACATCTCCAATAGAATATCTAAGACCAAGTGTGATCGTCCCATGAAAATATCTCAAAATGTGTTTGGAAACTGTCCAATGTGCATGCAGAGGCTCAGCCATGAATTTACTTAACATATTCACTGCATAGCATATGTCTGGATGGGTGTTCATAGGAAACATCAAAGCCCCAATCAATTATATATACTTGGATGTATTCGCCAAATAGGGTTCTGTAACTTCTCCACATAACTTCTTAACATTCATTTCCATCAGTGTGGTCATGGACTTGCATTTTATCATTCCAAATCTCTCTAATAGCTTCACATCATATTTTCCTTGTGAAAGGAAAATCTCTCTAGTCCATAGCCAGACCTCAAGGCCTACAATGTAGTTCATGAGTCCAAGGTCCTTAATCTTGAATCTAGAGACTAGTTCCCTCTTACACTTCATAATCAGAGGCTCACTACCTATCAAGAATAGATCGTCAACATATACAACCAAAATTATTGGCATACCTTGGACTATATTGAAGTAGAGCTTTGGATCACACTTGCTTCTTGTGAATCCAAGCTTAATCAAATAATTGTCTATGCGGGAATACCATGCACTTGGGTCTTTATTCAAACCATACAATGGCTTCTTCAATCTACAAACATGTGTCTTTCAATCCTCTACTTCAAATCCCTATGGTTGCTCAACATACACTTGTTCTTATAACATTCCATGGCAGAATGTATTCTTTACGTCCATCTGATGAAGTGTCCATCCTTGACTTGCGGTAAGGGTAACAATTGAATGGATGGTTGTATATTGAGCCATAGGTTCAAATATATCACCATAATATTCTACCTCTTTTTGGGAGAAACCTCGAGCCACAAACCTTTCCTTGTATTTTTTAATGTGACCATCAACTTTATCTTGAATAACCACTTTGAATTTACCTTGGATTTCCCCGTTGATCTCAGCACACAATACCACACACAATTATTCATAATTGATTCATACTCTTCGGCCATAAAATTTTTCCAAACTTGTTCTTTTATGAATTCTTCGAATGTGGGGGGTTCGACTTGAATCATAATACTCATGGCTGCAACATATCCCTAGTACCTACACGGTTAGTTCCTTTCTTGAAATAATCTTTGGACGAGAACCTGTTCCTCACCATCATGTAGAGTGTTGCATAGCCAAAGTGGTATCTTCCTCGAAGTAGGACCACCTAGAGGGAGATCTATTGGATCCATGGGCTCCATGGGATCATCAACAATATTTTTCTAAGATTCAGGCATGGAAGGACCATCCAAAATATCCATATCATCATTCTTCTCAGGAGGAGGAGGTGCAAGAAGGTCCCTTTCTTTTCAATGGGTGCCATATTCATCAAATGTAAAATCCCTGCTAATTTCAACCTTCCTTTCACTAGGAATATATATTCTAAATGCTTTATATTTTTCACAATATCCAACTAACATACCTTTTTTCCCTATAGCTACCGATTTATTCATTTTGTCCTTTGGCACATGGAAATATACGGGATATCCAATATGCGAATATGACAAATTTTGGTCTTGACACCTGTAAATACTTCTTTGGGGGTCTTGTTTTCCAAAGCTTTATGAGGCACGCTGTCTTGAAAATATATGACAACATGTGAAGCTTCAGGCCAAAGGAACTTAGGCAAATTTTGATCATGGAGCATTGCTCTGGTAGGTTCTACTATAAACCTATTCTTCCTTTTAGCTAGACCATTTTTTTCAGGAGTATATGGCACAATTGTTTCCTTCCTGATACCTTCCTTCTTACAAACTCAATGAACTCATTTGACATGTATTCTCCATCATTATCGGACCTGAATATTTTTATCTTCTTCCCTGTTTGATTTTTAGCCAATGCTTTGAAATCCTTGAATGTTTTGAACGATTCATCCTTATGCTTAAAATAATATATCCATTTATTCCTTGAAAAATCATGAATGAATGTGATGTAGTAGAGATAACCACTAATAGAATACATCGGCATTGAACCACATATGTTGGAATGAATGAGATGGAGGATGTCATTGGTCTTGTTCTCGGTATAGGGGAATGTTCCCCTTGTCATATTTCCACTATCACATCCTGGACATACTCCATCATGTTGAGATTGAACCTTTGGAATCCCTGAGAACAATTTCTCCAATTTTGGAAGAGAATCATAATGTAGATGAGCCAACCTTCAGTGCAATAGTTTACTTAGATGATTATTATTATGAAACAATTCTATTAGTGGTATCCCAATGACCCTATAGAGTCCTTCATATATCGATCCCAAAGTGAATGCATTTCTCATTGGTGATCCAATACTACAAGAGATAAATTTTACCTTCATGAAGGAAACCCTCATCCCTTTGTCTTCTAAAGTAGACCAAATTCTTCTTCAACCTAGGCACATACATCAAGAAAAATAGATTCTCCAAAATTTAAATGAAATTTTATGGACCCAAAAACTTTAACTGTATGAATGGAGATGTCTCCAAGAATGATTTTGAAATTTGACCCCCTTTCTACCGAATTAGAGAGATCTTCCTTATAACTATAGAAGTGATGAGTGGCCCCACTATTAACCATCCAACTATCCCACAAATCCAGAGGAGATGAACTAGTAAGGGCAGAAATAAGGATATATTCAGATTGATTCACAACCTTACTTTCATACCTGGTTAATCTTGAACTCTTTTGAGGACAATGATATTCTTTGTGGTCTCTTAGAGCATCTCTTCTTCTTTGATCATTGAACCTGTTGTTGTTTCTTCTAGTATTATAACATGGTCCATTTCTCTTATATAGGAAATCATGAGTATAGTGGCCTTTCTTATGAAAATTGTAGCATTCAATTTTCATGTATTCATTTCTTCTACTTGGATTTCGAGGAGGATTCTTTCTTGATGGGCCTCCTTTCCCTTTCTTCTTCTTATTTTCATGAGTGATAAATGCAGCAATTTCTCGTTATTCATGCTTTTGAATCCTTCCTCCTAATATCACCCTTGAATCTTCTTGAGTGATATTTCCAACAATTTCATGGAATGATGGGAGACTATTGTTGTTGCTTATGGCAGTAATGACAATTTCCCAAGTAGAATGGATACCTCTTAGATTCATGATTTCCAATTCCCTGTAAAGCACAGATTATCCAATTATTTGAAATTGATATTGAACATGAGATATCCTCATTATGTAGGATTGCATAGATTCTCCTTTTTTCATCTTGGTTTCTTTGAGTTGATATTTCAAGGAGATGATTTCATTCAAATTGTTGACTTCATACATACTAGCTATCATATCATACATGTCTTTATAGCTTCTCAATTTTCCAACATATGCAAGTAAATTATCATGTAAACCATAATTTATAATTTGCATTTCTTTTAACTCACCATTCTTTTGCTTGTTCTTCACAGAAGTGGAAGAATTCTCCTGAGGCCTAGGTACCTTTCATTTAATATAGTCCAACACATCATCGTTATTAGCTATGATCTCTAACCTGACTTTCCATGCAACAAATTGATTTCTCATCACTCTTGAAGAAGGAAGTCATTTTGAATTTGACTAGATCAACTCTTTCAATATTCCAAAGATCTTTTCTTCAAAGCTTGTGCCCTTTTGGGCTTGTCTCCTTTTTCTATGTTGTATCAATTACTTTATCCCAATTCCACACTTCAAATAGAAATGTTTCCAATTACAATTAGTATTTTTATTCATTAATAGTAATTGAAGAAAGAACAATAATTGCAATGACAAAGGAGACAATCAACACATCAACAAGAGACACCGGATTTGGTAAAATACTAGAGAAGAATCCCACTATGGGGAAAACCCTATGAAATGTTTCTTCTACTAGATTGTCATAAAATGTTGAACAAAGAGTACAATGAACCCAATACAATATCTTCAAAAATAAAACCTAATAACATTAGAAGACAAGTTTCAAGTGTCAGATTATATCAGACACAACTGGTCCAGTCTTTGGTCAACTCTATGTAACTTTGCTCAATGGACAACCCCATTAAAATCCCCAGTCGCATGCATGAGGGGTTGTGATGGTGAAAATCATATCCCAGTCACTCGCATGATGCATGTGTTCTAGTGAATATAATTGAAATTCCTCAATGATAGGCCTGCAACTATAGTCCAGAAACCCTAGAACAATTGTGAGCCTCAGACCTTGAAATATCATACCTTTGAAAACTTCCTTTGTCAACCTTAACTCAGACTTGTGAAAACAAATCAATGAGAAGAGAATAAGATGCTTGGTTTGGTGATGTCGAAATGAGCTCTAGGAATCTTGTATTTATAGGCTTCCATAGGTGTCCAATAATGTCCATTTGATGTTCAGGCCAACCTATCCAAATATGCATGTGTGGGTACATAAATTAAAAATTAAACTTATGCTTGTACAAACGAGGTGATCTTTAGGTCTATTTTGGTCCTCTAGAAAAGAGGAATTCAATGCAATCATCATCACCATCATATGAGTTATATAAAGTGGAATTTTACCACAATTGTATATTTGAACAAAACAAAGATCTAAAATTTTTACACGATGTTCGCCAAGATTTATGCTACGCGTGATAGAAATTTCATCTTCTGACACCTCGTAGAAAAAATGTTATAGAGAAAATTCCAAGATGACCTATTTGAGGAAGTGAAACCCTAGAATACAAATTGTTGATATCAAATTTTATGCAACCATCTCACATCAAACATAGATCAATGACTCAAAAATTATCCTCTTTGAGGGGGAGACCTCCTTTAAATTACATAAACGCACAATTCTTGGATAATTTAAATGATAAGACCTCCTTCGTATATATAGGAGTGTAAGGGGTCACAATATAACCAAAGCCTACATAAAATAATATTGTAAGGCCACAAATATAAAAATAATAGGCTTCTATGGGGCACACCAATAACAATAGGGGGATACACTAATAAAAATAAGGGGGAAAACACTATTATTATAAGGACCTAATAAATGGATTTCCAGATGGTTTTGGAAATATATGAGGCGTTCTTAGGAAAATTCGCAAAGGAATAGGAATACCTTGACCAGTAATCGCAGGATACATGATAAAGCCTGAGGGTGAAGACGGTAAAATTCCTCAAGGTATTGTTGAAGAAATACATAGGGAGCCAAGCTTGTTTAGGGTCTAGTGATCCCTTGATCAGTTTTGGCAGGATTGCGGTAAAGCCTGGATATGTAAAACCTTAGGGAGCCCTAGTTATTTTGTTGTGAGTCCCACATTCATGCCTGGGATATCGCACGATGGTGATTGGGTGAAAGAAAGATTTGGTTAGCCCAATCTATGACTAGGTGGTATGTGGAAGTCCCTAGATTATTTGGCTTTGCATATTTTAATATGAGCTCTCTTTCCTCTTGTGTTTCATGAGTATTTATACCTATTATTATGTGGTTTTGATGCATGTTCTATCATTGTTATTATTCTGGTTATATGTTGATTATGTGCATGGTTTTATGATTTACTTTAGTTATGTCTGTCATCACGTTTTGATTAGTAAATGAATGGTTAATGAATGCATGACCTAATAGATGATAATGCAACTATTGAGCAAAGGCATAAGACCTTCCTAACGATTCTCAAATAAGTATGAGACCCATATGTTCAGATATGTAATTATGAATACATGTTCATGACGCGTAGGAAGAAATGTATGTCATGGTTAGGAATGCTCAGGTCAAGTCCTTGATAAAAGTTTTAAATTAAAGGTTTTTTATTTATGTCATTTATTATTTTTGAGATTTTCATCAAGTTTCGGGAAAAGTCCTAGATCGTAACCTGAAAAATGTGGCTCATATCTCGAGATCACAGGCACAAAATTGAGTATTTTAGTCTACAGTTGTTGGCAAGTAGGCTGATGGGAGTGACTAGAGGGTTAAAGTTGCAAAAATTCATTGTCATGGGAGCAACTGGCAGTCAAGATCTTTAAAAATTCAAGTTAACATAGGGGTTGGGCATATAGAATGGTTAGTTAGCTCCTGGGGGTCCTATAGTTCCTGACGGTGGTCAGTGAAGTTTTAGTTGGATGATTTCGCTTTCTTAAATATACCTAGGAGATTAAGTCATATCATAGTAACTCTTCGTCACATTTTTACCCCGATGGACTGGTGAAGTTGGGTAAGTGTAGGGGGAGGGTGTTATAGAGTGGTATAAGAGTAGGTTACATTCTATTTGGGTGATATATGATACAAACCTAGTTCTATTTGGGTGATATATGATACCAAAGATTGGTATTAGAGAATGGTTCAACATTTCGACTAGATGTGCAGGATGTGTTTATCATGAATGCACGTCGGTTGTATAAATATTTGTTATGCATGTTAGTTGTCTATATGGTTGTTATGCATGCATTTTTATGGTTATGGTTTTCATGCATGAGGTCATGGAATGCATTTTCTATTGTCATGAATTATGTCGGTTTATTGATGTGATTATGATTATACATATATAAGGCTAATTTGGTTGATCATGCAGATGTGATATCTACCACTGGACTATATTGAGGTATGTTGGTTATTTTTTTCTCTGGTTATCTGACATGGTATACTTACAGGAATAAGAGGATCAAATATGACTAGAAAAATGGTGGATTATAGCTCATGAACCTTTCCCTATAGATAAAAAAAAAACATGGTGATAAGTACTCCCCTCACATAGGAGATACTTTGAGAAGTTTGAAGGAATAAATAAAAAGTCACAAAGAAGAGAATGATAGAATCATTCAGTCACAAGAGAGAATTTCCAAGGTTCAAGAGAAACAAGTAGAGAGAAATGTTGTTATTATTCAAAGTTTGTCAGCCTTGTGGAGGCATGGATCACTTAGGATCAGTCATGGACTGGAGGAAAGGACTAATGGACCCTATGGCAGCATATGTCATGGTCGACACAATTAAAAAGGGATGATACCTTTAGGGATGGTAGATTCTTGGATACACCTAGTAAGAAAGGCAGTGGACATGGGCTTTACTGTAGTTCTATTTCATACAGGTATCATGGTCATTATGGTTATCATCCTTAAGGAGGAATGCCAGGGAATATTTTTTAGATGAGTTCAACAAAGTGAATCCACCTACGTTTGATGGAGAGCTGAAGAGACTAGAAGATAGAGAGGTATGGTTGATTGGAATGAAGAAATGATTTGAGTTACATGATTACACCAAGAACATGAAGGATAGGATAAATATTTTCATCCTCAAAGGGAAAGAAAAAATCTAGTGGGAAGATGTGAAGTGTGTCAGAGACATCAGGACAGAGGAGTTGAGTTGGCATGAATACAATAGACTTTACAGGAGGAAGTACTTGTCAAAGAGGTAGTATGACAGTAAATCTATGGATTTCTATGAGCTAAAGATGGGATCGATGATAAATGAGGAGTACATGAGTAAGTTCCTAGAGTTATTAAGGTATGTATGGTATGTTAAGGTTGATAAATCCAAATTTCATATTTTTGTTAGTGGATTCACATTAGCATTGAAGGATCAATTTGAGTATGATGAGCCTCGTTCATTGGAAGAAGTCATTTGGAAATTGAAGCACTATTATGATCAATCGAATCATAAGAGAAAGTCTCAACAGGGTTGGAAATTGAATGAAGGGAACAAAGGTAAATGGCCATCGAAGCAAACAAGACCTCGGGATGTGGGTGATAAATATAATTTTGTTCCTTACAAGAAGTTTAATGTAGTTAATAAGGGACATGGGTCACAACCTAGAGAGAAGAAAAATAGAGGCGGTGGAAGGGGACAATTGTAGTGTTGAAGATGTGGCAATGAGAATCTCAAGAAGGATTTCCTATCGTATCAGGGTGGTAGGTCTCATATCTATAGTTCACAGGAAGCACATACAGTTGGGGATGTTGGGCAGAGAATTCCTTAGATCTACGAAGCATTGGATGACATGCAGATAGACCACCAGGAATATATTATCGAGATGGATATTAAGCTTTGTGATAAAATTGTTTATATTTTGATTAACCCTTTATCTTGTTATAGTTATGTTAACCTTGAATTGGTGGATATGAGTGGTTTCAGAAAAGAAGTGCATGTAGTGTCTAGGTACTAAGAAGAGAGTCCATCATTGGGTAAGAGCTTGTTCATTTGAGTTAAATGGTATGCCTACATCAACGTATCTTAATGTACTTCCATTCAAATCATACAATATAGTTTTAGGTATGGATTGGATTTATCTTCATAGGACTAAGGTGGATTGCTATGAAAAGGCTATTAAGTGTTTGGATGACAATGGAGAAAAAAAAGTATTGTAGGGTAAGAAGAAGAAAACATCAGTCATAATAGTTCCATATATGCACGAAAATCGTAGTCACAGGAAAGGATGTATGTTATTTCTAGTTCATATCTCTAGTGATAAAGGTAAGGATGTTTAGCTTGCATATTTCTTGAAGAGGTACCCATCCTTCCAGAAGTTTCAAGACATGTTTCCAACAGAGATTTCATAGTTTCCTCCTCATGTGGAAGTGGGATTTTCTATTGAGTTGGTACCAGTGGTGGCACCAGCATAAAAGGCATTATGCAGGATGAGAGTTGTGGAGTTAGTGGAATTAAAATTGAAGTTGAAGGAAATGCTTGACAAGAGATACATAAGGCCAAGTGTATCGCCTTGGGGTGCACCAGTTTTGTTTGTAAATAAGAAGGGTGTCACTCGTAGGTTGTGCATTGATTACATGTAGTTGAACAAGGTAACGATCAAGAATAGGTATCTGTTACCCAACATCGATGACTTATTTGACTAGTTGAAGGGAGATACAGTGTTATCGAAGATTGACTTGATATCCGGATATCATCACATACACATCAAATAAGATGACATCTACAAGACTACTTTTCAGACCAAGTATGGTAATTATTCGTTTGTTGTAGTTCTTTCGGTTTGACTAATGGTCTAGCTACTTTCATGTGTTTGATGAAGAGCATGTTGAATCCTTACCTCGAAACGTTTTTTATTGTATTCATTGATGATATATTGATGTATTCTAAGAATATGGAAGAGAATGTTGAACATTTAGCCACAATATTGAGATTGCTAAGAGAGAATCAGTTGTATGCCATGTTTAGTAAATACATAACATTGGATCCATAAAGGATAAGAGATATCATGGAATGGGAAGCTCCTAGGAATGTGGATGAGGTCATATCATTCATGGCATTAGCAAGTTACTACAAGAGGTTTACCAAAAAATTCTCATGGATTGTATATCCTATTACATCCTTGAAGAGAAAAGAAAATAGATTTGAATGCACAAAGGAACGTGAAACGATTTTTGAGTATAAGTTGAAGAAGTTGTTGAAAACTGCTCTAGTTCTCAATATTTCAAATCTAGATAAAGAGTTTGTAGCTTGTACAGATGCTTGCAAGAGAAGACTTTGTGGACTCCTGATGTGAGAGGGACATGTTGTATATTACATATCAAGGAAACTAAATGAGCATGAGAAGAACTATGTGACACATGATCTTGAGTTGGAAACAATCATTCATGCATTGAAAATGTGGAGGAACTATCTTCTTGGTAGGGGGTTCACTCTGATGAGTGATCGCAGTGATTTGACGATTAGTGAGTTTGACTTCGAGATCAGGTACATTAAAGGAAAAGAGAATAGTGTTGTAGATGCTATTATTAGAAGAGTACAAGTAAATGACATAGTAGCTATGAGTTCATATGGGATGGATTTACAGGATCAGATCTTACAGGTAGGACAACAGGATGATAGGTATAGGGAGATTGGACACAAGTTACAACAGCAGGGTACAGGTGATCAGGATGTGGACTATTCTCTCACAGTGGATGGTTTTGTTAGATTTAGGGGCAATATCTATGCGTCGAATAACAGTGAGATAAAGAACCTTATCTTATTGGAATTTTATATTAAGTTATATTCAGATCACCTAAGATATTATTAGACATTGGCATCAGTTAAGAAGTTTTACTATTGAACTAATATAAAAAATGAAGTGGAACCTTTTGTGACTATATGTTTGGATTTTCAATCCATAAAAGTAGAGTGCAGACGTATAGGTGGTATACTACAACTAATTCCAATTCCATAGTGGAAATGGGAGGAATTACAGGCTTTTTGAAGACATCTAGACCAGATAACTCTATTATGCTTGTGGCTGATAGGTTGAGAAAGGCATCACACTTCATTCTAGTGAAGTCTACTTATTAAGATAGTGATGTAGAACAAGTCTTCATCAGGGAGATAGTGAGGTTGCATGGTGTTCTGAAGAAGATTGTGTCAAACATAGATGCCAAGTTCACTTCTATTTTTTGGAAGGTGTTATTTCCAGGTTTGGATATAGAGTTAGCCTTCAGTATAGCTTATAATCCATATATATATGGATAGATAGAGAGGTTCAATAGAATTTTTGAGGACATGTTGAGATGCATTTTATGCATGAGAAATGAAAGTGGGAAGACTAGCTTCCACTTGTAGAGTTTGCTTACAAAATTGGGTATCAAGAGTAACTGAGGATGAATATTTTTGAGGCATTTTATGGAAGGAGTTGTAATACTCCCATCAATTAGAATGATGTAGTAAATAGGGTGCTGATTGGAAAAAGACATGTTGGCAAAAATGGAACAAGAAAGGAAGGTTGTCAAGAAGAATCTAAAGGCAGCACACAACAAGCATAAATGTTATGTAGATAAACACATGGGAGTTAAGGATTTTAGGGTTGGGGAATATGTGTACTTGCACATCAATCCCAAGAAGAGGCCCTTGAGGAGTGGGTCATGTTTGAAGTTGGAACCTTGGTATTGCAGGTCTTTCGAGATCCTTGAGATGATTGTACCAGTGGTGTACATACCTGCACTGCATCTAACAATGAAATTCCATGATGTTTTTCATGTTTCATTTCTTAAGAGACATGTAAAATATTTTGATCATGTTACTGATTGGATTGTATTGTATTACTGGTGGAGAAAAGAGGCAAATTCTAGCTGGAACCATAGTTCATATTGCAGTGAAAGATGCTCATGCTCTGGAACTGAGGAATCGAGCAAGTTAAAGTGCAGTGGAAGCACTTTGAGTAAAATGAAGCTACATGGGATATGGTTGATCAAATGAAAGTTATGTATCGTTCATTATTTGTCAGTGAAGGTAAATGTGTGTTTCGTATATGTACATATTTATTTATGGTTGTTATTGTAAATACCGCAATGAGTTGTGCTATAAATCTCTAATAAGTGGTTTGGTTGTCATGTTGTCAAGTTTGTGAGGTTGGTTTTCTTTTCAGCAGGTTGTTCATTGTAAATACTATATCTAACTAAGTTATAAAGTGCCATGGGTAGTATGTTTTGGTTTTTAGTGTTCTTGCTAGTTATAGGTGTCAATGAACACCAAGGACAATGTTCCCCTAAGTGGGAGGGGTTTGTATCAACCTCGGGTTAAAATTTAATGTAATAAAGTTAATGAAGGAAAAAAAGACCAATACCATGGGACATGTATTCTAAGTTGAATATTGAGAAAAATATCGTAGTTGGTGTTCACTTGTTTTGTTATGGCTAAGGGAATTGGTACATCCAATGGGGAACACATTGAAAAGGCAAAGCGACATTAATCGATATTTTATTTATGCAAATAAAGGAAAATAGGAGAAAAGGAAGGTGAAAGGTCAGAGGTTGGATGCGAGGAGGAAATTAAAAGAAAATAATTGAAATTAAAGAAAATAGAGAACTCATTAATAAAAATGCCTATGAGGATCAATTCACATATTTTGTTAGTTGAGCCTTTTGTGAGTTTTGGAATAGAGCTCTCTCTTTATTCTCTCTTTCATACTCTTTCTCATTTAGAAACAGTATTGGATAAATTAAGGAAAATGAAGGACAAGGAAGAAAACATAAGTAAATATTAAGCAAGTAAGAGTTGATCAAGTGACTACAATAGGAATCCTTGCAGGTATCAAGTTGCATGTATGATTTTCTTGCTAGGTTAGCCGACATGGTATATGCATGTGTGTATTTGGTTCTCTTGCTAGCATTGGCATGTGTTTATCCAAGTGTGATACTAGTTTCATCATTTCCTTTCAATTTTTGGATAGCAATGGTGCAATGGGGTTCTTTCATTTGGTTTTAGAACTAGGTGAGGTGGTCTCATGAAAATTATGAAGGGCCTAGGAATCCACTGACCTATAATGGAAGGATAGACGATAAAGCCTGAGGGTGGAGACGGGAAAAATTACTCAAGGTATTATAGAAGAAATTCAAAGGAATCCAAGCTTGTTTAGGGAATAGTGATCCCTTAATCAGTTTTGGCAGGATTTCGATAAAGAGTGGTAGTGTATGTTTATTATTTGACGTAAGAATACCTTGACTAGTAGTGGCAGGATTGTGGTAAAGCTTGGCTGTATAAATAAGGGTTTTGGGTCGAGAAATCCCTTGACCAGTAACCGCAAGGTATGTGACAAAACTTGGGGAAGCCTTGGTTGTTTTGTTGTGAGTCCCACATTTATATTTGGAATATGGAACATGGGTGGTTGGATGAAAGAAATATTTGGTTCAGTGTAATCTATGGTAGAGTGGTACATGGAAGTCCCTGACTTGGTTGGATTTTCACATGTTAATAAGACCTATGTTTACCATTGTATTTCATGAGTATTTATCCCTATTATTATGTGGCTTTCATGGTTGTTCTATCATTGTTATTATTCTCGTTATATGTTGGTTATGAGAAGGGTTTTATCATAGACTTTAGTTATGGCTCTAATAATGTTTTAATTAGTAAATGAATAGTTAATTAATGCATGAACTAATAGATGATAATGCAACTATTGAGAGAAGGCATAAAACCTTCTTGACGATTCTCAGATAAGTATGAGACCCCTATTTTCAGATATGTAATTATAACATGTAATGTTTGTCATGGTTAGGATGGGATAGGTCAAGTCCTCTCTCAAGTTTTGAATTAAAGGCTTTGTCTATGTGTCATTTATCATTTCTTATATTTTCATCAAGTTGTGGGAAAATATCTATATCATAACCCTCAAAAAGTGGCTCACATCTCAGGGTCACTCGCACATGACTAGGTATTTAGTCTACAGTCACTAAGAAGTAGGCTCATGGGAGTGACTATAGGGTTATAGTCATTGGCACGCCTTTTCATGGGAATGAATAGGAGTCCAGATCATTAAAAAATCAAGTTGAGTCAAGGGGTTGGGCACCTGGAGTGGTTAGTGAGCTCCTGGGGGTCCCATAGTTCTCAAGTGTGGTCAATAAAGTTTTAGTTGGATGATTCAACTTCCTTAACTACACCTATGGGGTTTCGTCATATCATAACAACTCTTTGTCACATATTTACCCTGGTGCACCTGTGAAGTTGGGTAAGTGTGGGAGGAGGGCGTTTCAGAGTCGTATTAGAGTAGGTTACATTCTCTTAGGGTTATATCTGATACCACATAGTGGTATCAGAGAATGGTTCAACACTTGCACTGGATGGGAGGGATGTGATTCTCTTGAATTCATGTCGGTTGTATATGTATTTGTTATGAATTTCAGTTTTTTATATGGACATTATGCATGCATTGTTATGGTTATGGTTTTTTTTCATGAGGTCATGGTATGTAGTTGGTATTGTCATGCATGATATCAGTTTATTGATGTGATTATGATTATAAATATATCATGGTAATATGGATTATCTTGCAGATGAGATAAACTCCCTTGAACTATAATGAGGTATTTTAGTTATGTTTATGTTTGCTTATCTGACATGGTATACTCGTAGGAAGAAGAGGATCAAATATGACTAGAAAAATGGTGGATTATAGTTCACGAGCCTCTCCCTAAAGATCATAAGAGAAACATGGTGATGAGTACTCCCCTCACATAGCGAATACTTTGAGAAGTTTGAAGGAATATAGAAGAAGTTGCAAAGATTATAATGGAAGAATCATTCAGTCACAAGGGAGAATTCCCAAGCAACAGGAGAAACAAGCAAAGGTAAATGTAGTTATCCTTCTGATTTTTTCAAACATGTAGAGGTAGGGACCTCATAGGATCAATCATAGACATGAGGACATGACTAAGGGATACTATGCTAGAATATCTCATGATCAGAACAAGTCAGATAGGAATGACACCATCATGGATGACATATTCTTGGATACACATGGTAGGAAACACAGTGGAAATGGGTTTTACTCTAGTTCTAGTAAGGAAAGGTATTATGGCCATCACCGCTATCATCCTTACAAGACGAATGACAGGGGCTATTTGTCTGACAAGTTCAAGAAATCCAATCCACATACATTTTATGGAGAGTCAAAGAAATTGGAAGATGTGAAGGCATGGTCGATTAAAATGAAGAAGTTATTTGAGTTTCATGATACAACGAGCACATGAAGGCTAGGATAGTTATTTTCATCCTCAAAGGGAAAGAAAACATTGGGTGGGAAGATGTAAAGTACATAAAAGACATTAGGACAAAGGATTTGAGTTGGCATGAATTCAAGATACTTTTCAGGAAGAAGTACTAGTCAAAGAAGTATTATGATAGTCAATCCAAAGAATTGTATGAGTTGAAGATTGGAACAATGATGGATGAGGAGTATATGACTAAGTTATTGGATTTACTGAGGTATGAAACATATATTAAGGATGAGAAAGACAAATTTTAGATATTTTTCAGTGGATTATAATTAGTATTTTAGGATTGGATGAGTTTAATGAACCTTAATCACTAGAAGAATTCATTGGGAAATTGAAGCATTGTTATGAGGAATAGAAGCATCAGACAATGTCTCAGTAAGGTTGGAAAGGGAAATACATGACTAAAGGTAAATGGTCACTGAAGCAAACAAGACATTGGGATGCAAGTAAGAAATATTTTTTTGTTAATTACAAGAAGTTTAATGTAGTTGAGAAGTGACATGGGTCGCAACTTCGAGAGAAGAAGAATAGAGGCAGTGGTAGGGGACAATTGTTGTGTAAGAGATGTGGGAAGGAGAATATCAAGAATGATTTCTCGTCATATCAGGGTGGTAGGCCTCAAATGTACAATGCAGAGGAAGCGTAGATAGTTGGGGATGTTGGGCAAAGCATTCCTTGGATTTATGCAAGATTGGATAAAATTTAGGCAAAACAGTATGCATCTATTATCGATATGGATAGTAAGATTTGTGATCAAGTAGTTTCTATGTTAACCCTGACCTGGTGGATAAGTGTTTTTTGAGAAAAGAAGTGCATGTAGGGTATTGGTTAGTGCAGTTGGCTACATGTATTAAGAAAAGAGTTCAACATTGGGTAAAATCTTGTGCAATTGAGTTAAATGGTATGCCTACATCAACGCAACTGAATGTACTTCCATTGGGATCATACAATATGATTTTGGGTATGGATTGGTTGTATCTTCATAGGACTAAGGTGTATTGTTATGAAAATGCTACTGAGTGTTTGAATGATAATGGAGAAGAACGAATCTTGCAGGGTCAGAATAATTCAACATCAGTCAGAATGGTTAGAACTATGAAGGCGAAGCATAGTCGCGGGAAGGGATGTGTGTTATTTGCAATTCATATATCTCGTGATAAATGTAAGGATGTTGAATATGTAAAGGTAGTGAAGAGGTACCCAATATTATAGTAATTTCAAGATGTGTTTCCAAAAAATATTTTAGAGTTTCGTCCTCATAAGGAAGTGGAATTTTCTATTGACTTGGTACCAGGGGTAGCACTGACATGAAAAACACCATATAGGATGATCACTCTATAGTTAGTGGAATTAAAGTTGTATTCAAAGGAAATGCTTAAAAGGGATATATATGGCCAAGTGTGTTTCCTTGGGGTGCACTAATGTTGTTTTTAAAGAAGAAGGATGGTACTCTTAGGTTATGCATTTATTATAAGTAGTTGAACAAAGTAACGATCAAGAACATGTATGTATTACTAAGGATCAATGACTTGTTTGACCAGTTGAAGGGATAAGTAGTGTTCTTGAAGATTGACTTGAGATCCATATATCATCCAGTATGCATCAAAGAAGAGGAAATCTATAATACTACTTTCTGGACCATGTATGGGAATTATGAGTTTGTTGTAGTTCCTTTCGGTTTGACTAATGCTCCAACCACTTTCATGTATTTGATGAATAGTGTGTTTCGTCCTTCTCTGGACAAGTTTGTTATTGTTTTATTGATGATATATTGATATATTATAAGAATGAGGAAGAACATATCGAACAGTTAGCAATAGTATTAAGATTTCTAAGAGAGCATCAATTGTATTCCTAGATTAGTAAATGCAGTATCTATCAAGCAAAGGTACATTACTTGGGACATGTTGTTTCCAAGGAAGGCATATCAGTGGATTTAGAAAAGATAAGAGCTATCATGGAATGGGAAACTCCTAAGAATGTGGATGTGGTCATATAATTCATGGGATTAGCTAGCTACTATAGGAGGCTCATAAAGAACTTCTAGTGGATTTCCTATCTTATTACATCATTGCAGAGGAAAGTAAATAAATTTGAATGGAAAGAGGAAAGTGAAACATGTTTTGAGAAGTTGATGTAATTGTTGACAAATGTTCCAGCTCTCAATATTGAAGATCTAGATAAAGATTTTGTGGTGTGTATAGGTTCTTGCAAGAGAAGAATTGGTGGAGTCCTGATGTAAGAGGGACAAATGGTATGCTACTAATCAAGGAAAATAAATAAGCATGAGCAGAACTATGTGACACATGATATTAAATTGGAAGTGATCATTCATGCACTGAAGATGCAGAGGAACTATCTTCTTTCTAGGAGGTTCATTTTGATGAGTCATCATAGTGGGTTGAGGTAACCGTTTGACCATACTAATCTAAATGTTAGGAAGGCTAGGTGGTTGGCCACAATTAGGGAGTTTGACTTTGAGATCAGGTATATTAGAGGAAAAGAGAACAAGTTTGGAAATGTCCTTAACATAAGACTACATATAAATCACTCAGTAGCTATGAGTTCATATGGTATAGATTTAGAGGATCAAATATTGCAGGAAGGACAACACGATGACAGGTATAAGGGTGTTAGGCCGATAATATAGAACCAAGGGATAGGTGATCAGGATGTGGAGTATCATATCACAAAAGATGGTTTGTTTATATTTAGGGATAGGATATATTTGTTGGATAACAACGCAATCAATAATATTATATTGCAGGAATTTCATATTAAGCCATATTCAGGACACCCGGGATATTATAAGACATTGACAACACTGAAGAAGTTCTACATTTTCCTAAATCTTAATAAGGAAGTAGCTGATTTTGTGGCTAGATGTTTGGATTTTCAATAAGTAAAAGTAGAGTGCATGCATCCGGGTGGTCTACTACATCTGATTTTGATACGAAAGTGAAAATTGAAGGTCATTTCCATGGATTTCATTACAATTTTTCCGAGGACATCTAGACACCATGGTGCTATTATGGTTGTGGTTGACAGGTTGACAAAGATAGAATACTTCATTCCAGTGACGTCTACTTATTCATCTAGTGATGTAACATAAGTCTTCATTTGGGAGATAGTGAGGTTGCATGGTGTTAAGAAGAAGATTGTGTCAAACTGATACTCCAAGTTTACCTCTACATTTTGCAAGGAGTTATTTGTAGGTTTGGATATAGAGTTGGAATTTATTATAGCTCATCACCTGTAGACATATAGACAAACAAAGAGGGTCAATAAGATTTTGGAGGAGATGTTGAGAATGTATGTTATGCATCAGCAGTGAAAGCGGCAAGAGTGTGTTACACTGTTAGATTTTTGTTACAACAATGGGTATCAAGGGTCACTAAGGATGAGTTTGTTTAAGGCATTTTATGGAAGGAGTTGTAATACTCCCATTAGTTGGAGTGATCTAGTGAATAGGGCACTGATTAGACCAGACATGTTGAAAGCAATGGAACAAGAAATGCAGGTTATAAACAAGTATCTAAAGGTAGTACAGGAAATGCATAAATGTTATGTAGATCAGCATGGGGAGTTTAAGGAGTTTCAAGTTAGGGAATATGTGTACTTATAGATCATGCCCAAGAAGAGATCCTAGCAGATTAGGTCTTGTGCGAAGTTGGAACGTAACATCCCTGGTGAAAAATCCATGTAATAAAAAGTTAATAAATGAAAAATGATAACCATGCTTAAGGGAAAATTATTCAAAGTTGAATGTTGGGAGAAACATCATAGTATGGGCGTTGATTTGCTTTATTATGATTGAGAAACATGAAAAAGGATTTGGAAAGGCATGAGGCATTAATTGGCATCTTATTTATGAAATTAATGGAAATCAGGTGAAAAGGAAGGTGATAGGTCACAGGTTTCATGTGAGGAGAAAAATGGAGGAAAATAATGGAAAATTGAAGAAAATATAGTCCTCATTAATACAAAGGCTTCTGAGGATCAGTTTGTAACCTTTTTACAGTTCAGTTTTGGAGCTCTCCCTCTATTCTCTCTCTCTCACAGTCTTGGACACTTAGATTTTTCTTGGATCACTTCCTCTTTGGATCAAGGAAAGAAAAGGAGGAAAGAGGAAGCAAATATCAAGCAAGGAAGAGCAGGATCAAGCAACTACAATGGAATTATTTGTAGGTATTGATTTGCATGTGTGATTTCCTTTCTAGTTTTGGCATGTATGGTTATGCATGTATGTTCTTGGTTCTGTTGTTGTCATTGACATGGGTCTTTCCAGGTGTAGCAGTGTTCTTCAGACTTTCCTTGCCATTTCCCAATAGCCATGGTGTGATGGGTTATCATGTTTTTGATTGAGATGTATTGCTAGATGGATTTGAAACTTAGCAAGGTGGTATCTGAAAGGAAGAACACATGGCCTAGTGACCCCTGAAACGGAATATGGGTTGTGGTAAAGATGTATTTTGTGTTACCTCGGTGGGCTTAGGAATCCTTTGCTGGTGATTGGAAAGATATAGGATAAAACGTATAGGTGGGTGATCTCCATCAGGCCTAGGAATCCTTGGTTGATGATTGGCAAGATATATGATAAACCCTGGAGGGTTGAGTCTTAGTTAGGGCCTATTGATTCAGTGTGAATAGTGCTAAAGCCTAAAGACTAGGAGATAGGAAAATTTATCATGGCGTAGGTGGAGAAAATCCGATGGCATCCATTATTTTTTAGGCCTTAGTGATCTAGTGTGGATTGAAATAAAGTCTAGTTCTATTTGAGAGTGTGAGGTGGTGGAGCCTTGGGCAGCCCTGGCTGAGTTCTTGTTATGATTTTCACATTCATGATTGGAATATGCCATATGGATGATTGACTAGAAGAAATATTTTCTTCATCCAATATACGATCAGATGGTTTATGCAAGTCTCATAGCTGGTTGGATTGTACACTCATTAATAAGACTTCCCTTTACTCAATATTTCATGTGTAAATGTACTGGTTTATATGTGGATTTTATGGTTGTTGTATGCTTACTATTTATGTTGGTTATATGTTGGTTATGAGTATGTTTTATGATAGTGATGATGTATGGCTCTCCTCATGTTTTGATTTGTAAATGAATGAAAAACGAATATATGTCCTAATAAATAACAATGAAGCTAATGTGATAAGGTGTAAATGCTCCTTTGTGATTCTTTGACAAATATGAGACACTTATGCTCATATTTGTTGTTATAACCTGTAGACTACATATTTGTGACATGTTTGACGAAATTCATGTCATGGCTATTAGGGGTCCAATGATTTCAATGTTACTTTTATTTTTGAAAGCTTCATGGAGTTCTAGGAAATGACCTGAGTCTTGGTCCTAAAAATGTGGCACATAACTCAGGGTCGCAGGATCAGAACTAGCTGAAAAAGACCCCAGTCGCTTGCATGCTCTTGTTGTGAGACAGACTGGAGGGTCACAGTTGCATGGATACCCATTTCATGGGATCAAATGATGATATATGCTAGTAAAATGTTACGTTTCCTCATGGGTTGGCCACTTGGAAAGGTTGGTTGGCTCCTGTAGGTTCTGTAGCATGTCTGGAAGGTCACATTAGTTGTGTGGTGTCATTTCCACTTCCTTAACTATACATGGGGAGTTGAATAATATCATAGTGGCCTCTCGTCATATGTTTACCCCAACAAAGGAGTTAACTTGGGTAAATGTGGGAGGAGCGTGTTACAGAGTCGTATCAGAGCATGGTTCACACTTTGGGCTGGATGGGTGGTGTGGTGGTCATGCACTCATGTCAATTGCATGTGTGTTCCTTATACCTGTGGTCTACGTGCTTGTTGCATATGCATGGCGTTGGTCGTGGTCGCAGTTGTGCCGCCATGTGAAAGTTGATAGTGTGTTGTTGGATGTTTCTATCATGAGTATAGGTCAGTTATGCACTGGTTATGCATGTCAGTGTTTGCATGTATTTTGTATGCATGCATGTCACACATATGTTGATTATGCATACATTAATATGCGCATAGTTGTCATGCATGAGGTCCTGATGTGTGGCTCCTATTGTCAGGCATTGATGACTAGACTATGGTTAGGATGAAATGTATATGATGTTATGATTATGTTTATACATGTATTGTGCTAATTTTGTTGATCTTGGAAATGGGATATCCTACCCAAACTATACTCGCGTATGTTGATTATGTTTATATTTTGGTTTAGCTAACATGGTATGCTTGGCAACAAAGAGATCACAGATGACAGGAAAGATGGTAGACTACAGTTCACGAGATTCTCCCTATTGATCAAATGAGTAGCGTGGTGTTGGGAACTCTTTTGACTTAGCAGAAACATTGAGAAGCTTGAAGGAAGAATTAAGGATTTGCAAGGCAGATAATTACATAATCATGCAGGTAGAGGAGAAACGAGTAGAATTCAATGCAGTAATCCTTCAAATTTTTTCAGAATTGTAGAGACAGGACCACTTTGGATCAACCATGGACAGAAGGAAAAAAATAATGGGGAAAATGGTAGTAGATCTCATGGTGGGCATATGTCAGATAGGGATGAAATGATCACGGATGGTAGGTTCTTGGACACTCTAGATAGGAGAGGTGATCGACACAGGTACTATTCTAGTTTTGGTTTTGACAGACATTATGATCATAATTGTTATCACCCGCATAGGAGGAGTGATAGGGGATATTTTCCAGAAGTGCTCAAGAAAGAAAGGCCACCTAATTTTGATGGATATTTGAATAAGCCAAAGGATACATAGGCTTGGTTACTTGGGATGAATAATTATATGACCTGCATGATTACTAAGAAAACATGAAGGCCAGAATAGCGACATTCATTCTTAAGGGTTAAGTGGATATCTAGTGGGAAGATGTAAAGTGGGTCAGAGACATCAGGACAGAGGAATTGAGTTGGCATGCATTCCAAATACTTTTTAGGAAAAAGTACTTGTCAAAAAGGTACCATGATAGTAAGGCCAAAGAATTTTATGAGCTAATGATGGGATTGATGACAAACGAGAAATATAAAACTAAGTTCTTGGAGCTATTCACGTATTTATCGTATCTTAAATATGACAATGCTAAGGTTCATAGATTTTTCAGTGGATTGCCATTATCTTTTAGAGATTGGATTGAGTGTGATGAGCCTTGGTCACTTGAGGAAGTTATTGGGAAATTGAAGAATTTCTATGAATAGTTAAAGCATAAGAATGAATCTCAGCAAGGATGGAAAATGAAAGATAAAGATAAATCTAAAGGTAAATGGTAGCACCATACAATAAGTTCAACATAGCTAGATAGGGACATGGGTCACAACAACAGGATAGAGGTGACGGTATAGGATTGTTGGAGTGTTGAACATGTGGTAAAGAACATCTTAATATGGATTGTCTATAGAATTAGGGTGGTAGGCCTTATATTTACAGTGCACGGGAGGTACAAACAATTGGGGCTGTTAAGAAAATCATTCCATGGATTTATGTCGTGCTAGATAACAAGTAGGAAGAGCATCAGGCAAATATTATTGAGATGGATCATGAGCTTTGTGATCTATTTGCTACCATTTTGATTAACCCCGGATCTAATTATATTTATGTTAGTTCTGACCTGGTGGATATGTGTGGTTTGAATAAAGAAGTGCACGCATAATCTTGGTTAGTGTAGCTTGCTGTAGGTTCAAAGAAGGGAGTATATAATTGGGTAAGAGATTGTGTATTCAAGTTGAATGGTATGCCTACATCAAAAAATTTGAATGTATGAGCATTGGGGTAATCTAATATGCTTTTGGGTATGGACTAGATATATCCTCATAGGACTAAAGTAGATTATTATGACAAATCCATTGAGTGCTAGAATGAGAATGGAGAATATATAATATTATAGGGTAAGAAGAATGAACATCAGTTAGAGTGGTTAAAGTTATGTAGGTGAAGTGTAGTAGCAGGAAATGGTGTGTGTTATTTTTAGTGCATATTTCTAGTGATAAAGTTAGGGATGTTGGGGATGTGAAGGTATTCAGCAAGTACCCGATCTTGTAGCAGTTTCGGGATGTATTTCCAACCAACATTTCATATTTTTTGCCTCACAAGGAAGCAGAATTTTCTATTGAGTTGGTACCAGAGGCAAAACCAACATCAAAGGAACCATACAAGATGAGCAATCCATATTTAGTAGAGTTAAAGTTACAGTTGAAGGAAATTCTTGACAAGGGATACATTAGGCCAAGTGTATCACTGTGGGGCGCACCAATATTGTTTCTGAAGAAGAAGGATGGTACTATCAGGCTATGCATAGAATATAGGAAGTTGAACAAAGTAACCATCAAGAACATGTGTCCGTTTTCGAGGATTGATGACTTGTTTGATTAGCTAAATGGAGCAACAATATTCTCAAATATTGATTTGAGATCATGGTATCGTCAGGTACTCATTATGGAAGAGGACATATACAAGAAAACTTTCTGGACTAGTTACATGCATTATGAGTTTGTTGTAGTTCCATTTTGTTTGACTAATGCTCCAACCACCTTTATGTTCTTGATGAATAGTGTGTTGCGTATTTACCTGGATAAGTTTGTTATTGAATTCATTGATGACATCTTGATATATTCCAAGAATGAGGAAGAACATGCCAAGAATTTAGCATTAGTGTTGAATTTGCTAAGAGAGCATCAGTTGTATGCCAAGCTTAGCAAATGCAGTTTCTTTCAGACAGAGGTACATTACTTGGGACATGTTTTTTCCAAGGAAGATATAGTAGTGGATCTAGAGAAGATAATAACTATCATGGAATGGGAATCTCCTAGAAATGTGGATGAGGTGAGATCATTCATGGCATTAGAAAGTTATTATAGGAGGTTCATCAGGAAATTATCTCAAATTCCATATCCTATTATGCCATTGCAAAGGAAAGGTAAGAAATTTGAGTGGACAGAGGAATGTGCAGTAAGTTTTGAGTAGTTGAACCAGTTGTTGGCGAATGCTCCACTATTAAATATTGCAGATCCACACAAAGAGTTTATGGTATCCACACATGCTCGTAAGAGAGAACTAGGTGGATTCCTTATGCAGGAAGGAAAGGAAGTGTGTAATGAGTCACGAAAACTGAATGAACATGAGTAGAATTATCCAACACATGATCTTGAGCTGGGAGTGATCATCCATGCATTGAAGATTTCGAGGCACTATTTTCTTGGTAGGAGAGTTGTAGTAATGAGAGATAAAAGTGGGTTGAGATACTTGTTTGATCAAATGAATTTGATTTTCAAATAAGCTAGATGGTTGGTCATGATCAGTGAGTTGGACTTCGAGATCAGGTACATCAAGGGTAAAGAGAATAAGGTTGTAGATGCTCTTCACTTGCAAGTACAAGTGAATCATATAACAACTATGAGTTCTTATGGGACATACTTACATGATCATATCTTACATGAAATTCAACATGATGATAGGTACATGGAGCTTATGAACAAGTTACAACAGGGTACATCTGTTTAGGATGTGGACTATCGTCTTACAGCGAATGGCTTGATCGAACCTAGGGACATGATATATCTGTTAGGATGTAATGTGCTCAAGAAGACTATCTTGAGAGAGTTACATGTGAAAAAATATTCATGTCACCTAAGGTATCAAAAGACATTGAGAACAATGAAAATTTTTATTATTGGTCGAATCTAAAAAAGGGCATGGAAGAGTTTGTGGCTAGGTGCTTGGACTGCCAATAGGTAAAAGGAGAGTATAAGCATCCAGGTATACTACCACAACCGATTGTGATTCCAACGTGTAAGTGGGAGGTAATTTCCATTAGATTTATCATAGGTTTGTCGAGGACATCTAAACAACATTATTCCATCATGGTTGTGGTGGACAAGTTGACAAAGGTACCGCGCTTCATTCCAGTCAAGTCTACTTATTCATCTAGTGATGTAGCATATGTGTTTATTAGGGATGTGGTTAGATTGGATGGTATTTCAAAGAAGATTGTGTCAGACAAGGATGCTAAGCTCACTTGTAAGTTAGGGATGGAGCATTTTGCAGGTTTGGGTACAAAGTTGGCCTTTATCACAACTTATCATTTGCAGACAAATGGAAAAATAGAGATGGTCAACAAGATATTGGAGGACATGTTGAGGATGTATGAGATGCATTAGCAATGAAAATGGGAAGAATACCTTCCACTGGTTGAGTTCACTTACAACAATGGGTATCAAGAATATTTGAGGATGAGTCTGTTTGAGGAATTGTATGGGAGGAGTTGTAATACTCCCATCAATTGGAGTGATCCAGTTAACAGGGTGTTGATTGGACCAGATATCTTGGTAGAGATGGAACATGAAATGTATGTAATAAAGAATAATCTAAAGGCATCATGAAATAGGAAGAAACATTATGCATATTAGAACAAGTTGTTTATGGAGTTTCAGGCTAGGGAAAAGGTGTACTTGCATATAAATCCCAAGAAGAGCTCCTTGTAGATTGGATCGGGTTCCAAGCTAACACCTCAGTTTTTTTGACCTTGCAAGATTTTTGAAATGTTTGCGATAGTAGCCTATCAACTTGCACTGCCTCCGACTATGAAAGTACATGATGTTTTCCATGTGTCACTACTTAAGAAGTATTTTAAAGATGTTGTTCATGTGATTGACTGGTCTGTATTGTAGGTGGGGCTGGATGGAGAATTCCAACCAAAACCTCAGTATATATTGCATAGAATGATTCTCATTCTCCAAAACTGAGAAAACAAAAAGGTTAAAGTGCTAAGCACTTTGGACTTGATGAAGCTATATGGGGGATGACGGATCAAATGCGGGCTATGTATCATTCCTTATTCACTAATTGAGAGAATTTTGTAGGTATATTTTTGATGTGATGTTTTGGGTATATGTATGTATGTGTATGGATGTGAATATCACCATGAGCTATGTTAAAAATATTTAGTAAGGGGTATGGGCGTTATGTAGTTATGATTATTATGTTTTTATGTGTCATGTCACTTTTCTTATCATGAGGTTGATCATTTTAAATACTAGAATGAGCTAAGTTGTAAATCTCCATGGGAAGTATGTTTTTCTTTCAATAATTTTGTCGGTTGTAGGTGCCAATGAACACCGAGGATGGTGTTCCCCCAAAGGGGATGGGTTTGTAACAACCTTGGTGAAATTTTCATGTAATAAAAAGTTAATAAAGGAAAAATAATAACCAGGGTTAATGGACACTTATTTCAAGATGAATGTTGTGCAAAATATTCTAGTGTGGGTGTGCATTTGGTTTATTATGGCTAAGGAAAATGGAAAAGGCTTTGGAAATGCATGAGGCATTATTTGGAATTTTATTTACAAAAACAATGGAAATTAGGATGAAAGGAAGGTGAAAGGTCAGGTTCCATGTGAGGAGGAAAAATGAAGGAAAATAATGGGAAATTGAAGAAAATATAGATCTCATTAATAAAAAGGCATATGAGGATTAGTTTGTAACTTTTTGTCAATTCATTTTTGGAGCTCTCTCTCTATTTTCTCTCTCTCTCACTCTTGGAAACTTAGATTTTTCTTGGATAACCTCATCTTTGGATCAAGGAAATCAAATAAGGCAAGAGGAAGGAAATATTAAACAAGGAATATCAGGATCAGGTAGCTACAACGACATTATTTTCAAGTATCAATTTGCATGTGTGACTTCCTTGCTAGTTTCGGCATGCAAGGTTATGCATGTGTGTTATTGGTTATCTTATTGTCACTGGCATGGGTTTTTCCACGTGTGACAGCATTCTTCAGCATGCCTTGCCATTTTTGGATAGACATGGTGTGATGAGTTCTCATGTTTTTGGTTGATCTAGGTTGTTGGATGGATTCGAAACTAAGTGAGGTGGTCTCTGAAAGAAAAAACACATCGCCTAGTGACCCCTAAACTAGACTATGGGTTCTGTTAAATACAGATTTTATGTTACCATGGTTGTCTTAGGAATCCTTGGTTGGTTATTAGAAGGATATACAGTAAAGTCTAGAGGTGGGTTCTCTCCATCAGGTCTAGGAGTCTTCGGTTGGTGATGAGAAGGATATACTTAAAGCCTGGATGGTGGAGTCTCAGTTAGGGCCCAGTGATCCAGTGTGGATTTCTATAAATCCTAGAGACTAGGAGAGAGAATTCCTCATGGTATAGGTGGAGGAAATATGGTGGCATCCATTCTTGTTTAGGGCCTACTGATCCGATGTGGATTGTAGTAAAGCCTAGTTCTCTATTCATGGGGGTGAGGTGGTGTAGCCTCAGGAAGCCCTGGTTGAGTTTTGGTTATAAGAACACATTCATGCTTGGAATATAGCACGTGGGTGTATTGTACCTTTGAAGATAATTCTAGTTCAAGAATTATGTTAGATAATCTATAATGTTTTGTTGGTTTTTAAATTTTTTGGATGACCAAATCACTAAAATGTTTAAACATGTGCAATTTCTTAATTAGTTATCATTTATTAGAAGGGATGATTCTTCACCTCTAACAATAATTTAGCTTTGATAAGATATTTAAGTTTGAAGCATTAGAAACATTTGTTAAAGATCAAATAAATTATTTAACCAGCCATATACAGTGGATGCATGTAAAATACTTTTACAACCAAAAAATATATGTTCGAAACTTAAGGCAAAATGACAATTTAGTGATGTAGAGGAGTTAAATCAAACACAAAGTTTTATTAGCTAATCTCTATAAAGGATTATAAGTTCATGGGGGATTTAAGATATATTGAAACTCAATATTATCATATCCAGAATTCCTATAAGCTTCAAGCATATGAAGACTGAAACAAAGTGAAATTATAATGACAAAGAAGAACTTACAAGGACACAAGATGTTTTGAAATGAATCCAGAATACTTTTATTATTACAGAAATAACTTCAAAGGATACAAGTTTGTTCAAAAGTCTATCACAATGATTAAACCACTTCTAAGTCTCTATTCTAAGCATTTATAGAGACTTTAGATATCAAATCAAACTTAAAATAAAATATATTTACAAAATATTCTTTGTTTAAAGACATATATATTTTCAGATATAGAAGGAAAAATCGGAAAATTTGTTAGTTATTGAGGCTATGTAGGAATCTAGTGATGATTGTAGCTACTTTGATGGAAATGTTGTTCCTTTAGGTATACTTCACCCAGTGAATTCTAGCAATCCGTCCCACCTTTCTTCACTTGGGATAGAAAAGCTAACCATATTCATGAATCTTTCATCCGCCTCGATGTAAGTGTTAAAGTTGGTTTATTTATAAAAAGGTGGTGGACCTCATGCTAGATATTTAAATCAAACTGTATTCCCTATATGAATGTTTCCCCATTAATAATTCCTTTATCTTTTGTAAAATTGGAAGCATCAACACCTATGTTGCACAATTGTTCTTTATAGTTTTGTAATGGGATCAATTGGCCATTAAAATTCCTGATTGAAACTTAAACATAAACGCAACAACTTACCGATATAATCATAAAAATAGAGATGCAGTAGAAAAACACTTCATTTCATTAATAAAAAAATATTGAACTATGCTTACAAACAAGATGGAAATAAGATAGCTCTAGCGATGGTAGCTTATCTCTGAGAAGAGATGTGGCAGCTACCTGCCTCTGCACTATGTTAAAATGAGTTTCAAGGGCCTATTTATTATTGGAAAACATGAGAAAACCCTAAACAACAAAAATCCTAACACCAGGAGATGTAACACCAAGAGTTTTTTGGCCTCATTGGGGTTAGTTGGGCCGCCAGCTTCCCAGGGTCGTAACTTGGTCATACTATCTATGTTAGGCATGTACGATACCTTGTTGGAAAGGTCTCTTTGAATACTACGGGTTTTTCCATAGGTCACTGCTACTCTAGACTCCAAAAAAATGTCGTTTAGGGAATTTCAGGACCTGAAAAACTTCTAAAAATAGTAAATGCTAAAATGAACAAGGAAACAAATGAAACTAACTGGGGGGTCTATGTGGAATAGGTGGGTGGCCACCAATATCCACCTGTATCATTACTCACCCCTTAGGAAGAAATGGTCCCAATTGTTTGTAGAGCCTGCATGAGGTGAGGAAATTTCTGTTGAACCTGGTCCTTAGTGAACCAGTTGCCTTCGTGAAGGTGTTGGCCTGATTTGACAACTCGATATAGTCGTATCCTCTATTGGCAAGTTTTCTTGATCTATGTGTCCATGATCTAATCAGTTGTGGCCTATTCCATGCAGTCCAGGTTGAGCTTTGTTCGTGTGAGTTGTTTTGCAATGTCATATGTGTCCAACAATGGTGGAAAGTATGGACGAAGGCTATCTACGTTGAACACTAGGTGCAGACCAAGGAATGGTGGGATGTTGAGATTGAATGCATTGTCACCGATGGACTTGGTGATGGTGTATGGCCCATACCAAAGCGGGTAAAGCTTGCAATGGGGTCCAGCAAGGCACTCCTTTTGTAAATGTAGCCAAACTTTGTCGCCCACCTAGAACTGGTGTGACACTAGATGTTGATCATGGCGCTACCTGTAATTAGCATTGGATCTGTCCAATATATCATGGACTTGCTAGAGGATGTGTTCAATGCACTCAATGATGTTGTTAGCTATTTTAGCTTCAGACTGAACATGAGCCGAATCTACCTGAGTTGTCGCAAATGGTATGGCCACATCAATGGGGCATAATGGATGAAATTCTAACCCTAATTGAAAGGGGCTTTGGTCTGTTGAGTTGTGGAGAGCTCTGTTGTAGCTATGTTGGACATAGGGGACACTTTCATCCCATGTGCATGGATGCTTCGAGTTGTACATGCGCAAAATGTGTAAAATCATCATGATGACATCCTCTCTTTGGCCATCAGTTAGGGGATGGAAAGTCATGGACTTAGTAAGTTTTGTATCCAACATCGACGAGAGACATGACCAAAATGCACTCAGGAATCTGTTGTCCTGATTTGAGACAATAGACTGTGGGATCCCAGTAGAAGGAAATCCCTTCTACTGCAGTGGTCATTGCGAAGATATTCTTTGAGCGAGTATCCCGAATGACTTGTGTCTTGGATGGGTCCACATGTACAACTTTCTCATCAATGATGTACCCTAGATATTGAACCTGGGTCAGGCCAAAGGTGCATTTCTCCAAGTTAGCACACAACTTGTGTTGGTGAAGGGTTTGAAGGACCTGTCCAATATGGTGGAAGGTCTTTTCCCAACTCTGGTTGAAGATGAAGATGTCATCTAAATACACCACCATGAATGCATTGGTGAGGGGTTGCAAGATGTCGTCCATCAGTGTCATGAGGGTTGCAGGGGCGCTCATCAATCCGAATGACATGACAAACCATTCAGAAAGGTCCTCCTTGGATTTGAAGGAAGTCTTCCACACATAAGAGGGTTCGATAGGAACCTGGTGATAACTTGAATTCATGTCAATCTTGCTGAAATGTGTTTCCCCTGAGCTGGTCTAGAGGGTCATCAATTTGCAGGATTGGGTACCTATTCTAGACAGTGATCTTGTTCAGCACCCGATAGTCAATACAAAGCCTCTAGGTTCCATCCTTCTTCTGCAACAACATAATTGGGCTCTCACAAGGTGATGAGCTTGTCTTGATGTTCCCTTTCTACAATAGTTCCTGAATCTGCCTCTTGATCTCATCATTCTCTAGAAAAGAGCATTGATAGATTAGTCCATTGGGCAATGGCGTGCCTGGGGTTAGATCGATGGAGGGCTTCACCTAATAGTGTAGAGGCACCCCTATGGGTGAGGTGAAAATATTTTTGTACTCCTCCACAAAGTTTTCCATCTGCTGTTGTTGTGCAGAGGAGGCCTACCTGGAAGCCATGGCCACAACCTTCTTCTTGCCTTGGGGGAAAATCATAATGAAAACAAATTTCCTAGTTTTGGAAATGATCTTACTGCATCGCTTTGCAGTGATCAAAGAGATGGTGGTAGGTGGGCTACCTCGGGTATCCTGTACAACTTATTAGACAAAGTAATAATCACAGAGCGAGGTCTAAGTTCATATACAACATGTCACTTCCATAAGTATGGTTGTCCTAACAATACATCACAAACTTAGCACCTCATTCGTAAAGGGCTTGATGCTGTAGGGAAGGTGACACTGTTGGCTAACATGAAGATATCATCCTTGGTGAATCCGCCCTATGCTATATGGTTGTGGATGTGCTATAGTCTTTAGGCTTAGCCGATTGACGACCTCTGCTCAAATGAGGTTCTTTTGGCTATCACTGTCGATAATGAACTGCAACGAAGAACTCTTCACCCACATCTGTGAGTGGAAGTGGTGTTCCCCCTCGTCTAGAACTTCAGGCTCAATCTTATGGATCTTTGTGGTGGCCACGATCACACTAGGCTCCACATCGATGATTTTCTTCCCTTTCTTAGTTCCCTTACCAGGTCCTGATTCAAAGTTAGATCCTGCGTCTGATTCAGAAGCCTTCAGCTTGGCCACTAGTGATTGCTTGGCTTGACACTCACTTGTATTTATGATTGGAGATATCATGGAACACACACCATTTTCTCGTGTCCTTCTTTATCTTCAGGGTGTTGTTATTTTCTTGCAGCTTCGGTGGGCTAACCTGGGTAGCGCTACCTTACCTTGGTCCTTTGTTCTGTGGTTTTGGGGCACCTTTTCCTTGCTTGGATTCACAGATCCAAAGTCCTGCTTCTTCTGTTTAAACTGCTTCTCAATCTTGATAGCATACCGATATGCCATGTCGAGCGAGGAGATGTCCAAGAACTACATCTCATCCTGCATGTACTTGTGTAGACATCCTCGGTACTTGAGCACCAAATGTCACTTAGTATCCTTGACACCCAGCTTCATCGGAAGGTTATGGAAAGTATTTGTGCACTCTCGTACATATTGGTCCCTTCCCTATCATAGCATGGTCCACTTTATGTATTTGTCTTCATAGCTCCCGACAAGGTAATATTGTTCCTTGATGGCATCTCAGAAATAATTCCAAGTGGGTGCGGCTGAAAACAACGAGGGTTCACTCTCGTCCTTTTGTTCACAGTAGGTTTCCCACCAATCCTTGACATGTGGGGCAACTTTAAGAAGTGAAAAAGTAATCTTTTCCCGATTGGAAAAGTCATGAACTGAAAAATATCCTTCCAATAGATTTAACCATTTATCTACGATGTGTACATCTATCAAGCCTTTGAATATGGGAATATCGAAACTAACTTGTACCTTAAAAGGAGTGGCACCTCAAGAGTGGCTGCTGGATGAAGATGCATCACCTATGGGTAGTTGTCGAAGGATCTGGGCAAATTTATCCATCATAGCATCCCTTTATCACTTGAGGGCTTCCTCGAGAAACATTTTGAAAGGATCTCCTACCCCCTTTTCTTTCTTTTCTTCTTCCATGGGAGGTCGTCGGGTTTTGCGTGGCTGTCCTTGTAATGGTTCAACCAGATCAAGCCCTAAATCCTTATATGTTGACCTTTGATGGGGACATGCAAAGAAACAAAGAGACAGAGAAGACCTCTCTAATACCACTGATCCGAACTTAAAGGAATGCAACAACTTACAGATATAATCATAAACATAGAGATGCAATAGAAAAAAAAATCATTTCATTAATAAAAAAATAATGAACTATGCTTATGAATAAAATGGAAATAAGATAGCTCGGGCGATGGTAGCTTATCTCTGAGAAGAGATGTGGCAACTACATGTCTCTGAGCCATGTTAAAATGAGGCTCAAGGCCCTATTTATTATTTTAAAACATGAGAAAACCCTAAACAACCAAAACCCTAACTCGAGGAGATGTGACACAAAGAGTTTGTGGGCCCCGTTGGGGTTAGTTGGGCAACAAACTTCTCGCGGTCATAACTTGGTCATATTATATCTATATGGCACGTATGATACCTTGTTGGAAGGCTCTCTCAGAGTAATACAGGTTTCACCATAGGCCCTTGTAGATGGTTATGGGCCTACCGTAGACCCCCAAAAACACCATTTAGGGGGTTAAAGCTGTTCCGGAAGTTTAAGACCCGAAAAACTACTAAAAATAGTAAATGCTGAAATGATCAAGGAAACATATGAAACTAATTGGGGGGTCTAGGTGGAATAGGCAAGTGGCCACTAATATCCACCTAGATCAATTCCTGAGATTAGGAAATCCTTTTTCCTATAGCAATGCAATTTTTTTGTTGAACCTTCTCACCTACAACTCAAGATATTTGCATTTATTTTCCAACTGTATCATCAAAATCTTTTTGGTCAGTATCCTCTTAACCTCCATGACTATTGTTGTTCTATTTGGAATGTTGAAGTCTTCTAGTTCCTCCTTGGTTTTGGAATTTACCAGTTGCATGATCTTTTGTGCTTCTTTTGGCCTGTGCTCCAAATTTACCTTTGTATTTTCTATTGATGCCTTAACTCTGTGCACAAGTTCTTCCCGTTCAAATGTAATATGTATTGAAGGCCAGATGCTTGTTATATTGGCATTTTTATTCTACCAAATACTAATGTTAGACCTTGCTAACATTCAAATGACAAAGGATTGGTCTTCATATTTTTGTACATGATGCATGAGTTTGTAGTTTTCCTGGAGTTATTACAAATATGAATTGTCAGTTTTAAGTTTATTATCTTCCATCTTAGCCAATTTTGCTAGAAATTTTTCTTTATCTAACTACACTACTGATAATTCATCCAGATCTACGGTAATCTCCTCTATAGATTCTAAGACTATTGTCCTTGCTGAAGTTTCTTCCATTGTACCTTTGCTTGTAGATGCTCCTGTTGCTTCCCACTGTTCTTTTTCTTTCAACGGTGCTTCCACGCCCTGCTCCATCTTTTGTATCTGTGCATTTTGATCAACCACTATAGTAAAAAAATTTCCTTTCTTCATTTCTATATTAGAAACCTCTTTATCTTGAGGATGTTCTACAGAGGGTAGCTTCAGTTGTTTCCTCAATGCTTGAATGTTTTCTTCCTTGTTTTTATGAGCTCTTCTGCTGCTTTGATATCCTTAGGATCATGTCCTACCTTTATGATAAATCTTCCAGAGATTTGATCCTATTATCCTTAGAAAATGATGACACCTTTTCAATATTTAACTGAGAATTCACATTATTCAAAGATGGTTGTAATTTGGAAACAGTCATTGCTGAATCGATGAGTGATGAAGGTATCAGCTCCCAAGTTTGTTTATATAAATTGATCTAATATATTTCATGTATTTTCTTGGTATTAATTGAATAAATGGAGGCGTAATAGTCTTCATCCCTCCTGGGGGCTGGAACTAGAGGTTCCATGAAGCGCATATGGAACTATCGTTTTTTTGAATCAAATGCAAAAAGTAGTCTATGTTGAGACCTAGTTGTTTTCTTCCAAAACTCAGAGTAGGTGGAAGCCTTCAAAGCTTCATTCTTTAAGTTTATTTCCCTGTATCTTGAAAAGATAATTTGCTGAGTTGAAATATGTGAATTGGATTATATGGAGATTCAAACGTTGCTTCTACAGTAGGTGATTGTACTATTTCTTCTACTTGAATAGAAGGAACGATAGGGTTTCCTGATAAAATCACTATGGATGGCTGCTTTCTGTCCCTTTCCTCTGGAGTTTCATCTTGAATAGTGATCACTTGAGAATTGACTTGAGAATCTAACTTTTTAGTATTATTATGGTCGTCGATATTTTTCCTTTTGAAAAAAAGAAATTGTGCAACCTTAGAGTTAGTTGGGGACATATCCTCTCTATCCATTTTGAATATATTTTCTTTAGAAATAGGTATCTACATGGATGACAAATTGACCAATTGTTCTTAAGATTCCTGGAAAGTACCCTCTGTCCATTCTTCTTGATTGGCATATTGTTCAATCTCAGGCCTTGGTGTGTGTGCATAAGAAGTACTTTTTTGTTCCAGTCTAAGCTTGGAAATGATGCCCTGAGGATCATAAGACCAAGAAAAACTGAGTTTGAATTTCATTTGACCCAAGATTGCATCTATTTCCTTTGTTGCAGCTCTGGTGTTGATGATGAAGGGCCCTATATGAGCTTTTAATTTGAATTGTGATTTCTTCTTGTAAGAAACAAAATCCACTTCATCCATATTTAACATTTGCCTAGAGTATTCCAATGCAAAGATCCTAATAGGTACAAAAACTGACAACCTGTAAGGAGGCAATTCTGATCCATAAAATCTAATTTTAGTGTAGTTCTGGTATAAATACCAGTCTCAAACTTTGGATTTCTTTGAAAAGTGCAAAAAGAAATTTATCTCTTGCGAAATCTTTGGGATTACATCACTACTTAAAAAACATAGTGAGGTATATAAAAATTTATCAACATAATCAGTATAAGAATACTCCTCTGAGTTATTTCTAACAAGAGAAGTCCAGTGAATGACTGACTAGGGGTTACCTTCGCTATATGTTTTCTGTAAAGGGAATTTAATTTTTTCTGACTGATAAAATAACATAAGATAAACTAGGACTCATTCATACTTAAATACACCTTCTTCTTTGAACTTGACAAACTGGTCATGGATTGAGTTGACCAAAAACTAACTGTAATTGAAAAGGAGGGAGGATTCTTTTCCAATTGCAAAAGCAGATAAAAATCCTAACACTATGTCATCTATGGACTGATCATTATGGTGCTCAATTAGTCGGGTTACCATATAAATCACCTTCTTTAACATTTCAGGGGAAATTGAAGCTGGATATGGGGACTCATCTTGGGTAATTCAACATTTTCAGAAAGAAAATACTAAAAAATATGGGCCCTCTTAGGGAATGTTAGTGTGTTATATAATTCAATTAAAATATCAACAGAAGAAGGATGATACGATGTCTAATATTCAATTTGTAGGGCCTTGCAGATGCTTTCAGGGGAAATGGAGAAAATGACTTCATTGTTCTCGGAAATGACTGCCCTTTGACTTGGCAAATATCTAAGGTAGCACCAGATAGAAAACTTAGAAAAGAAATGAATTTGGCTGAAAACAAATTGTGGGAGAAAGTATTCCCAAACACCTAATTCATCACTTTTATCTAGGTACTTTTTCTTTTCCTAGTTGTGGAGCTCATAGAGGTCAAATTCAGACACGGTTTTTGTAATTTTGTATAGGGTGTCTATTAAGGGGGATTTATCAAAATCTAGTACTAGGGGAATGAGAGGATTTGATTCTGTAGCCTTCCCCTTGCCCTTGTAGTTCAACATTTTGGAAAATGAAAAACAGGGAACAAAATGAAAATACTAGATAAAATAAAGATGGATCGAAGAAAGCTTGGAGGACAGGGTTACCCTTACAATTGTTGATTGTGAGCAAGGAATTAACTGTCGAAACTTGACAGGTGGTAGTATTTTCATCTGTCGTCCTGCGAGATCAATGACAAGGAAAATGAAATTAAATACTGGCCCCAAAATATCTTTTATAATAGTTAAAGTTTTTTGATAATGACAAGTTTAATGACTATGGAGCAGAGAGGATTTATTGATAAAATGGGTAGGGTGAAAAAATTTAATAACATAACATTGAATTAGCAATTGGTGGAAATTTTGGACGTTGAATGTGAAATGACGTGGACGGCGAGTGACGTGGTGAGACAGGTGGAAGAAGATGAGTGGTGAGGGGTAACAGTTGTATGGTGGGAGGTGAGTGGTTGATGGATGAGCCATTGGCAGGAGAGTGGAGGAGGTATTTCGGGGGGGGGGGGTGTGGTGGGGTTGGTGGGATTAGGCGGTAAGTGGAATATGGAGGGAACCCCCCCAAACGGCCCAGTGGTTGGCACGTCATGGTGTGTAGTTTTGGGAGAAACTACTTTTCAACCCCCCCTCATGTTAACTGTCAGGAACACGGGGGGGTGTCTTCTACATTGTAGATCTGCAGAGAGTAAATTAACGCCATTGATTCTAGCGTGACCTTTAATCAGAAAATGACAAATAACTTTGTCGCATTATGCCATATAAAATTTATATAAAACAATAATCGAATAAAGCATAAATACTAAGGTTTTAAACCTTATAAAATTTTACATTTTTTGGAATTAAAGTGGCATTGCAATTTTTTGACTAGTTTTATTTTTATAGGGATTCATTTCTTTTTAATATTTGGTCATTTTTGTCATATTCATTTTTAATCATTTTTTATTATTCATTTTCGTTATATATATATATATATATATATATATATATATATATATATATATATATATATATATATATATATATATATATATATATATATATATATATATATATATATATATATATATATATATATATATATATATTATCCTTTCCCTTCTTTTTGACATGTAAATGTAAAATACAAAAGAATGTTTCAATAGGGTGATTTATTGAAGGAAATATTTGGTTCAGCTAATCTATGGTCAGGTGGTTCATGAAAGTCCCATACCTAATTGCATTTTGCATTCGTTAATAAGAGTCCATTTTCCTTTCTATTTCATGTGTAAATTTATTGGTTTATATGTGGATTTTATGGTTATTGTATCCTTATTATTTCTGTTGGTTATATGTTGGTTATGAGTATGTTTTATGACAATGATGATGTATGGATCTCAACATCTTTTGATTTGTAAGTGAATGAAAAAACCATATATGACCTAATAGTTGATAATTCATCTAATGTGATAAGGCATCAATGCTCCTTATAGATTCTCTGATAAGTATGAGATCCCTATTCTCATATATATTGTTATAACCTATAGAATGCATATTTGTGACATGTTTAACAAAATGTATGTCATGGCTGGTAGGGGTCTAGTCAATTGTTCAAGTATTTTAATTTTTATCGTTTTTTCAATATTAATTTTCGTTTTTGGAAGTTTCATGGAGTTCTAGGCACTGGCCTAAGTCTTGGCCCTAAAAAAAGTGGTAGAAAATCCAGGGTCATAGGCTAAAAACTAGCTCAAAAAGACCCCAGTTGCTTACATGCCCCGCTATGAGAGCGAATGGAGGGTCCCAGTCACATTCATGCCCATTTCATGGGAGAGACTAAGGATGTAGGTGAGTAAAATGTTATGTTTCCTCAAGGGTTGGTCACCTGGAAAGGTTGGTTGGCTCGTGGAGGTTTTGTAGCATGTGTGGAAGGTCAGATTGGTTGTGTAGTGTTAGTTTCACTTCCTTAAGTATACATGGGGATTTAAATCATATCATAGTAGCTTCTCATCACATGTTTACCCCAACGGACTGGTTAACTAGGGTAAATGTGGGAGGAGCACTTTTCATGGAACCTCAGTATTGTAGGACTTTCAAGATCATTGAGAGGATTGGACCAGTGGCCTAGAAACGTGCACTGCATCTAACAATGGAATTCAATGATGTTTTCCATTTTTCATTGCTTAATATATATGTAAAAGATGTTGATAATGTTATTTATTAGTTTGTATTCCATGTGGAGACAAAATGAGAATTCCAACTAAAACCTTAGTGCATATTGCAATGAAAAATGATCATGCTTCAGAACCAAGAAATTAAGAAAGTTAAAGTGCGGTTGGGCCCAATGAAGCTACATGTGAGATGGTTGATCAGATATGGGCTATGTATCCTTCATTATTTTCCAGTGAAGGAAAATGATTTTTTGGTATATGTACATAATTATGTATGGTTTCTATTGTAAATACCACAACAAGTTGTGTTATAACGCTCCAATAAGTGGTATGGCTGTCATGTTGTCATGTTTGTCACGATGGTTTTATTTTCATCAATTTTTCATTATAAATACTACATCAAGCTAATTCTTGCTAGTTATAGGTATCATTGAACACCAAGGAAGGTGTTCCCCTAAGACGGAGGGGTCTGTAACAACCCCGAGTTAAAATTTCATGTAATAAAGTTCTTAAAGGAAAAATAAGACCAAGGTCATGGGACATGTACTCCAAGCTAAATGTTTGGAAAAACATTCTAATGGCTGTTCATTTGGTTTATTCTGGTTAAGGAAATTGACAAAGGCATTGAAAAGAAAAAGTTGCATTAATTGATATTTATTTATGAAAATAAAAGAAAATAGGATAAAATTAAGGTGAAAGGTCATAAGATTCATGTGATGAGGAAATTGAAGTCCACAATAATGGAAATTGAAAAAAATAGAGGTCTCATTGGTAAAAAGGTTGTTGATGACGAGTTCACAACTTTTGTTAGTTGAGCCTTTTGATAGTTTTGGGTTGGTGTTTTCTTTATATTCTCTCTCTCTCTCTCATACTCTTGCACATTTATAGCATTCCTGGAGTACTCTATCATTGCAGAAAGGAAGGAAAAAGAAGGGAAAGGAAGAAATGGAAGCAAAGATCAAGCAAGGAAGATTTTGACCAAGCACTACAACGGGATTACTTGTAGGTATTCATTTGCATGTATGATTTACTTGCTACTTTAGCATGCATGGTACATGCATGTGTGTATTTGTTTCTCTTGTTGTAATCAACATGGGCTTTTCCATGTGTGACAATGATTTCAGCCTTTCCATTTATGGATAGCCATGGTGTGATGGGGTTCTTTAATTTGGTTGAGCTGGATTGTCGAATGGTTTTGGAATTCGGCGAGGTGGTCTTAGAAAAATTCACAATGTCTTAAGAATCCCTTGACCGATAATAGCGAGATACACAGTAAACCCTAAGGTTGAAGATGGGAAAAATTTATCAAGGGATTGGTGAGGAAATCCGAAGGCATCCAAGCATGTTTAAGGCCTAGTGATCCTTTGACCAGTTTTGGTGGGATTGTGGTAAATCCCAGTAGTGTATGTGTATTGTTTAGCCTAGGAATCCCTTGACCGGTAATGGTGGGATTACGATAAATCCTAGTTGTATAGATGTTGACTTTTGGGCTATAAATCCATTGAATGGTAATGGCGGGATATGAAGTAAATCCTTATGAAGTCGTGGTTGTTTTTCTATCAGTTTGATATTCATGCTTGGAATATGGAATGGGGGTGATTGGCTGAAAGAAAGATTTGGTTGAACCTAATCTATTGTTGGGTGGTACATGGAAGTTGCTGACATGGTTGGATTTTCATATGTTAATAAGTGCTCTCTTTCCTTTGTATTTAATGAATATTTATGCCTTTTATTATGTGGCTTTGATGGTTTTTCTATCATTGTTATTATTATGGTTATATGTTGGTTATGGGCATGGTTTTACGACAAAATTTAGTGATGGGTCCCATCTTGTTTTGATTATTATATGAATGGTTAATGGATGCATGACGTAATAGATGATAATGCAGCTATTGAGAGAAGGGATCAAACCTTCCTAATGATTATGAGGTAAGCATGAGACCCCTATGTTGAATATGTAATTATGACATGTAGATTACATGCTCATGATGTGTTTGACGAAATGTATGTCATGGTTAGGATGGGTCAGGTGAAGTCTTTGATCATGTTTTGAATTAAAGGCTTTGTATTAGTGTCATTTATCATTTCTAAGAGTTTCATTAATTTCTAGGCAGAAGTCTCCATCCTAGCCCTGAAAGGTGCCTCAGATTTCGGGTTCGTTGGCAGGCAAATGAGTAATTTAGTCTACAGTTCCTGGGAAGTACGTTCATGAGAGTGACTGGAGGGTTACAATCATGGTCATTCCTTTTCATGGGAGCGAATGGGAGTCCAAATCATTAAAAATTCAAGTTAACTCAAGGGTTGGGTACCTGGAGAGGTTGGTTAGCTCTTGGGCATCCTGTAGTTCCTGAGGGTGGTCAGTAAAGTTTTTGTTCGACAATTTCACTTCCTTGACTATATGTAAGAGGTTAAGCCATATTGTAGTAACTCTTGATCACATATTTAGCTTGGTAAAAAGGTGAATTTGGGTAAGTGTGGGAGGAGGGTGTTACATAGAAATACAACAAAGCAAGGCAATCTGTCATCTTGCTTTTGGTGTAACTCCCGCCGCAACTTTGTATTCCCCCAATGAAAAGAGGTGTCAATAAACATGAAGAGATAAGACTAGTGATCCCACCATGACGTTTCATGAAGAGTCATGAAGAAATTTGGAGGGTTCCAGTCACAAATTGTAGCTACAAATTTGAATTCTTGTTGGTATGTTTGATATTAATATTTATTTGACAAGGCTTTGACTTTAGGATTCATATTTTAGTTCATCCATTTCAGTATCAACTGTGAGTGTAAAATCTATGGAGTTGATTGTTTGGAATTGACTAGCATTGTACATTTTTAAGTAGAAGAGTTGGTGGTCCCAACATTGTCTGGACTATGTTCAACCTTCATTTAGCTTGAGTCTAGTAGTAGTGTTGTTCTAGAAGCTGTCACCTATTGTGTCACTTTGTTTTACCTCAGTGTGTATGGTATGGCGATTCATTATTTTCATGGTTAACCAAATTCAATAGTTAAGTAGAGGCTAGCTTGTGTGGTATGTTGAGTGTGGAGCACCAGAGCTGGTGCTAGCGTGTGGGAGGAAGATGCAAAAAGTCAACCTCTTTGGCGTTATTGACTATATCCATGGGCCAGAAACAAACAATAAGATTGGTCGTTGTGGTAAATCAAGGTTATTTCCATATTCAGCATAGAATGAGGAGAGGTATCACTATGTAATCAGGGAAGTGAACAAGAAGAAAAGGTAAGGAGAAGTAAACCATGGGTCACCAAAGGAGAATTAAATACTTCCATATAGAATTAAAACAACTAAGAAGAAAGAATGAAAGCACAGAAGGATATGAAATTCATTTAGCCATAGAACAAAATATGTATTTGAATCAAAACAAAGAATATGAAGAAACCAATGCAATATTAAAGCGATTAATGCTAGTTTTCCCATCTTTCTCACGTAAAAATTTCATGCTTTTGGAAATTAAAATGGAGAAATTGCTTGGTTCAGTATATTTATGGGAATTTATTCAAGAAACTTCTATACATCCCCAAGATAAGAGTAGAGGTGCAACAACATTTCTTCTCACTATATCAACTCTGTATGAAAACATTTTGTTTAGTATTTTGTATGAATTTTGTGAAATATGTGATGAAAAATTGTTTTTGGATATTGTTGAAATGAAGTATAGTAAGAAAGTTAACAAATAAAAAGGTGGATCTTTAGTAGAATATAAGACCTATGTCAAAGAACATGAATGACCCTTTATCACCAGGTTGAGCAATGACACTCAATACACACTGCATAATCCAGCAACGCTCTCCAGGATCATCGAACAATGCAACATCAACTGTTCGCAACATTTCTTAAACATGTGCACTTCTAGCAACTCTTAAATCATTATTTTCCTCCAAATGCAACCTCCAAGTGGCCTCAAGTACATCCTTCAATCATTCTTCTTAATATGTCAACAACACTCACTAAATGCTTCAAAGACTAAAAAAACTCATCTTCAATTACCAATGGTCTCTCAACTTAATGATTAACCAATATGTAATGAAATGTGTACCTCTCAGGTGAGACCAACTCAACCCACATAGTGCCTGCTCTCAACATACATTATATTTATCGCCAAGAAAGCGCATACATTTATAAGATTAAAAATGTGTCAGGGAGTTTGAGAAAATCTCTAATAAATAGGATCGGAATCCTAAATAAGGCAATACAATCTCAACACTCTACAACAAGTGACTAATAATGAATTAACCTAGAACTAACTAAATTTCTGCATTATTTCCAAGTCTTCTCTTTAATGGAGAAATGGATTTTATAAAAAAGATAATGCATGTTTGTCTAAGTCTTAGCCAGACTTACAATTTGATCTTAACAATTTCATTTTGACATTTCTTGTTGTTAAATAGTAATAATGCTTCTTCCTTGGTTTGTTTCTCTTTAACTGCATGATACAATTGAATTGTGGTCTTCTTATCATTGTTTGTAATTCTCCATCAGTTTCTTGACATATAGCTTTGTCTTCAATAATTACAAAGTCTTCATTATATTCATAAGTGGATTGCTACACTTTACATTCATTTATTTATTGTTCACTTGATTGTTTCCTCATCAATTCATAATAATATTTGATTTCCTCTAGGCTCCAATGCATCAAAATACCATGAACATCTTCAAATGTATCCACAATTGCTTCAATTTTCTATATCATCTGAATCATTCATTGATTCACCATTTTTCTCATTTCCAAGAGCCTCCACAATTAAGCATGTAACTCCAAATGTTGCTTTGAGACTTACATCAATTTGTTCAAAATACTTTTCAATCCATTCTTCAATAAATTTTATCTGTGCATCATAATCTATTTCAACAACTTTAAACTGTCTTGTTTCGTTAACTGTTGCTATGGATTTTTCTTCAAGTTCTTCTACCTATGATATTATGATAAGACTCTCATTATGATTTTTTGCTACTTCTACTATGATGGGATGATCATTAACCTCCTTGTCGTTTAAGTAAAACAACAGTTTATCAATCAACTTCTTTTCAAAGATAACCTGCAATTCATTTTCATAAAAAAAATATCCATCATCAAATTTTATTGTTATTGCATATTTCTATTTATCATTAGTGAACATAAAAATTGGATTCATCACGTCTACTTCAAAGAGGCCATTCGCTTTCTTCAATTCATGAGTTGTTATTGAGTCCTCCACGAATTTTCTCCCTACAATCTCTTCATGTTTCGAGTCTAACCATGATATGAAAATTTATGTATATTTTCTTTGGTATTGGGTGTTCATGAACAAGGGGAAGAGGATCAAATTTCCCCCATCTTAATATTTTGTTGGAAAATGAGGTGTACATCTATTCCTTGAGGTTCATTAGTACTCATTCTAATAGGTTACATCTTGAGGTAGAGAATCTAAAGTTAATGATAATTGGGAGAAAATATGAATTCCCCATGTGGTCCACTCACAAAATCAAAGTTATTTTTAGGGTAAAGGACAAATAAATAGGAATAGTTAACTTCTAATCAATCTTCGGTCAACAAGCCATCTGCAAAATAGCGACCAAGAAATCTGCACATGGACATTCCAAAATAGAGATATGCTTGTAGCTTATGAGACCGTAGTCATTTGATAATGTCACAAATTTCCACCTCATCCAATATCTATAAGTCTCAATTGATTAAAAAAGGGGAGCCAAGAAAACTCTATCTTTGAATCAAAAAATCTCACTTACATCCTCAAATTATTCATCCACGTATGCTATGCAAAACAGGGGCATCAATTTCATAATTGTAATGCTAGATTGAAATGACGATGACGGTGTGACGCCTTCGTGTCATTCCACAATAGATATATTTCCATTCATGAACTTTCATGGTAACCAATTGGTTCCTAAATTATGGTGTGATGCTATTTAGTAATCCTTATGGTACTGGCTATTCTTATGGTAATGAGTGATAATATGGCTCGTCATACTTCTTAATGGAACCCTATTTTTCTCTTATGACAAGTTTAGCATAATTATCCTTTTTTCATTATCTTCTCAATAAGTGTTGTAAAGTGTGACCACCAATACCCCAATGAGTATCAAAGCTTTGCAATTATTTCCTCAATTATAATCTAGTACCATATTGCATACTTTGATTAACAAGTCCCCCACTATGATCATCTTAGGGTTCAACAGAAAGGAATGAGAGTGTAAGTTTCTAGTAAGTTATTAGAGAGAGCTCCAGATTTCGAACATAATTGCACTATTTCTACCATAGCCTAAGAAAACCGATTCCACATATACCACCCTAAAGAGGTATTACACTATTTCCACTTAATCCAAAGAAAACCAATTCAAAACATACCACCCTAAAAAAATATTTAATTTTTAATCACAAAAACTGAATCCAATTTCTACTCAAAAATAATGCATAATAATGTTTTACTTTAATATTTGAAATAATTTACCTACAATAAGAAAACCCTATTGTATTATTCCATATTCATAATTCTACTTTTGTTTCTTTCCATCCTTGAAATTTATTTGCATTGATAATATTTTTTAATAAATTTTAGTTTAATTTAATTTTTTCCTTTACTTTAATATTTCAATTTTATTAATAAAATTATATTAATTTTAATTTCAAATATTGAAATAAATTATAAATCTAAATAATTTTCTTAAACTAAGTTTGTTTAAAATAATTAAATTAAATTTAAATAAAATATTTAAAAAATAATTAATTTTTTCAAACATTTAGTGAATTGGTAATATGTTGTTAGCTTTAGTTTTATATATAAAATAACTCTGAAAACACTAAAAACCATTTGTTGGTAGAGTGAGCTAGTATTAGTTATCTTTATTTTTTAATGTGATTTTAGTGAAACGAACACACGGTCAATGATAGCGATAGCGTAGCGTTCAGGTCATGTGTTTGGTGAGTCTGTCCTTCTTGTTCATCCCAAACGCATGTTTTCACGGCATGGGTTTGGTTTGCCAGAGCACACCATGAAAAGCGTTCAGGTCATGTGTTTGGTGAGTCTGTACTTCTTGTTCATCCAAAACGCATGTTTGTACGGCATGGGTTTGGTTTGACTGAGCACACCATTTTCATGAAAAGCATAGAGCACAACATTTTCATGAAAACCATAGTGATAACTGACGCTCTTATTTATACAAAGTGGGAATGGTGTTTACGAACATTCGAAGCTCTCCAGGGATGAATTTCTCCTGGATTTGAGGACCTTTGAGGGCTGAGCAACAGCCTAATTGTCAAAATTCTGAATTATGTTGTTACTGTTCAAACCTGTAAGTAATGCAATTGTATGGAAATAATGCTTTAAACACCATCGTCACAAGCTTATCTTTGTTGCAACCTGGCTATCAAGCGAATTGGAATGGGTAGGATTGGAAAGAAATAGATTCTAATGAGGTCCGTGCTAGCTCCCTCTTATCCATGGAATGAGCTCATGGGAATCATTAGTCGACCAATGGAAGATGGCAGTTGAAGGGCGATACTCATGGTGATCTTTTGGAATCATTCCCACTATTCAAATCGAATTTGAAACGGATGGTGCACAGAGCGGAAGATTTATCATGATGGTACACATGGCTAGTGTGGTTATAACTGTGAGTTGGGATCACCCATTCTTCTGATTCCCTTTGAAATGTTGCTGTTCTCGGTAGTCATTTCACGCCTTCAACGAAGTCGATTTTAATTCCGTTGCCAAAACCAATCGAGCCGATAATTGAAAGTCGGTGGCTCGAATAAATAAATACTCTGGTGGTTTTCTTAAAATTAAATTTGTGACAATATTCAATTTTTATTTATAAATAACCCATATTTTGAAACAATGAAACCCGGGATTAAACATGATTCTACACCCTTTGTGACTTTTCTGTTATAGATTTCCCGTCTTTGCATTGTCTGTTATTGTATTATGTTATTAGTGTATAAGCTACTTTGCAAGCATGAACCTGAAATTCTATAGACGTTCCATTTTTTAAGTAGTTTTGGAAAATAGCAAATAGCAAACGTTTTCAGTGTAATAGTGATATAAAGCAAATTTTGGTTGACTCACACATGAATGTTATGATTCACAAGAATAGTTTCGAGTCGGCTCTCCCGGTTTATGTTGTTTTTTAATCACCATAAAAATAAAAAATATATTTTCTCAAAACTTGAAAGAAAATCCAAATAACAATACGCGCATTTTCATTTATTAAACATTAAAGTGGAAATGTTGTAAGATAATAACAATTTTATCATAAAATATAAGCCGAAAACATTATTCAGTTTTAAATCATATTATTTTTGTGTTGCGTTAATGATGTAACTTAAAGTAATATTTGTTCTTTGTATTCCATGTGATGAAACCTTGGCTTCAGATTTTTCATAATAAAATGCTTTACAGTACAGTTCTTAATAGTTTGTATATTGACTCATATAAATTTGGGTCTTCATGAAATGCAAAGTGTATACTTGAATTGGTCTTGAGAGCCAAGCAGAAAGTAGGTCATTGCAAATTATTACAATTATTCCATGTACGCATTGTGATTGGTTGGAAAAGACAATGCATATGTATGACAGTGCTACCAATTTCTCTTGAAAGAGTTTTTCCCATGAAAATTTATTGTTTAATAGTGTTGTTATTATTTTTATTTATTTATGATCATTTTGTTATAAGTTTGTAGACATTCTTCTCATGGAAAAAAAATAAGATTCTTCTATTTTCTGACTCAGCAAGCTAGTTAAACACCAATCATATCTCAATTAACTCAAAAAAATATTTAATTTCAATGAAATTTAGTTCCACAGATTATTTAACCACAAAATATGAACAAACCATCATGAATAGGGTTGGAATTTCGAAACTGAGTCACCCTTCAAAATGGACGGTTTTCACACTTTCCAGAGCAGTTTCTTAATATCCAGTAGAGATCTTGACGATTTTATAAAATTTTGAACTATATTTTACCAGCAAATCACCCCATGACAAGCAAATTGACAGTCAAATTCCATCCCTGATGAATGCCACATGCAATACTGTCAGGTTATGCGTTGGATGTTTGCAAAATGTCGGATTTGTGTTGACCATAGAACTAGCCCTTTTATTTTTTCATGATAATAATAACGTAAATGGTAACCCACACGTAAAAAATTGTTAGTAGTCCTATAATCTTAGGAAGTATTTAATAGGCGTTCTAGTAAACTCACTTTCTTTACATTTTTTTGTTATAGAACATTGAAAGAACAGGTTATTTGTTTTAAGACTACTAGGATTACAATATAGATAGACGACTCTGAAGTAAATAATATATATATATATATATAGAATGTTCAAATTACGACTCTGACTCTGACTCAAAAACTTATATATAGAATATTCAAATAACAGACTCTTTGGTTTAAAATCATAACGATTGAAATATAAATAGACGATCCTAATTAAATAATCAAGTTTTTTTATAAAATTTAATGTGTAAATAAAAGAGTATTTCATTCAAAAACCTATATAGAATATCGAAATAACATGTCCTTTTCTTTAAAATTATAAAGATGAGAAGATAAATAGACGATCGTGAAGTGGATAATAAAGTTTCTATAAAAAATTTATTCTTAATACATTTTTTTTCATTCAAAAAATAGAATATTTAACTAATTAGTTTTTGCGGTTGTCTATAATGCCACTTTTTGAAAGTTTTTTTGGCGGGTTTTTATTTGGCAGGAATTTATTGGAATCACAAGTTTGATAGCTAGTTTCTGCACAATGAAAGCGTCCCAGGGGTTTTTCAGGGTGCTGAATCCAAATATGCAGTTAAAAAACCATTTTAACTTCAACAAATCAAGATTTAACCTCAATTTCTTCCGCCTGATTCCATCACTGGAATCTCCAAAAAGTCGCATTATAGACAACTCCTTAGTTTTTTATTTTAAACTTATAAAATTAGAAGATAAATAGACAATGTGAAATAAATGATAATATTTTTAAAAAATGTAAAGTGTAAATATTAGATTTCTTAAGGGAGCAATTATAAACTTTCATTCTTTTTTTGTTGAAACAAGAGATGGTCCTTCTATTCACTTATAGCTAAAAATAGTTTATATAAAATACAACAAGCCCAAATGAGAAGCGAGTCAAAGAGTTATCACTAATTGAGAGCTGGGCCAAGGGCCCACAAACCAAAGTAAACGACCCGAACAGTTTGATCTATCCTCCCGGACCTAATGGACGGGGTTCAATAACACTACGCGAACAAGTAAACTAAAAAAGTCTTTAGGCGGACCCGACGAGGAAATAGAGACCATAGTAAAAAGATTTTGGGTCTGCTAAGTGGATAACCCTCGAGCAGGTAGTCCGCCCACAATCCACCGATCCCGTCCTTGAGGAGAAACTAGCAAGGAAGATAACCCAGACCCACCAACTTGCATGGCGAACCTTGGTCCTTGATCTACCACTACTAGATCCTACAGTTATAAAGAATATCGGGCTAAAAAGATGAACGAGGAATACCTGCCCGATAAAGGTGGCTTTCACTCTCCTCGTTGGCCCACGTGTTGATCGGTTAATGGCATCATGTGCAATCCTAATAAACCGCTTAGGGTTTTTAGGGCGCCCAAAAACTGCCTTAGTTGTAGCAAAACTCTTTTTGCCTCGGTTTAGCTTCGCTCTCTTACCCCAATACCGTCCATCCATCTGAGAGACCCATTTCTACCGATTCTTGATTCTATTGTTTATGAAATCCTTATCATACATCTGCTTAAATTTTAATTAGTTGCTTCTCCTTCACGAACGGATAATGCTCCCTCTCTGCCCTTGCTAGAGTTTGGTAATCCTCACGCAATTTCCCTGCGGGAGCCGACTCCCATGAACAACTTTTGTTGTCTTTTGTATAGAGCACCCCTTCATTAGCCAACCGATCCACCAATTTGTGGTCGTTTCTACAAACATGTAAAAAAAATGAGTGTTCTTAACATTCTTAGGTGTGATTGAATTCAATGATAGACCTGCATAAGTCTCTAGTGGTTCAAAACTTTATCTCGTGCTGATCCCGTGCCTATCTTTTTGACCGAATTAATAGTTAATTCAGAGTCTGCCTCTATGATTATGTTCTGTGAATTGGATTTAATCAAAATTTCTAACCATTGTTCAATGGCCATGAGTTCTGCCATATTGTTGGTGGCATTCCCCAAATGACTATGATAGATGACTTTTATGTTACCCTTTTCATCTCTTATGACTCCTATGTATCCAGCATCCCCAGGGTTTCCTTTTGAAGCTTCATCTATATTGAATTTCAAAAAGCCATGGGGAGGGGGATGCGAGAAAGCCTTTCCCTCTATAGTGTGTCTTGCAATCTTTCTTATGCCCTGAGGGAAAAGCACTTGAAGCCCCAACAGTTCAAGAATGTGAGCCTCCTCGTGACGAGGGGGGTTCTCGAGGTGTTCCTTCAGAAGAGTATTAACAGTTTCTTTGAGTTGTCTTAAGATCTGTGCAATGATGCTTTGGGTTGAGCCAAAATTGTCCTTAAAAATCATGTTGTTACGTTCTTTCCAAACATCCTAGATCAAAAATCTTGGAATCAGAGTCCATGTTGTTTTGACTATCTCATGATTTGAGAAGTCTTTCCTCCAATTCTTTAAATTTTTTGTAATGTCATTTTCGTCCCTGTCAGTTTGTCTAAATATTGAGGCCACCCAGTTCCATAAGGTGGAGGTGAATGAGTAGAGGTTGAGTCGGTGATCCATAGTTTCTTCCTGCAGACCGCATAACTGAGCATCTAGGTGGGCTAGCAAAACCTCTCTTTCTTAGATTTTCCCAAGTCATAATATTTTTTTATTGTACCAACCACATGAATAGTTTGATCTTCACCCAGTGTGGGTTCTGCCATAGGTCCTTCCGTATTTTATCTGGGCTTCGATAGTTGAATCAAGTGGTATTTCCTTTGGCTTCATTGAGGTTGAAGTTGCCCTCACTGTTCCTCCCACATCTTAGTTGGTCATCTGTGGTTGAACTTAAAATTTTTCTCTTTTCCAGGATCGCTTCAAGAACTTCAACTTGGGCTTCCAAAGGGGTCTCTTCATTGTATCCTGGTACCTTCCATATTCTCCATTTACCATTGTCCCTTGTCTGGTCCCAAAAGTCCCTTACCCTTTTCAGTCCTTTATTGATAGTATCTTCTTTGATAATGTCCAGTTCTTCTCTGCAAAGGTTAGGTTCTTGCTGCCAGTTATCCTCCCAAAACCAGGCTAGATTCCCACTTCTGATCTCCTAGAAAGTATGTTTCTAGACTAAGGCTCTATTCTCCCAAGCATTGTTCCAAATATGAGAGCCCCTAATGTGCCTTGTCATTCGAATATGGTCCCTTTCTTGCCAGTCCTTTGCATATTTTTGTTTCCAGAGCTTATCCCAGGGGTTACTCGTTTGCTTTAGCCATCTCCACCAAATTTTTGCCCCAAAAACTTTGCTTAGAGTGTCCGAGTCTTGGAGACCTAAACCACCATGGGATTTAGGTTTGCAAAGTTTGTCCCAAGCTACCAGAGCCCATTTCTTTTTCTCTTCCACTTTACCCCAAAGAAAATCTCTTTGGATGTTCCTGATTTGTTGAGAAACTCCTTTTGGGATAAGAAGAGCTAACAACATGAAAATTGGAATGGTTTGCAGGACAACCTTTATAAGAACTACCTTGCTTGCAAAATACAATGATTTGCTTGTGCACTTACTTACTTTGTCCTTTAGATTATTAGTCACTGGTTCCCGAGAATATTATTGATCTTTTTGAAAGCTGAGAATTCTGGAGAGATTTCTCTAAATAGATATATCAGTATTGAAAAAGAAAACTTTAGATTTTGTGAGGCTTACCTCTGTGCCAACAGCCATTGCAAACTCATGTAAAATTTCCTTAAAATCTTTGGCTTCCTTGATTGTGGGTGTGCCCTGCAGCATGGTATCATCAACAAATTGTTTATGAGTAAATGTTTCTTCATTCTTAGTTAGTTTGGGTCCTTGGATTCTTCCTTATTGATTTCTCTGCTTAGTCCTTCCATCATGGGAATAAAGAGAAAGGGGGACAGTGGATCCCCTTGCCTAAGGCCGAAAGGTTCTGGATGGAGAGCCATTAAGAAGGATTGAACAACTAGCTGAGGTAACCAGGGCCATGACCCATCCTATCCAGTTGTGCTTAGATCCATACGGTTTTAGAACATCCCTAATGTATGACCATCTTAGCTTGTCATAAGCTTTCACAATCTTAAGCTGTATGATCATACCCGCTTGCTTATTTGTCTTGAGAGAATGAACCATTTCATGAGCTTGAATGATATTGTTGAGAATTTGTCTACCTTCCACATATTCAGTCTACTCCTCTGACACAAGTGTCACAAGAAGGGGTTTTAGTCTGTTAGCAATAATTTTTGAAATGATTTTGTACACCACATTGAATAAAACTATGGGTCTAAATCTATCTGGTGTAATGGATTTTTCCTGCTTAGGTATTAAGGCTATGAAGGATGCATTAAGCGCTCTTAGGACTGTTCTTGATTTTCTCGAATCCTCCACCACCTCAAGAATATCCTGTTTGACTATTTCCGAGCATTTTTTGAGGAAGTTTACATTGAAACCATCTAGACCTAGGGCTTTCCCATTATGCATCTCTTTGATTTCTTCATTGATCTCCTCTTTAGTCACTGGCATGTTCATATTATAATTATCTTCCCTGGTTACCCGTTTTGGAATATGCTGAGTGAAGCTGCTAATGAATTGAGATCTTTCTGTGATAGTCTCCTATGTTGTGCTTTGAAAATGTTGTACGAGAGCAGATTCCTTTTCTTGTTGAGTGTTTAGCTCGTGCCCTCAAGGATCTACGAGTTTTGTGATCCAATTATGTGCCTTGTGTTCCATGGTTGACTTGTGAAATAATATTGTGTTTCTTTCCCCCTCTTTAATTCATTGCACTCATGATTTTTATCTCTAGAAGATTTCCTCCTGTTGGCATCTGTTGTCCCATTCTTTCTGAAGAGAGTCTACTTGTGCTTTCCTTTCCTTTGTGAAGACTTCTTTGATCAGCATTTGGTTATTTTTCTGTAATTTTTCTTCCACTTCTCTTGTGGCTTTGAAAATGTTTCCAAACTCAGTTTTGTTCCTTTCTTTAAGCCTTCTCTTGATGTGCTTGAGTCTCTGTTGCAGGATGAACAATTTTGTGCTATGAATGGGCATGTCTTCCACCCACCATTTTCCAATATTAGTGATGAAGTTAGGGTGAGTAAGCCAGACATTTTCAAATATGAAAGGTTTGTTCCTTGGAGTGCCAGTAAACGAACCTTCTAGTTGAATAGGCCAGTCATTCGAGCCTCCGAAAGGGAGGATAAAAGTAGTCAGGATATTGCCAGTGAGAAGGAGGTCCTTCAAGATTAAGAATCTGTCCAGTTTCGAGGCTACCTGAGAAGCTCCTCCTGTTTTATTGTTCCAAGTGAAGGTACCATTTATTGTTTCCATGTCCACTAGCTTCATGTTGTTTAACAAGTTCTCGAAGGCAATGGAGTATCTTCCGAGTGATCTAGTTCCACCTTTTTTCTCTGTGAAAGATGTGATCATGTTGAAGTACCCTCCCAGAATCCAGGGCATTGATGGGTGTCTCTCTCTCAGCTCCTCCAGTGAGGTGAGGAGCCTGAGTTTTTCTACAAGTTTTTGAGGAAATAGACGTTGTGATCATGTAACATTCGTTGTTCCCCAAAGGTTGGATAACCATAGAAATGTGGTTCCCTGATGCCTCAGCATCAAGGTTTCCAAATTTCTGAGGATTCCAAAGAGTGAGAATCCTCCCACTGTATTATTTTCTTTGACTTCTAGGTACTCATATTTAATAAGACATTTGATTTTTATTTCTCTGATTTTATCTATTGAGCATTTCGTTTCCTGTATGAACACCATATCTGGTTTTTCGTCCTTTATTCTATTGCTGAGATTTCTTTGTTTTCTCTTAACCTAGACTCCTAACGTTCCATGTTGTAAGATTCATGATGATGCATTTGTGAAGAAGCAACTATTGAGATCTTTCATTTTACCTGAATTAATCATGAGTTTTCCAGACTCTGTTAGTAGTTCATTCTGTCTCTTCCTTCCTCTTTTCTTGCTTGGGATCTTGTTGGAGTGTCGTAGTGTTCCTTCCATTGATTTAACCCCTTTGTTCTCCTGGCTGTCATAGTTCCTTTTCACTCCGGCTTCCTTTAATTGAGATCTTCGAAGGAATAGATGTTGTACTCTATCGAACTCCTCCTGTGGTAGAGAGTCAATCCCTTTGTTGGTTCCCTGCTCTAGAAACTTTTCTAGATCAATATTTTCCCTCTCAAGAATCTCCTAAAGGTCGTGGTCATTCATACCAACTTCACTTGGGGTCATCTCATGGTCCCTCCTAAGTTCCATAGTGCTTGGTAGATCCTCCTTTTATTTAGTGTTTTCGTGTATGATTTCCATGCTATCATATTTTTGCTTCTCTACATGATTGTCCTCCATTTCCTTATCCCTTCCATTTTGCCTCCATTCTTCATATAAAATCTCAAACCTGTTGTGACTTGATGGCTTGTTCTTGCTTGGTTTCTTTCTGTACCTTTCCCCCTCCTTTCCCTCTGCCTCCCACTTTGGTGAAACCTTCAGGGTCTTTTCCTATGTTGGTTTTCAGATTGTCCTCCCTTTTTTTGAGTGGGAAATCTCTTAAGAGGTGCCCATGTTCATGACCTTTTCAACATCTGAATGGGTAATTTTCATAGTCTACTACACGTACCCATTCCACATCATATAATTCTAGGATGACTTCATCCGAGAGTGCTCCCAATAGGTCCATTTGTACACATATGTGGTCGAAGAAGGTGTATTTACCTTTCAGAGTTGCCTATGATATCTTTATAAGATGCCCTAATTTGTTGCCTATAGCTTTTAAGGATTTAGGCAGCCAATAATCTAAAGGATAGGAGTATAGTCTAATCCATACCAGGACTGATGTGAACTTTTCATGCTCCAGGAAAAAGTTCATCACCTAAGGTCGCACATAAAGGTCTGCTGCAGCATAGAAGTAGGGTCCTCCTTTGAATACTATGTCTTTGTCCTCTAGGCTGGTGAAAAATACCATGAAAAAACCCTCAGTCCCAAGATGTAGATTTATTTCTCCCTTCGGTTTCTAGTTGTTTCTTATCCATGTGTATAGAGCCTTCTCCATTGCCCATATGCCCATAAACTTTCATATGACTGCGTAAGTCGCCATGTGATCCTTGTGCACCTGTAGTGCAGGATCATTTAAGACCACCTGGGGTTTAATGTTTGTCTTAGGTTTGTAGGGTCCCATCACGGATATGTTCTAAGTTCTCTTACTACTATCTCATTATTTCATTTCTCTCTTGCCTTCCTCATGGATCCCTTCATGTTCAGGTGATTTGCTACTTTCCAGCATTTGAGTGCCTATCTTCTTTACTTCTGCCTCCATTGGTTGCCTCGATTTGTTCAGACTCACCTCCTTACTTATGTTTGATACCACATTACTGTAGGAAGGAGTGGAGCTCCCCCATGTGTGCCCCTCCATTGTTACTAGCTCGCACCTCTCGCTCCCCGTTCGAAACCCTAGCCTCGTCTTCTCCCGTTCCTCAAGAACTCCTTCAATTAAGCATATTTTACCTCATCTCGAGCTATAAACTTTCATTCAAAAAAGAGGCACTATCTAGTTTGTTATGTGCATAAATAAGTTGACACTATAGATAGATTGTAGCAAGTGAGAGGCAAATAAGTATCTCACATTAATATATAGTGATGTTTGTTTTTCTCTTAAAAATAAATGACCAAATAGAATGTGTTGGATGCCTTGTAATTGGGTGTGAAGTACATGGCAGGGACTAAAGTTGAGGCCGAAGAGGGGTCTGTAAATTCAAGTGGGGATGCGGGAAATTTTATTATGACATAGACAAATTACATATAGCTTGATATATCAAAGTCTAAATATATTACTTTTATTTCTAATAGTATTATCAATAAAAAGTTATGATCTATACAAAAAGGTGGAAATTACTTTCCAATTTTTTTTATGTAATATGTTGTTAAATAAATAAGTTGGGTAGTTGTATATTTAGTAGTTGTCATTTCATAGATACTGGTTTATAGAATGAATGTCAAACTATATTGTTTAGTGTAACATCATGTTGTATTAGCGTAACATTCATGTTGTAGTTAAAAAAGTTCATTTTTTTTTGGTTTACTATTACTCGTGGTTGAGTAGGGATTGGGACAAATTGATTATGGTTGGAAAAAGAAACGATTTTTTAAATAAATAAATAGGTTGTTGTTTCTATTACTAAAAATCATAATGGTGATAACGGAGTAAATGATACTTGCCAAAATATGAGAGGGATTATATTCAAATTAAATTTCCTAAACTAAAAATATATGGATATATATTACATATTACACGGTAGGACATAAATATCGAGGGTAAAATCACTGCAAAGGGAAAAGTAGGATTTTTCTTTTAGGAAAAAAGAAAACTAGAAAGCCTAGGCTAAGCAAATGCAAATTCCTAGAAGGCAAGACGCTGCCCAGGAAAAATCTGTGGAAAAGGTAATGTTAAATATATATTATCAAGGTTCAGTAGGGGTTACTCAGACCTAGCAAAGCTATCATATCTCAATGGGAATCGTAGGTGATTCAAGGTTGGGTGGATCGATGTTGTAGGCCATAGATTTTCAGGAATTGGAGTACTCGTCAAAGGTTTTTGTACTCATTATGAATTTAATCGTTGTTACTACTTATGTTGTTAGGATGAAATTTTCATAAGTTGTTTATTCTAGTTACTCTGAATATTGGTTGTATTATGTACATGTTGAATGTCAGAAATAAATTGTAGAGTAAGTACTTGTTTTAAGTTATAGAAGTCCTAATATTCTGTTCGTAGCAAGCAGAATGCATGGAAACTAGCTTGTAACTAAATAGAATAGGAATATGTGCATTTATATTTTGAAACCATTTTAAGTGCATGCTTGCAGGAAACTATGATTTACAGTGAAGTGAATGAATAAATCAGATGAATGGCATACAAGTTCGTAATGGAATGAAAGTAGAAACTATGCATTTATATTTTGATTATCTTTAATTGAATACATGCAAGAGGTTGTGATAACAATGAGTTAGGTAGATAAAGAAAAGGCAGGGCATACAAAGCTAGCAAGTGTTTGGGAATAGGAAATTGTGCATTTAGTTGTTTGAATACTTTTAAGTGAATGTAGATGGGCAGTTTAACTCTTGTATCAAAGCCACAGGAAAATGTATACACTGGCATAGGAGAGTTGGTTGAAAGTGGATTGCATGTTACCCATGTAGTTAACTTACTGCCATAATGAAATTTTACATTTCTACACAAATTAAAATATGTATTGTTGATTTCTATTATAGAGTAGATGGCACGTTTAGGAACACACTACGAAATCAAAACATTTCCTCATAGACTTCAACTATAAAACAACTTTCAATAGGTGTGAGGTCTATGGAAATATTTTCAATTAAGTACATGTGAAAAAAGGTACAACTACGAGTTGCCAACTTAGGAACTCAGATTGAGTAACTTAGAAAACAATAACATACTCACACCAAACCAATATATATATAGATATATATATATATATATATATAAACAAAAAATTTAAACAGTTTTGTATCTAACTTAGCCGAAGCTACATGATACCCTTTTGGGGATTTCTAATTAACAATTGATAATCAAAATTTCAATTCTAGTTGTCTTCGAAAGATATGTGTTATGAACGAACCCAACACTGAGCTTAAGGCCATATTCGAAAAAGCATAAAATAAATGCATACAAACATCCTCATAATAATGGTATAGAGGCATAATTACATAAAACCTCTAGTTGGAGTCTCATAAACCACGTAGATATAAATCAAAAAACAGAGACAATGTATCACAATGCCTTGGGCATATACACCTGCGAAAAAGACAACTTGAGTCAATTGAAAAAAAGAACAATAGGCCTATAAGTTGAGGTACTAGAAGGCTCGTGAGGGATATAGACTCCATGTAATTCTAAACATCGGGCTAGCATGTCGTAGGAAGATCCCATTCAGGGCGAACTTAGCAGAACAATAATAAAGAGAATAAACTCTTGGGAACCAATCTCCATTGGTGGGAGGAGCTTGGAAGCGAAATGAGACCAACCTAGAATCATACAAATGAGAGCTAGCGTGAAGAGATCCCAAGTCATGCACATTAATATTACAAGCTAAACCTGAGTACCATCTATACCTGAAATTACACAAAGAGAAGATACTACAATGGTGAGGACTTGGAAACGATGGACAATTTCCATAAAGGCAGATTTTGAGCATTCATATAGAGATATTGGATTGAAAGACCAAAACCCCTTATCTAGTGAATATCTATTGAAGTAGGGTTGCGGTTGACCCACTTGAGTACATGGGAAGAGTAACTAATATGATTCGAGGTAACAAAGTGAAGAGGAGGATACATCATAAACCTTGTAAAGCGGAGCATAGTGGGCAAACCTAGGCTCTGAAAATTGAAGGGGTGGAAGGCCAAGTGAGATGATTTGACTGCCTCTGGTGACACCTTGTGTCGCACCTTCATGAGGAACCCCTAAGTCAACATAAAAAAAAATAGAAATTAAACTTGAAATAAACAATATGGGAGACAAAATCAACCAGAATCCCAACAGATATTGTTACCATGGCATGTGTCGAATGGATACAGAACATAGTTCCACAGTTCCCATGACCCCATACATGTGCTCATATTACCTCTAGAATTCGTGGTAGCTCATCAAGGAGGGTTAAACTATAACTATAAATGTTGAATGGTAACATGTCTAGACCTGAGCGAAACATGAGTGTGGACTTTCCAGATGGTGGTGTAACAAAAAACTAGACAGGGGTAGAATTAAGAAGAGCAGGGGTATGAGAGGGAGTATGGAGTGTTGGAGGAAAATCACCTCTTTCAAAGAACAAGGAGAACAGATGAAATGAGGCTAACATATAATTTAGGGAGGAGAGAGTATTTAGGGTTAGTAAGAAGAGATCTGTGTCATCAATCAAAAACTGATGATCCACAACCATATATGATCCCTCAAACAAATAAACCTAAATAAATTTTCCATCAAGTATCCCGTTCACATGGGCAGAGGTGATATGGAGGTTGGTCACAAGATCAAGCGTTGGTAGCTGGACAAACTTTAGGTATAATGAGTATAAGGCTAAGCAAGTGAGTTGGTCATTCATTTCACACAGGGTCAGGTAGGATGCCACATCTTCTAGAAACTTATATGTAGTACTAGCAATAAAGGGTCATCAAGGATGAGAATTCACACCAGTGGAACCAGTACCCTCCACATGTAAGGGGGTTACACAATCGTCTTGGAAACATATTGAATGGTGTAGCCAGCTACGCTAAACAGTTGAGCACTTTGGTCAGGAAGATGTAAACATAGGGAGGTTAGGAATTTATGTAACCATCTTACAAAAATAAGTATAGAGGTGAAGGGTAAAAACATTTTTATTATACGAAGTTGGGAAATACAAGGTTGTAATTCACGAATGCAAATATGTGTTATACCAACATGTTAGGAAATATAAGAATACATATATGAATATACAAGTATGTGAAGGTATCCTACGATGTCAACCATAATTACTTCAAATCTGTGCATTTTTATCAGCTAGAATCTCTCTCTCTCTCTCTCTCTCTCTCTATATATATATATATATATATATATATATATATATATATATATGATGCTATAAGATGTTTTTATGTTTTGTTGAGGTTCGTTACAAATGGTACATCAAAGAAAGAGTTCTACTCCGGAGCCTCAATAGGGATATCATCGTTAGTAATTATATGCCTAGGACCATATTTCTGGTTTTTTTCTTATGTATACTAGGTTGTTTTGTATGAATTTGAGGTTCTGCATAAAGATCGAAAAATTTCCACCAGATAACATAGGTGGGGAAGAATTGTACATAGAACTGGGGGAAGAAGGTAATACTATCCCAACTGGTAGACATGGTGAAGACTCTGCAACAAGAGTTAGTATAGTGCCACAACAGTAATAAGAAGCTTTTGAAAGTCAATGAGGAACAAGAAAAGCTAATTAGGGACTCGACTAAGAATTATAGCCATAAGAGTGTGGGCACAGAAGGTATGAAGAAGACAAAATCTGACAAGTCAAAGAGTGGAGGAGATTTTGATCTCGAGTCCTCAAAATTACATAAGAGAAGGGGGAAGGCAGAGTTACAAGGAGACTTTAGGAAGATCAAACCCACGGTGTTTGATGGAGAAAAAGAGGAAGATGCAGAATCATGGTTGTTGAACATAATTAAGTACTTTCAAGTATATGAATATGAAAGTAACCTAAAGGCATGATTGACAATTTATCAGCTGCAGGGAAAGGCTACCATATGGTGGGAGGAGAGGAAAAGTGTCCAAATGTTAGAAGAAAAGACAATTTTGTGGGAATAATTCCAAAAGAAATTCAAGTCGCACTACTTGAGTGAATTTTATTACGATGACTGGGCTAAGGAATTCCACGAATTGAAATTGGGACAATTAACCATGGATGAATTTGTGAATAAATTTATGAACTTTTTGAGATATGTCCCCTATCTTAGGGAGGAGAAATATAAAATTCAACAGTTTTTAAATTGTTTACCAATAACATATAAGGAGAGAATTGAGTTTGATAACACAAATACCATGGATGAAGTAGTTAGAAAGGCAAGGTTATGTTATCAACAATTTAAATTCAAGAATGCGAGTGGTAAGTCATGGAAGGACAAAGAGGGAACTATAATGGGAGGGGGAGTCAAAAGACAAAAACCACATTACCTGAAAACCTTTGGTAGGGATCACAAAGAAAGAAGGTGGTCAAAGGGGAAGTACCCCTACGTGCACACTCTTATACCAGTTCGAATATCATGGAACAAAACACTAGGAAAAAACAATGCTAAGGAAAAATAATCGTTAAGATGTTGGGGCTATTTGGAACCACATCTATTGAGGGATTGTCCACATAATCCTAAGTTTGTGCATAACATATAGGTGGTCATGAGGCAACTACCATCAATTATATTATGAGAAATATACCTATGATCAGTGCAACATTGGAGAACCGACAAGCTAAGCATCACGCTACCATGCTAGAAATTGAAGGTAACATCCTAAACTAACCTGTGTCTATTTTAATAGATTGAGGAGCTAGTTTGAGTTATATCAACCCCAAATTGTAAAAAAGTGAAAATTGAAAACATAAAAGTTCAAAAATGCATAGTTGGTTCAGCTAGCAATAGGGACCAAACGGAAAGTGACCAGACAAGTGAAGAGATTTTTGATTAATTTAAAAGGGTATTCCTCATTGGTGGATTTAAATGTTCTTCCACTTAGATCATATGATTTGTTGATAGGCATGGATTGGTTAGAATGGCAAGGCACTGTTATAAATTGTTTAGAAAAGGTAGTGGCATGTGTGAATCTTGATGGTGCCACCAGAATAATTAAAGGAAATGAAAAAGTGGTGTCATTTCAATAGATTTTAGTGTTACAGCTAAAAGGAAGTGCCAGAAAAGGTTGCCAACTTTATTTGGCACAAGTGGAAACCAGTGGACAGTTGTCTGAAAAAGAAATTTTGGAAAAAATACCAGTCATTAATGAGTTTCTAGATGTATATCCAGAAGAGATTTTGGGATTACCCACGTCTCAGGATATAGACTTTACTATCAATTTAATACCTAGAGTTGTTCCTATGCCCATAGTTCCATATTGTATGAGCACCCTAGAATTGTTGGAGTTAAAGATGCAATTGCAAGAGCTGTTGCGTAAGGGTTATATCAAACCCAATGATTCTGCATGGGGAGCTTTGGTACTATTTATAAAAAATAAGGATGACACATATAGAATGTGTATTCACTACCAACAATTGAACAAATTAACAGTTAAAAAGAGATATCCCCTACCAAGAATAAATGATCTATTTGATCAAGTCAGAGGAGAAACTGTGTTCTCAAAGATTACTTGAGAACGAGTTACCATCAGTTGCGTATAAAAGAGGAGGATGTTGAGAAAACAACCTTTAGAATGTGATATGGGCATTACGAGTTTATGGTTCTACTGTTTGACCTCACCAATGTACCTGCAACTTTCATGTGACTTATGAATAGTGTACTTCAGAGATATTTATATCATTTTCTATTTGTCTTCACTGTTGACATCCTTGTATATTTCAAAAACAAAAAAGAGTGTTAAGAACATCTAAGACTAGTGTTGCAGACATTGAGGGAGCGGAAAATCTACGCAAAAGGTAGTAAGTCTAAGTTTTTTAAACCCAAGATTTAATACTTAGGTCATATCATCTCCAAAGAGGGATTGACTGTTGATCCGAAGAAAGTTAAAGCCATCGTATACTGGCCAGTACCAAAATATGAATCTGTTGTTCTCTCCTTTATGGGAATTGTTGGTTACCACTGAAGATTTGTGGAGGGATTTTCAAAGTTTCCCTATCCCATCACCTCCTTGCAAAAGAAGGGAGCGAAGTTTGAATGGACAGAAAAATGCCAAGAGAGCTTTAGTTAGCTAAAGAAAAAGCTAACAATTGCTCATATACTACAGATAACAAACCCTGATAAAGAATTTATGGTGTGTACAAATGCATTTTTAGAGGGTTTAGGTGGTGTACTTGTGTAGGACAATGTTGTTATAGCATATGAGTCCAAGAAATTGAGGAAACATGAGAAGAATTATGTTGTCTATTACTTATAGCTATTTGCGGTAATCCATGACTTATAAATGTGGAGACATTATCTGCTAGGAAAGAAGTTTGTTTTAGTGACCAACCGCATGAGTCTTAAATTTTTTTTATTCAACTAGATTTAAATGCAAGGTAGACTAGGTGGTTAGCCTTCCTTAGTGAATTTAAATTTGAAATAAAAGATATTAAAGGGAAAGAGAATAAGATAGTTGATGCCTTAAGAAGGCATGCTCATTTTCTGGTAGCACATGCCAAAATAAGCATAAGGACAGATTTTGAGGAGCAGGTGAGATTGGTAGGGAAACAAGACCCACAATATCAGTAGTTGCAAAATAGAATACATCAAGAAGAGAAACCACGGTATGGTATTAATTAGCAAGGGTTGGTTACCTATCAAAAGAAATAGTTTACTCTTAATTTCGCGACACTAAAACAAATGATTTTGGATGAGCAATATAAGAAACCATATGCTGGCCACCCAGGGTATCAAAAAATGATAACCACCTTGTGAAAATAATTATTTTGGTAAGGAATGAAAAAAGAAGTAGCTGATTATTTAGCAAAGTGCTTGCAGGATTACTAAATCCATTACCCATTCTGGAATGGAAATGGGAAGTGATTTCCATGGACTTCATAACGGGATTGCCTAGAACTAGGTACCGGCATGATTTAGTTATGGTAGTAGTAGACGGACTAACTAAGCCAACACACTTTATTCGAGTACAATCTACTTTTGGGATTGTGCAAATTCCAAAAAATTTCATGAAGGATATTTTTAGACTACATGGTATACCAAAAATCATAATATTAGATAGCGATGTGAAATTTACCTCCAATTTTTGGAAGGCACTATTCAAGAACTTTGGTATTAAATTGAACTTCAGGGATGGGAAAACTAAGAGAACGAATCCAATTCTATAGGATCTACTTGGAATGTATGTGACAGATAGACCCACAAAATGGGAAGACTTTCTACATCTAGCTAAGTTCGCTTACAACAAAAACTATCAGGTATCCATTAAAATGGGACCTTTTGAAGCTCTTTACCATAGAAATACATAATCCACTCAATTTGCTTCAACCATAGGATAGACTAGTCCTTGGGCCAGATGTCTTGCATGAAATGGAGGAGATAGTACAGAAAATTCAACAGAACATTAAAACCACCCAGGACCATCAAAAGAGCTATGTAGATAAAAAGAGGATTCCTAAAGACTTCTAGATTGGGGAACATCTATATTTAAGGGTAAAACCTCAGAAAAGAACCCTTAGCAATGGTAGTTGTGCAAAGTTAGCACCACTGTTTTGTTGGCCATTTGAGGTGTTGGACCGAGTAGGTCTAGTAGCATACCAATTGGCTTTACCTGCTCATGTTAATGTACATAATGTATTTCACCTGTCATTATTAAAAAATTATGTGTATGAAATCTCTTATATAATTGATTTGAATCTATTATAGGTGGAGCCCGAATGAGACTTTCTTCCCGAACTGCTCCACATTTTAGAGTGGAGGGAAACCATACTATGAAATCGGGTCATCGCTCAACTTAAGGTGCAGTGGCAGCACTTTACACCTGAGGAGGAAACATGGGAAAAAAAAAATGTTATAAGAGAATCATATCTACAATTTCTCCAATAAGAATAAGAGACATAAAGGATGATGCTATTTTGAGGGGGGGGGAAGTTGTAACATTTTTGTTGTAATTAAAACAGTTAGTTATTTTTTTGGTTTACTATTACTAGTGGTTAACTAGGGATTGAGACAAATTGACTATGGTTGGAAAAGGAAAAGAAATTTTAAATAAATAACTAAAGTTGTTGTTTCCATTGCTAAAAATCATAATGGCTGACACCACAGTAAATGATGCTTGCCATAATATGAGAGGGATCATATTCAAATTAAATTCCCTAGATTAAAAATATGTGTATATATATTACACCCTCGGTGGGATATAAAGACAGATGATAAAAGAAGTGCAAAGGGAAAAGAAAGCTTTTTCTTTTAGGAAAAAAAAAATTTAAAATCCTAGGCTAATGGGATGCAGCCCAAAAGACCGGATGCTTCCAAGGAAAATTTTGTGGAAAAGTTAATTTTAAATAAACATTATCAAGGCTTAGTAGGGTTAGGGAGACCTAGAAAAGTTATCATAGATCAGGCGAAATCAAAGATGATTCAAGGTTGGGTGGATTGGTATTGCAATCCATATATTTTCCAACATTGGAGTACTGGTCAGAGGTTTCTGTATAGATTATGAATTTAATCATTGTTAGTACTTATGTTGCCATGATGAAATTTCAATAAGTTGTTTATCCTGCTTACTGTGAATATCAGCTGTATTATGTACATGTTCAATGTGAGAAATAAATTGTAGAGTAAGTACTCATTCTAAGTTATAGGAGTCCTAATATTATGTTTGTAGCATTCAAAATACATGGCATCTAGTTTCTAACTGAATAGAATTGGAATCAGTTCGTTTATATTTTGAACCCACCTTAAGTGCATGCGTGCAAACAATTGTGATTTATAGTGAAGTGAATGAATAAAGTAGATGCATGGCAGATAAGTTCGTAATGGAACGAAAGTAGAAACTGTGCATTCATATTTTGATCATCTTTAATTGAATGCATGCAGGTAGTTGTGATAACAATGAGTTAGGTAGATAAAGAAAAGGCAGGGCATACAAAGCTTTCAGGTGTTTAGGAATAGGGAAATTGTGCATTTAGTTGTTAGAATACGTTTAAGTGAATGCAAGCAAGCAATTTAAATCTTGTATCAAACCCACAGGAAATGTATACACTGCCATAGGAGAGTCGGTTAAAAGCGAACTACATGTTACCCATGTAGCTAACTTGCTTCCATAACACAATTTTAGATTTCTACACAAATTAAAATATCTATTGTCAATTTCTATTATAAACTAGATGGCAGCCTAAGGTACACAATAGGGAACCATAAAATTTCCTTGTAGACTTGAACTATAAAACAGTTGGAAACATTTGCAAGATATATGAAAATCTTTTCAACTAAGTACATGCACAAAAATATTTAGCAACCAGTTTCTAACTCAGAAACTTAGATTGAGTAACCGAGAAAAGAGTAACAAACTAACACCAACCCAAAATATATATATATATATATATATATATATATATAAACATAATTTTTAAACAGTCATGTATATAACTTAGTCGGAGCTACAAGACACCCTTATGGGAATTTTCAATTGATAATTAATACTCAAAATTTCAATTCTAGTTGACTTCGAAACATATGAGTTATGAAGGAACCCAAACTGGGATATAAATTAAGTAGTTGTATGTTACCATACAGTAGCAGAACACTAAGCTTAAGGCCATATTTGACAGAGCATATAAAGAATGCATATAGACATCCTCATCATATTGGTATAGAGCCATAATTACATGAAACCTCTAGCTAGAGTCTCATAAACCACATACATATAAATAAAACATAATAGACTAAATGTCTCTTAATGCCTTAGACATATACAACAGAACGAAAGACAACTTTAGTCAATTGAAAATTTGAACAATAGGCATATAATCAGAGGTACTGGAAGGATCGCTGGGGCCTTTCCTGTAAAACGATGTAGACTCCTTGCAATTCTAAACATCGGGCTAGTGTATTGTAAGAACCTCCCATTCAAGGTGAACTTAGTGGAACACCAAACTCCATTGAGAGGAGGAGGTAGGAAGAAAAATGAGACCAACCTTGAATCATTTAAATGAGAGTTAGCGTGCAAAGATCCCATGTCACGTACAGTAATCGTCCGAGCTAAATTCCCGTACCATCTATACCTGAAATTTCACACAGAGAAGATACTGCAATGATGAGAACTTGAAATCAGTAGAAAATTTCCATAAAGGAAGATTTCTAACATGCATATAGAAATACTAGCTTGAAAGACCAAAAACTGTTACCTAGTGAATATTTATTGAATTAGGGTTACGCTTGACCCACCTGAGTACATGGGAAGAGAAGCTAATCATATTTGAGGTAACAAAGTGAAGTTGACCAAGATACATCATAAAACCTATAAAGCAGATCATAGTGGGCAAACCTAGGCACCGAAAATGGAAGGGGTCGAAGGCCAAGCGAGATGAGTTGGTTTCCTCTGGCTATGCCTTCTGTCACCCCAGCACCAGGAACCCCCGATTCAACATAAATAGAACTAACACTTAAACTTGAAATAAACAAGGTGGGAGATAAAATGAACCAGAATTCAAAAAGATAGGGTTACCTTGGCCTATGTCAAATGAGTGTAGAACGGAGTGCCACACTTCGCTTGACCCCATAAAATTGCTCGAATTACCATTGGAATTTGCGGTAGCTCATGAAGGAGAGTTAAACTGTAACGGTAAATTCTAAATGGTAACAGGTCTAGACCTGGGCGAAACATGAGTGTTGAGTTTCGATGTGGTGGTACTATACAAAACTAGACGAGGGTAGCATTGTGAAGAGTAGGGGTACGAGGGGGAGTATGGAGTCTTAGAGGAGAAACATCAATTTTGTCAAAGAGCGAGTAGAACAATTGAAATGAGGCTAACAAAGAACTTATGGAGTAGAAATTAGTTAGGGTTAGTAAGAAGAAATATGTGGCATCGATGACAAACTAGTGAACTGCAACCATAGATGTTCCCTTGAGAAAATAAACCTGAATAATTGTGCCCTCAAGTATCTCGTTCACATGGGGTGAGGCGACATGGAGGTTGGTCACAGGCTCGAGCGCTGACATCCAAACAAACATCAGGTATAACAAGTAGAAGGCTAAGCAGGTGAACTGGTCTTTCATTTTGCGTAGTGGAAGGTAAGATGCCACATCCTCCAGAATCGTATATGTAGTATTGGCAATAAAGGGTCTACGGGGACAATAATTCACACTAGTGGAGCTAGCACCCTCCACATCTACGGGGGTTAAACAACCCTCTTTCCAACGTATTGAATGGCATAGCTAGCTACGCTAAACACATGAGGGGTTTGGTTAGGTAGATGTAAACATAGGGAGGTTAGGAATTTATGTAACCCTCTTCCAAAAATAAGTATGGAGGTGAAGAGTAAAAACATTTAGGTTTCATGTTGGGCAAGACAAGGTTGTAATTCACGAATGAAAATATGCGTTATACGAACATGTTAGGAAATATAAGCATACATATATGAATAGACAAGTAAGTGAAGGTACCCTACGATGTCAACCGTAATTACTTCAGATCCATGCATTGTTATTAGCTAGAAAAAAAATATATATGTGATGTTATGAGATGTTGTTATGTGGTGTTGAGGTTTATTACATTTAGAATGAACAATAGTTAAAAGTATTCAAGCCTTTGTTAGAAGTCACTTTATTTATATTAAATGTTTTAGGCAAATGAAATATGAAAGCTTGCATTTTGTTCATTGCTAGCTAAGAGGTAGGAAGGCGACTTGACAGAACATTCTACATGTTCATTTGCTTTTATTAATACTAGACTTATACATATATCCTTCTCAATTTCAATACATGTCATTGCCTTTGTTTCTAATAACTTTTCATGAGCTGTAATTTTTTAAAAGCTCTTAGTTATATTGAAGAGTAATTTCTGCATTACAAACCTTATAAGTAAATAATTGATGAGTAGGTCCTTGAGAGTTCATTGTAGATCTTGACCACATTGCTCCTTTGTTGACTTTCTCTGGTAGGATTGCAACCTTTGAGAGCAAAATATAAATCTAGTAGACAAGCAAAGATACATATAGATGTAATATGGACCCAGTAGACTAGTTCGACTAGGCTAGACTTGTAGAGTACTCCTCTGAGATTAATATTGCATGATTTTTTTTGTCTATCACAAGTGATCCACAATCTTGGACCTATAATGCATTAATAACTATTATGTGAGCAATGTTGATGTAGGATTTATAAAATAGAGTACGAAATAATTCATAGAAATGATAAATAAAAATATTTAGTGATACAAATTTCTGATTATTGGATTACTATCGTAAAAGTATCTAGAAAAATATTTTCAACAAGGAAAATCTTTGTTATTCAACAGCAATTGTTTGCTTACTATATTGCTTAGAATGGAAAATAGCTAAAAGTGACCTTAGCCAATTCATTTATGCTATTTGAACCATGGAGAAAACATAGGGAATGGAAAATTGACTTTATCCATTTCATTTACAATATTTGAACCATGGAGAAAACACAAGGAGCTCACTTCACATATTAATTTCAAATATTTCTGATAACACTATTTATATTCCTCAAAATTTGTAAATCATTGTAAAGATGAAGGGCAAAGTAAATCTTTGTTAATTTTGATGAGTTGTTTTCAGTAAACTATTTATTAAAAATTGGAATGAAATATTATAAAATATTGTATAAAAATAACAATTTTATTACACAATAGGACCAAAATCACTATTTAGTTTTTATATTATATTGATTTTATGTTGAATTAACAATATAACTTATATTATTATGCGGTCTCTCTCTTTCATGTGATAAATCACTATTTAGTTTTTATATTATATTGATTTTATGTTGAATTAACAATATAACTTATATTATTATGTGGTCTCTCTCTTTCATGTGATTAAACTTATTTAATGACTTGGGATTCTTCATAATAAAAATGCTTCATGGGATAGGTCTTAGGAGTTGTATAATTGCTTATATAAATTTGGGTCATCATGAAATGCAAAATATATACTTTGTTTGGTTTTGAAGGCTAAGTAGAAAATATTTCATTGAAAATTATTCCTATAAACAGTGTTGTTAGTTGAGAAGGACATTGAATATATTTGAGAGTAGTGGATTTTTCTATTGAAAAAATTTATACAATAAAATTTTATTATAATGTTTAATTATTTTATTATAAATTTATACACATTTTCTAAGAGTAAAACTCTTACATTTTTATAACCTCATAAACCACTCCAATAAAATCGAACCCAAAAAAATCAATTTTAACAGAATTTCATTCCACTACTTATTTAACGACAAAATGTGAACGCTAATGATCATAATTTTGAACTATAACAAAATGAATTTATCCTAATTAAATTTAAATACAACATGTAAGAATAATCCAATAGCTAAAATGTAAAAACTAACATCATAATTTTAGACTATAACAAAATTAATTGATCTTAATTAAATCTAGATACAAGATGTAAAAATAATCCAATAATTAAACGATAAATGGAATTTGTATAAATTATTAAACTGTTTTCCTATTTCATCAATGACACAACTATATCAATTAAATTTATAGTAATAAACATAAATTTAATAAACGGTAGCAAACAGGTTAACGATTTCTGAATGAGAGCTCTGCAATGCGACTCGCGTTGTTCCATATGCGGTAGCCCTAACCCCTGCTTCCTCTCGACCTTCAGCGGCTTAGCTACAGAACTCCCATTGAGTTCTTAACCATGGATGCGCCCTCAGGAGGGGCGGGATCATCCCCCCCTCCTCATATTGGTACCTCTTTGGACAATACCAAACCCATAGATTCTCTGTTCAAACCAAATGATCTCCCAGGGAAAGATCAGGGTGCAAAACCTGCCAATGATGAAGCTGGGAATACAACGGCACGTGATGCGACTGCCAATGACAAAGGTGTGAACCAAAAGTCCCCAACATCACAGCCAAAGGCGTCTTCGACAACATGAATTCCGAAAACTATAGAAAGAATCAATGTCGATCTCCCTAGTCAAAGAATCAACAGTGAAATCCAATTTATGAGGAACCATGCACTCATAGGCAATTTCCTCAGATTCTGGCCAACTGGAAAGGCCTTGCATGGCTGGATTGCTTCAAAATGGAAGCCTAAAGGACAAGTCACTCTGCAGCTTGGTCCCAAAGGCTTCTTTACTACAACTTTCAACTGTCTGGAGGACAAATCTCACATATTTGAGGGAGGCTCGTATTTCTTTAACTCTTCAGGTATGTACCTTCGAGAATGGAAAGAAAGGTTCAACCCATATAAAGAAGACTTCAGTTGGGCTCCAGTATGGATATGCTTGTACTCCCTTCCTTTGGGAGACTGGAACGAGGAGACTTTAACGAACATAGGCAATAGCTTGGGGGTCTTCACCAAAGTTGCTGAGGAAACCAAAACTCGAAGATACACCTCATACACTAGGATCTGTGTTCAAATGAATTTTTCCAAAGCTCTTGCAGACTCAGTAAGTCTATTTCATGATGATTATGAATGGATCCAAACAATAGACTACGAGCATATTCCTTTTCGTTGCCGAAAATGCCATGAACATGGCCATCTTTTCAGGGATTTTCCTCTGAATCTTCAGCCCAAAACCCCAGTTAATGATACCAGCAAAGACTCTGAAGGATTTACTAAAGTCCCTAATCGTCGCTGGCATGCAAAGAAAACTCCCGCAGCCCCAGAAAGCTCAAAACCTGATACACAAAACAGATTTATCATTCTTTCCTCTCAAGACACTATAGAGGATCATCATGCAGATCCTTCAGCGAACCCCTCTCCCTCCTTTTCCTCCCAGATTCCAAAATATTCTCTGCCATCCTCAACCATCGCTCTCTCTAGCCTTCCCAACTCAACCTCATTGGAGAAAATTGTTCTAGAGATCGCCCTGCAATCTTTTTCAATGGAGTTGGATGCTGCTCTAGCCCTCAGTATAAGAGATAATACTACTGAGGAAGACCAGAACACTTTGACAAATATGGATGAGGATCCAGAGAGCGTAATCTTGGAAGGTTTGGACATTCTCAAATTGGAAACAGCATGCAAACAGAAAGAAAACAATACAATACCCCCTGGGAAATCAAAAGGCTGGAATGAGTTCTAACCAGGGCTCAGCATAATAAATGTCTAGGTATCCAAGCCAAAAGTCCATGGGATGGAAAGAAAATCTTGAAAGAAATGAAGAAAAGAGGGCGCAAAATGGATCTGCAAAGGACCATTATTATAGGAGAAATGGTAGTGGAATCTGGGAGATTCCCCAAGCTGACAAAGTTCTACAAATATCAACCCCATTGTTCCTCATGAACCTCATTTCCTGGAACATGAGAGGGCTTAATAGCCCCTCAAAACACAAAATGTTAAAAAACTTGATCCAGAAAGAAAAGCCCACATTAGTTTTTCTTCAAGAAACAAAAAGTAATAACACTGTTATAGAAAGGATTCTTAATAAGGTCTGGTTAGGAAGTCTCAGTGGATGCTTCAGGTGCTTCCGGAGGGCTGGAAATTTTGTGGAACCCACAGGTACTCACCCTTCAAGAAATTCATGCCTCGAATTTCTTCATCAAAGCCACCTTCCATCTCATCAGGACAAACATTCACGGTCATCTCTCCAACGTTTATTTTCTGCAAAATTTACAATAAAAATTGGATCTATTGGATACACTCACAACTCTCAATTCTAATAAGCAGCTTCCCCTATGGATTGGTGGCGGTGACTTCAATACCATAACAACTTTGGAGGAGAAAATAGGCGGCAGATCGAAGCTAGAAGGCAACAATATTTGTTTCAAAGATTTCATTCAAAGCAACCAATTAATGAACATTTAGACTTCAAATGGTATATATACCTGGAGCAACAAACAGAGGGGACCTCAGCATATTGCTTTCAGGCTGGATCGTTTCCTCATCTTGGATAATGCCATACACCTGGGTGGGGACTTACATGCCTCCATTATGCCTCAAGTGGGATCCGACCACTGGCCCATTATGTTATAATGGACGCGCCCAGGTACAAAGTGCAATAGACATTTTCGATTTGAAGCCTTTTGGTTCTCACCTCCCAACATCAAAGTAGTGGTTAATGAGGCTTGGGAATCCTTTATCCTCCCTGAAGGAGCCAAGATGTCCGAGTTCCAACAAAAATAAAAAAACCTCAAACAAGTTCTCAAAATATGGAATCGAACTCAGTTTGGAAACATCTTTGTGCATCGAAAAAAGCTGGAGCAACAAATGTGCTCACTCCAACAGAACATCATCTTGGAGGGAAGGACAGAAGAGCATGTGCAACAGGAGCAGACCCTCTTGACTGCAATTGAAGCACGCAGGCAGCAAGAAGAAATCCTGTGGCGACAAAAGTCTAGAATCCGGTGGCTTAAGGAAGGGGAGAAAAATACAAAATTTTTCCATAGAACTACCATCCAAAGAAGAATGAACAATAATATAGCCTTCATCAATAATCGTCAAGGGGAGAGATTAGAAGCGCATGAAGATATGGAATAGGAATTGAAAGAGTACCTTCAGGAAACTCTCAGGGAACAACGAGGGAGTAGAGAACAAGCCATTCGATCAATCACACAGCACTTCCCTAAAATTATAACGAAGGACCACAAAAACAAGCTGCTCCAATCCATCTCAATGCATGAAATGGAAGATGCTATGGCCCAACTCAAGGATGGCAAGGCACCTAGTCCTGACGGTTTCACCACCAACTTCATTCACGAGTTTTGGGAGCTCATCAACACAGAGGTTTGGGAATTAGTGGAGGAATCAAGATCCATGCATTGGATTCTCCCCTCCATAAACACTACGTTTTTAGCGCTAATTCCTAAAGGGGATGAACCAAACACGCTTGAAAAATACAGGGCAGTTGCATTGTGTAACGTCATCTACAAACTCATATCCAAAGTACTGGCGAACAGGCTCAATCCTCTTCTCCCTCTTCTCATCTCGCCAGAGAAGACTAGATACGTAGAAGGGCGACAGATAATGGACATAATTATTCTTTCAAATGAAGTGATCCACTCTCTAAAGCTTCTAAAAACGCCAGGTATGATTCTTAAGCTAGATCTCTCCAAAGCTTTCGATAAACTTAATTGGAACTATATACATCAGATGTTATTGGCTTTTGGCTTCAACGCAACTTAGACAAGATGGATCATGAATCTCATATCTTCTCACTATTTTTCGATCCTGCTCAATGGTTCACCCTCCACGCCCTTTCATCCTTCCCGTGGTATCCGTCAAGGGGATCCCCTTTCCCCTTTCCTTTTTGTTCTCATGGTAGAAGGCCTAAGTCGTCTGCTTCATTCTACCATCTCCTCTCACACCCTAAAGGGTATTTCTCTCCATGGTCTTGAACCCTTATCCCACCAATAGTTTGTAGACGATACTATGCTTTTCGGCCACCCATCTACTCAAGAGGCATCCACCTTCAAGACCGTACTCTCTCTCTCTTCTCTGAAGCCTCTCGGACCTCCATCAATGCCTCCAAATCCCAACTTTTCTTTTTTCATACCCCTTCCAGCACTCAAAGGAACATTGCCAGGATTTTGGGGTTCTCTATAGCCGTGCTTCCATCAAAATACTTGGGAGCTCTTTTGTTGGACTCAGCCATAAAACACGCCTCCTAAAGAACCCTCCTCAACAAGTTGGAATCCAAACTCTCTTCCTGGACTTTCCGCTCGCTCAATATTGCTGGCAGACTCATCCTCATCAAATCAGTTCTCTAGGCCATGCCTCTTTATCTCTTTTCTATTCTAGTTGCGCCCAAATGGGTACTCAAGATCATCCGCAATATACAGAGAAATTTTCTTTGGGGATCCTCTTGTCTCAATAGGAAATGGGCTCTTGTCAATTGGATTGAGGTCTATCAGCCAAAATTTTCCGGTGCGTTAGGATTAAGGGATCCCCTTTAAAGAAAGAACACAATGGGAGCCTGCATCTGGTGGAACTAGATTTCCAAACCACATATACCTTGGGAACGGCTATGGCAAGCAAAATATGTGCCAGGCAGTCAATGGGACGACCTTATCAGAATCAGTGCCACAACTCCAGGCTCTTTGATTTGGAATGCCGCCAAGCTTCACAGTTCCTTTATCCAAGAGCATAGCTTTTGGGAAATTCATTCGGGCACTACAGCTAGATTCTGGGAGGACTCTTGGAAACAACTCCAAAAACTATCCTCACTCTTTCACAAGCCCATCTGGAAAGCTTCTATGCACCAAACTGATCTAATCCATGTTCATTAGTTCTGGCAGCAGCAAACACCCCAGGACTTTCAACACTGGAAATCAGCTAGCACCTGGGAGGCAAACTAGCAAGGAGAAACCTACACAGAGATCGATCAAGAGTTAAATCACAGAAGAATCAAATACTTGGTTCAAAAATACAAGCTGCGATGGGGACACACGCCAAAATGAATGTTTACTACCAAGGAAGCATACCAACTTCGCTATCCACCCACGCAAGAAGACAAGGATTAGCTTTGGGACCAGGTTTGGAAACCAGGAATTTGGCCTAAGGTTTCCACTTTTCTATGGCTCTTGAGCAAGCGACGAATCCTTACCTGGGACAATTTGCAAAAACGAGGATTCATTGGACCTTCCAGATGCCCCAACTGTAATCGAAATTTTGAATCCATGCTGCATCTCATGGAAACTTGTCCTCTAGCAACTCCATTATGGGAGAGAATTGACCAATGCAATGTTGGAAATAATACTAAGAGGGGGGGTGAATCAGTATTATCTAATTCTTTTAATAAATCTTCCTTATTTGTTCTTTGAATTAGTTTTGCATGTAAGTACCATAAAATAATGAGCATGAAAAGAAAAACAGATAGTCACACCAAAGAACACAAGATGTAAGGTGGAAACCCAATGTGGGTGAAAACCACCTGCTGCAATATGTCTCTATCTTCTTTCAAAATAGAAACTCCTTTTACAATGGTTTTGTACTGGTGCAGTCCTTTACCAGTACGCAGGTTGCAACCTGCAGAGAGCTAAAACTCTCTCTTGTTTTCCAGTCTCTCCTGGAAGGGAGCTACAACCCCCTACTTCTTTTCTTACAAGGACCACTTTTCAAAAATTTTCAAACTGGATCCATAAGCATCAAATGATCATCACGTATAAGAGAATCACCCAGTCAACTGTAGTAACTAGATCAACAATAATAGGACCAAACCCAGAACACAACAATGATAAACAAAGATTTCAAGAGAAGTAAGCACCCTGCTCAACTGATCGCTTGCTTACGTAAGCACCCTGCTCAACTGCTGGCCTGCTTACTATACTCACCCTGCTCAATTGCTGGCATGCTTACAGTACGCAGCCTGCTCAACTGCTAGCCTACGTACGTACGCACCCTGCTCAACTGCTAGCCTGCGTACCTCGCTCTGAGTCCATTGAACTGCCTGCAGACCTCCGCACCTGCAACCCTTCTGAGCCTGCGTACCGGCGCACCTGAAACGCTTCGTTCCTGCGTATGTACGCACTTTTCTCTCACTGTACCTACGTACCTTCGGGCAAAGATGATTTCAGGACTTCAGAAGTAACCTAGACAGTCAGATCTACAGATCTGAACATGCGCCGAAGAGATCTCGGTCCATCAGTAGATTCGCCTTATTTAGATCTAGACCAGATCTAGCCATCATAAGATATTCAACCCAAAGTGTGCTCAAGCCAAATGATCTCCTTTGCTTTATATAGGAAAGCTCTTCCTTAAATCATGGATCAATACCACGAGCCGACACCATAATAACACAATACCGTCGGCTAAATACCAAGAGTAAAACATAAGAAAACCCCACATGTGAATTTCTTTGCCTTGAAATGTGTGCACTGGGGGTACGGACCTCCTGAACGGGATAACTGCAGGTATGTACGCACTTTATGTAACATTGACCTGCGTGTACGCACCTTATGCAAGGTGTACCTGCGTACCCCTTATTTTCTTCAATATTTGATAGTTGATCATCAATCTCTGCTGCTGACTTGAAGTACTGTGATCTATCACCTGAATGGGTTGCCATCAAGGACAACATTTTAGCCATAATGCCAACAATCTCCCCCTTTGGACTTGATGGCAACCTCAAAGCTTCAGCTTCATTCTGCCCCTTTGACATCAAGGGCAAAGGGTTATGCTCCCCCTAAGAACATGCTCCCCCTGAATATGAACCAGATTTGCAACGAAGAACCATAATCCACCATGAGAGAGATAGAGACATATTGCAGCTACTTCCAAGATCTCCTTCTGCACATCCTCCATAATGCCAACAATGCATTGTATGCTCCCCCTGAACCTGTACCATCAATCAGAAGAGGTTCAACAATAAGATGATGCATCAACAACCCCCAACTTTTTCCTGAGGTATTCAAAAGTTTCCCTGGGCAATGGTTTGGTGAGAATATCAACAACTTGTTCCTTAGAAGGAACATACTCCAACTTGACCTTCTGTTCAAGCACTTGTTCCCGGAGAAAATGATACTTGATTGGTATGTGCTTGGTTTTTGAATGCATAACAGGATTCGTTGAGATGCTGATTGCACTTGTGTTGTCACATAAGATGGGGATTGGTGGTGTACAAGTGATTTGAAAATCCTGCAAAGTCTGCATCATCCAAAGGATTTGGGTGAAACAACATGTAGCAGCAACATATTCCGCTTCAGCTGTAGACAAGGCAATCGAACTCTGTTTCTTGCTGAACCAAGATACCAGTCTGGAACCCATAAAGAACGCACCACCACTTGTGCTTTTCCTGTCATCCACGCTTCCGGCCCAATCTGCATCTGTATAAGCATGAAGTGTAATATCTGTATCTCTAGGATACCATAAGCCATAATTTTGAGTCCCTTGAAGATATTTGAAAATTCTCTTCACTGCCTGAAGATGAGTCTCCTTCGGATTTGCCTGAAATCTTCCAACTATTCCAACTGCATGCATGATGTCCAATCGGGTACCTGTCAAATAAAGTAAACTTCCAATCATAGATCTGTAGGTTGGTTGATGTACTGCTGCAGATTCATCATTTGCACTGAGGCTACATCCTGTGACCATGGGTGTACATACTGGTTTTGCATCTTCCATACCATATTTCTTCAAAATCTGTTTGAGATAAAAAGATTCCTCCTTCTTTTTGTTGGATTTTCAAACCAAGGAAATATGTCAGTTCTCCTAGCAAGGACATTTCAAATTCTTTCTGCATGACCGAGGCAAAGTTTTGACTCATAGCTTCTTCCTTGCTCCCAAAAATAATTTCATCTACATATACAACAAGTATTAGCAATTTGTCATTTTCAACTTTTATATAAAGATTGCTATCTGCTGATCCTTTTGAAAAGCCTTGTTGATGAAGATATTTGTCCAAACGGTAGTACCAAGCCCTTGGAGCTTGTTTGAGACCATAGAGAGCCTTTTTCAATTTGCATACAAGATTTGGATCATTTCCAAGAATGAACCCATCTGGCTGTTCAATGTACACTTCTTCTTCCAAGTCTCCATTTAGAAAGGCTGATTTCACGTCCATTTGAAATACTTTGAAGTTTTGAAAACTTGAGAGAGCAAGGAACATTCGGATGGCCTCAAGTCTTGCAACAGGAGCAAAGGTGTCTTCAAAGTCTATTCCTTCTTGTTGCGCATACCCTTTACAAACAAGTCTGGCTTTGTTTCTAATTACTTCTCCATTTTCATTCAATTTATTTTTGAAGACCCATTTTGTTCTGATAACATTCTTATCTTTTGGTCTAGGAACCAGCTCCCAAGTGTTGTTCTTTTCGATCTGCTCAAGTTCTTCATCCATTGCTTTCACCCAACATTCATCTTTGCATGCCTCTTTCACATTTTGTGGTTCAGTAGAGGAGAGTAATGCCAAATAGCTTGAAGCTTCTGCAACTGTTCTTCTTGTTTGTACACCTGCTTCTTTCTGCCCCATAATCTGAGATTCTGGATGATTCTTCTGAACATATCTGGATGGAGTCTTTTCTTCTATTCTTGTTTGCTCCTCTGGTTCTTCTTGAGGTTCTTCTTGAGGTTCTTCTTCTTCATCATTCTGTCGTTGGGGGTAGCCTTCATCTTCTTCGATGTCTTCATGATGTACTTGCCTAGGAATGTATCCCTTCTCATCAACCACTACATCAATGCTGTCAACAATTCTGCCATGTCTTTTATTGTAGCATTTGTATGCTTTGCTATGTGGAGAGTAACCAAGAAGAATGCCTTCATCTGCTCTAGGTTCAAGTTTGCCAAGCTGCTCATCCGTATTCTTGATATAGCATTTTCTCCCAAAGATTTTGAAGTGCTTCACCGAAGGAGTCCTACCACTCCAGAGCTCATGAGGAGTTTGAGTGCTGTTCACCCGGACATTTGTTTTGCTGAGAATAACAACCGCAGCATGTGCAGCTTCACCCCAGAAGGTTGCGGGAGTTCCTGACTCATCAAGCATAGCACGAGCCATTTTTTGGATTGTTCTGTTCATCCTTTCCACAACTCCATTTTTCTGAGGAGTTCTTGCTGTAGAAAATTCTCTTCTTATCCCATGTTCTTCACAGAAATCAAAAAATTCATTTGAAGTAAATTCCCCACCTATATCAGATCTGAGGCACTTAATTTTGTGACCTGATTGATTTTCAACCAAGGCTTTGAAGGATTTGAATTTTTCGAATGCTTCATCTTTGTGCTTCATAAGTCCTAACTAGACAAACCTGGAGAAATCGTCAATGAATAATATCAAGTATTCTTCTCCTCGAGGTGTTCTTTTCCTGAAAGGACCGCATGTATCTGTATGTACTAGCTCAAGAGGCATGCTAGCTAATCCTTCTTTCTCTGGAAAGCTAGTTCTGGTTTGTTTTCCAAACTGACATGATTTGCTTATGGTGTTGTCAGGAATTTTGATATCTGGAAGATTGCGAACTGCCTGATATTTGCATGCTTTCCTTATTTGTGAAAAGCTTAGATGTCCCAACCTCCAATGCCATAACCAGTGCTCATCATCCTTGCTCAGATAGCATTGTTGTTGTCCTTCTTCAAATATGTACAGATTATTTGGAGTTCTTCTACCTTTGATCACTGTTTTACCTATATCAAGATCGCGAACAAGACATCCATTTGATCTGAATATAACCTCGGTTCTTTGATCACACATCTGGCTGACACTTAGAAGATTATGCTTCAATCCATCGACATACAAAACATTTCCAGCCTTGACCTTTTCTTTTAACTGAGCAATGCCTTTTCCTTTTATAGTTGCAGGGGTATCATTTCCAAAAGAGACTTTCTTTCCCTTTTCTAGAGTAGAATAAGACTCAAGTTTTTCTTTATCACCTGTCATATGCTTCGAACATCCACTGTCAATGTACCATAGATTTTCCTGTCCCTCTGCATAAAATGCTATCCCACATCTTTCTGGTTGAGGTTCCTTTATTCTCCATGTTTTGGTGCTTGAGGCTTGTTCCTTTTTCTGCTGAAACCTGCTCCTGCATTCAGAGTCTTCATGACCAAAGTTATTGCAAATAGAACATTCAACTTCATTTTCAAGAACCAAAAAGTTGTTATAGGTCCTTTTTGTAATCCCCGTCATACTTCTTTGTTTTTGAGCTTCCCTAGTCATGATCGTTTTATATGCAACACATTGAGCTGCTTTGTGACCAAAGTTATGGCAAGAAAAGCATTGTCCATTGAAGAAACTTCTGCGGTTATCGAATCTACCAGCCAATTGATTGTAATTTCTATTGTCATCTATTCTTGAACCAAATTGAGAAGACTTTACCTGTGGCTGGTTGTAGCTTCTGTTCACCCTTAAGATGGATTGCCCCTGATAGTTTCTGTCTGTAATTCGTCCCTGCTTTACCTGATGATCTTCATTGTGCTTTTTCTCATTTCTTCTTGCTGCATCAAGATAACTTTTTGAGGTGGTGCTTGAGAATTTTCTCCATTATAGCCCAGACCTGTCTTGTTTAGTGGAGACCGCTGCACATTGATAATCTCATCCAAAGTTTCAGATCCTTTGACAAACTTGAGATTAATAGCTTTTGTTTTCTCAATCTCTTTTCTAAGACCAACAATTTCACCTTCTAATTTTTCAAGATGTTTTTCCTTTTCATCAATTTGAAATTGTAGAGTATCAATGATCATGTTCTTTTCTTCTATACATCTCTTGAGTCTAGTAATTTCATCATAAAGGTTATCCACATCTATAGCGTCAATATAATCATCATCTTCAAATTCCATTAACAACTTATATTCATTACCTTGTTCATCTTCATCACTGTTTGATAGACCATCACTATCTTCATGAGTGTAGTAGCTTTTCTTATTAGCATTCTCTTTCTTGTTCCATCTAGCAGGTTCCTTTCCTTTATCCTTATAAGGACATTTTGCAGCATAATGACCTACTCTTCCACAAGCAAAGCATTTAAAAGGTAACTCACCTCTGAACCTTCCAGAACCCCTTTGAAGATTTCTGACAAAATTTGATTCTTCTTCCTCTTCTTCTGGGACGTGGCTTGCTTCATAATAATCTCCTTTGCCTGATGCCTTGAAAGCAGCTTCTCTTCTGTCTAATGGACCTCCCTTTCTCATTTCATAAGCAGTTAGAATTCCATGTAGCTAAGACATAGTAAGAATTCGTAGATTTTCCTTTTCTTCTATTGCAGATACTTTAGATTCAAACTTGGGGGACAATGATCTTAGAACCTTTTCAACCACAATAGCCTCTTTTATTTCTTCACCCAAATTTTTCATACAGTTAACAACCTCATCTACCCGAAGAAAATAGTTATCCACACATTCATCATTATACATTTTGAGAGTCGCATACATAATTCTGAGAGTTTGAAGTTTAGCACGCTTTACCTGTTCATCTCCTTCATAGCTCGTGACAATTTTGTCCCATATCTCTTTTGCAGATTTATAGTGCATTACCTTCATGGATTCTGATTGAGATATACATCCTAATAGAGTACTGACTGCTTTTGCATTTGTTTCATACTTCTTTTTCTCGGCTGCATCTGTAGGAGTAGCTGAAGGAAAAGCGTAGCCTGTCTCTACGATGTCCCAAACTTCTGTACCAAGAGATTGAAGATAGGCAGTAACTCTTACCTTCCAATAATTGAAGTTTGTCCCATCAAAAACCGGTGGCCTGATTGATGCTTCTCTCTCGTAGTTGCTCATGATGAACGATCTACCTTCAAGCGATCAAGCTTTTGTGAAGGACCTGCTCTGATACCAATTGTTGGAAATAATACTGAGAGGGGGGGTGAATCAGTATTATCTAATTCTTTTAATAAATCTTCCTTATTTGTTCTTTGAATTAGTTTTGCATGTTAGTACCATAAAATAATGAGCATGAAAAGAAAAACACATAGTCACACCAAAGAACACAAGATGTAAGGTGGAAACCCAATGTGGGTGAAAACCACCTGCTGCAATATGTCTCTATCTTCTTTCAAATTAGAAACTCCTTTTACAATGGTTTTGTACTGGTGCAGTCCTTTACCAGTACGCAGGCTGCAACCTGCAGAGAGCTACAACTCTCTCTCGTTTTCCAGTCTCTCCTGGAAGGGAGCTACAACCCCCTACTTCTTTTCTTACAAGGACCACTTTTCATAAATTTTCAAACTAGAGCCATAAGCATCAAATGATCATCACGTATAAGAGAATCACCCAGTCAACTGTAGTAACTAGATCAACAATAATAGGACCAAACCCATAACACAACAATGATAAACAAAGATTTCAAGAGAAGTAAGCACCCTGCTCAACTGCTCGCCTGCTTACGTAAGCACCCTGCTCAACTGCTGGCCTGCTTACTGTACTCACCCTGCTCAATTGCTGGCCTGCTTACAGTACGCAGCCTGCGTACGTACGCACCCTGCTCAACTCCTAGCTTGCGTACCTCGCTCTGAGTCCATTGAACTGCCTGCAGACCTCCGCACCTGCAACCCTTCTGAGCCTGCGTACCGGCGCACCTGAAACGCTTTGTTCCTGCGTATGTACGCACTTTTCTCTCACTGTACCTGTGTACCTTCGGGCAAAGATGATTTCAGGACTTCAGAAGTAACCCAGACAGTCAGATCTACAGATCTGAACATGCACCGAAGAGATCTCGGTCCATCAGTAGATTCGCCTTATTTAGATCTAGACCAAATCTAGCCCTCATAAGATATTCAACCCAAAGCCTGCTCAAGCCAAATGATCTCCTTTGCTTTATATAGGAAAGCTCTTCCTTAAATCATGGATCAATACCACGAGCTGACACCATAATAACACAATACTGTCGGCTAAATACCAAGAGTAAAACATAAGAAAACCCCACATGTGAATTTCTTTGCCTTGAAATGTGTGCACTGGGGGTACGCACCTCCTGAACGGGATAACTGCGGGTATGTACGCACTTTATGTAACATTGACCTGCGTGTACGCACCTTATGCAAGGTGTACCTGCGTACCCCTTATTTTCTTCAATATTTGATAGCTGATCATCAATCTCTGCTGCTGACTTGAAGTACTGTGATCTATCACCTGAATGGGTTGCCATCAAGGACAACATTTTAGCCATAATGCCAACATGCAACAGTAGATCGAGCAAACGACTAGGAGATATTACAGACACCATCAGAAAATGGCCAAAGCACCCTTTCCAAAGCCTTCTCCTAAACTCACTGTGGAACCTCATCCCGGGCTTTATCTATTGGATACTATGGAAGGAGAGAAACAATAGAGTCTTCAACAACATCAGTGGGCCAAGTGACACTCTGTGGCTTCTTTTCAAGCAAAATCTCCAAGAAACTCTGGCTACTAGACAATGGCAAGACTCAGACCTGCCAGACTCTCCTCAAGAACGCCTCATCATGAAAGCTTGGAACCTGGAGTTCACCCTTTTGGCTCAAGTCAAGTCTAGACCCCCAACTAGTTCCGCCTCTCCCCTCAATTGGTCCCCTCCTGCATCCAACTCATACAAATTGAAATTTTATGGGGCAGCTAAGGGAAATCTTGGGCCAGCTGGTTATGGTGGTGTCTTCAAGAATGAAATGGGCACAGTATTGCATATATATCATGGAACAATTGGCAAAGATACCAACAACGCTACTGAATTGAAAGGATTATGGAAAGGTATTTGCATAGCAGAATATAAAAACTTTTTCCCTCTTGAGGTAGAAGGGGACTCTCTTATCTTAATAACAGCAGCCACAAGGATTCAAACAGGCACCTCGGTAGCTAACATTGACTCAAGATGGAGGTTGCTTAGTAGACTGGAACAAATTGTGGAATGGCTCAGGACCCCCTGGAGCATCACCTTCAAGAGTATAAGGCACACTGCCAAGAAAGTAGCAGACAAATTGGCCAATCAGGGGGTCAACTAGCAGCTCCCATTCTTCTCAGGCCCTCTTTGTGACTCAGATGATGCACAACTCAAACATGAGTCCACTTCTTTGGTGCAACAATATTATTCTCTCCCAGATGCGGGTGAATAGTCGGCTCAAGGGTATGAAGGTGGCGTGGAGGGTGGGCGCGTGGCCGCTCACAAGCACCAGATGTAATTGCAGCAGGCTGAAGACATGGTCTCGCACAAACTTATTAATTGCAGCATTAACGCTGCCCTCCCTGGAGTTTGTTTTATGTGCGATGGCGCCTGGTTTGGTCCTCACTATGGTCTTTCCTCCGCGCGCTTTCAGATTCAACAGGGTAGCAGCTCCTTGCTGCTCCTCAAGCGCCAACTCCATCCACTGCTTCCCTTCGGCTCTGATTCATGGTGCTAACAGTGATCAACGTGCTCAGTCTCCATTATATTCAGTGTGCTTTCTCCTCAGGCACTTATCTTCCATTCCCTCTTCGTTTGTCAGTCCTGCTCTTCACAAAATGCCAAGAGAACGACCCAAAATGGGGTGTAGATGGGGTAGCTCTCGTGGCCGAGTCTCCCGCCAGCCATCCTCTACCACTTCGGACCCCTCGTCGGACGCTTCGGAGTTCTGCTGCACTAGATATCCTGCTACAAGAAGTGACAGGGGCGGGGGAAGAGGGAAAGCGATAACTGAAGTTTGATCACATCATTCTCACTCGCATACAGCCTGTTTCCGCATTCCCTGTTCTCTGGGAAACTCATCATTCATCGTTTCAGTGACAGTCGAAATGTGTGAGGACGCTGTGGGTTCGGGGAAGGTTAATCATGGGGCTCCTCTAGACCATAGGATGGCAGACCAGAACGTCTCCCAGCGCCAAGACTCATGAGGCTTGCAAACCATGAATACAAACGCTAATGATGGCCCAAGCGTGCCAGCGGGATGTGACCCTTCAAGTTCTGCGGCCCATCCTTCTGAATCCAAAGAATCGGATCAATTTGGGTGTCGAATTGTAGAAGAACAACCATCAACATCGGATGAAGATTGAACTAGTCCATGCCTTTGTTTTTTTGCTCAATTGCAGAAGAAAGAAGTTCAACTCCCTCTGGATACATAGTTTTCATGGTTGTAAGCTCGCTGAATCAGGTCTCTGTCAATTCTATATGTCGGTCTCTACTATTAGGGCAGCTTTTTCTTATATGTTGGTGTGTGTTTACGTTTATGTTTATAGTGGAATCTGTCCAAGAGCCAGTTGTGCACAAGTCAGTCCTGGTTACTGTATGGCTCAGTTTTTAGTCACTGTATGAGTTAATTTTGGTATGGTCACTGTCAAGATTTGGAATCTTATGTTTTCAAATACTACAAATCCTGATGTAAATCAATACACAGATTCTCTGGTTAGTACGTCAAGAGTTTTTTTGTAAGAATGTCAGCTCCATGGCTAGAACTCTCGAGGCATATGCCTCTCTGTAATATCATTTTTGTATCAATATAGGAATAGATCAATTAAGAAAATTAAAATAAAAATTAATAAACGAAATATATATTTATATTAAATTATATATTATTTACATTAAATTAAATTCAACAATATGACATTTTTCCAAAAGGTATTGTATTTTGAAATTCAACAATGTGACTCTTTCCCAAATAGTATTCAAATTTGAAATTCTATATCATCCATATGTCGTTGTGCTACTAAGAATTCAGTGATCGTTTAACGCAGGTATAGTTGATTTTATTAGGCCAATGAGAATTAGAAAATATATATAATCATCTATCTCAATCACAAAGCAAATCTTATTATATGCAAATATTTTTTTAAATGCAAAACTTAAAAAAATAAATTACACATAAAAATAATTAATTCCTTTAAATATTTGATAAATATGTGATTACCTAAATTATATAATTTTTTTTATGTTTGTTTCTTTATATATAAAGTATACACAAATTTTCATTTTTTAAATTTTATTTTCGAGTAACTTATTATTATTAGTATTTTATAATTAAAAATAAATGAGGTAGACGTTTTCTGAAATAACTAATTTAGTTTTAATTACTTTTTCTTTTTTATTAAGGTAAACATTAATATTATATTGGAATATATTAATTATAAAGACATGTATAACTTAATGTGGATATTCAAACAATTTATTTAAGTTCAATATTGAAATATTTATAACAGAAATGTAATGTTTTAAATTATATAAAATTATAAAATTATATAAAATTATATTATTTAACATAACCATTCAATTATTTTATTTGAAAATGAAATATTTTTACATCATTTTTTTCCCGACAAAGTTATAATATTAAGTAACTAAATAAAATAAAGTTATTAATGTTTTATAATAATTTTAATTAAAACTAATCAAATATATATAAATACTTTTATTTTTATTATAATTAACCATATTTTTTAATTTAAAATATATATTTTTTTAATTTTTTTTTATCAAATCCAATTAAACAACACAATTCTATATAACACTCCTACTAAATTATAAAATAAACCTCCCAAGTCAATTAACTTTGATATGAATAACTATCAGAATTAATTAATAACTACCTAAAACTAGTTAAGTTGCATTGTCCATTATGATGGGCGCAAAATCTCGATGGACGTATTGGTTTGGTTTTGAAATAATAGAAATTTCGGCAAAAATGCAACTGCATATCTATGGTGATATTGTTAATTCTCGTGCAGTATAATCTAACTTTTACTGTCAACGGTTACTATAAACAATTTAGACGCCTTATCCATTAGGCCAGGCTACACAATCTCAATGTCCGGGTTAGTTTTGTAATCAAAGAGTTTTTGGCAAAGTGCAAATGGCAACTCCATATTTCTAGTGATATTATTAATTATTTTGACACAGGTTATGTAACTCTCGAAATTAATAGAAAATTTGATGATTAAAAATATTTTTAAACTTTTATTTTTTGAATATAATTTTTTTTAAATAGGAAGGATTAATTCTCTTTAGAAACATTATGAGCCTTCTTTTTTACATATATATTAATACATATGTGTTTTATAATAATTTATATTTTTACATATATATTAATACATATGTGTTTTATAATAATTTATATTTTTATAGCAATCTGAAATATTTTCCATATCAATAAATATAATTAAATTACATATCTATAAAATTAAGTGATACACATATTGTTAAGGAAAGCTTTAGAAATTACAGGATATATTATATTTTCCCTTAATCATAAGAAACTAAGGCAAATGTTATCCCTAAGTTAAGGTATGTCAAGAGGTATTTAATATTTTCTCTTATTATATTAATATGAAACCAGAAATTAAAGATAAAAGTATTAATTTTTTTATTTTAAATTCATTGATATTATGTTTATAATTGTAAAAATTAAATTTGTAATCATAATCATACAACTTTAATAAATTTTTGTTTATTTAACATCATTTTATATAAAATTCTTACTTTCTTCTTTTATGTTATATAAAAAATGCCAATTTTATTGTCCTCGAAATGTGAGAATGGTATAATCATGCAAGGCTAATGTTAGAATTATCAATGTCAAATGTATGATTACGAAGTTATGTGTTTAATGTAAAACATGAGAAATTTGAAGTAGAAAAAGTAAAATAAAAGAGGATGATTATCAAAGCTATTAATTTGGAAGGAAGAGAAATAAGAAATTTAGATAGAACAAATTGGAAATGAGAAAAACTATTACGCTAAATCACTCTCAAGCATTTTTAAATTGGAGAAATGGGTAATAAGGGAAGCAAAAGAGATTCTCATATTGCCCCACCTAGTGGGCATCTTATCTCAAAGAGTAAGTAATGATAGTTTTATCCTAGAATTGTGCGAGACTTGGGTTTAAAAAGAGGAGAGAAATTAATTATTTAATTAGGAAGGAAAGACCATGAGTACCTCTCCTCCAAGAGATCAAAATGGAGGACCAAGAGATCTTAAAACAACACCATAAGTTATGGACTAATGTGAGCACTAGAGGAGCTTTAGGTGGCCTTTTCACTTTATGGGATCTGCACCAAATCCAACTCATAAAGTCTGTTGGGTCCCTATAATACTAGTGATTACCTTATTATTATTGTAGTTGTATCCATTATTAATATTGTTGTGTCCCTATTGTCCCCATATTTTTATTACTGTGCCCCATGGAATCTCTCTATTGTTATTTTTGTGGCTTTATATTATTGTTAGGTTGGCTGGGTTATATTGTGACTCCTTAAACTCTTATATATAGAAAGGAGGTTTTGTCATTTGAATCATCTAAGAATTGTTCATTTATGTAATGTAAAGGAGGTTGCCCCCTCGAAGAGGCTTAATTCTAAGGCATTGATCTATCTTTCCTATCATTTCTTGAGCTGGTTTCATAACATTTGGTATGAGAGCTTTGCATTCTAGGGTTTCGCTGCTCCAAACAGGTCATCATGGCATTTTCGCTATAGCTTTTTTCTGCGATGTTTCAGAACCTAACGAAAAAACCCATTTGAGAAGAGATCGCGCTGAATCTTGAGTCCGAATTTCAGAGCGTTTCACTCTATATTTGGGGAGATATGATCTCAGGAAGTTGGTTTTTTTGCTGACTCCTGAATTACATTCTAAATAGGTGACCCGGGGAAAAACGTCATAACCTTCTCTCTGAGCATCGGATTGAAATTTCATAAGAAGGTATAGAAAGAGGATAGACTATAGTTTTTTGTGTATATTTTTCAAAGCCAAAGGTTGAAACAGTGACTCATGGCACGTCATACAAGTTCGCTTTACTGAACTAGTCTATAATCAGGTCACCTTGGGATATTGTGCATAACTCTTCCTTGGAGAATCCAATTTAGATCAGACTGGTGGCATTAGAAATAGGACGCAAAGGGCTACTACAGGTCGCAATTTCAGAACTGGATAGTCAGAAATTGCAGAGATACTTCAGATTCAATATCAAGCTTCTACAAAGTGAAAAAAGGTGTGTAGTTTTTTTTTAATTTTTACATAAGCTTGGTTTGAAAAATTAGTTTGAATCAGTAATTTATGCCCCGACGAAAAATATGCAAACACTTAGTAAGCAACCTAAAATTTGTAGCATGACTCATGAAGAAGAGGAAGAAATGCAACATGATATATCAAAATTACTAGACCAAGTGCAACAATTGTCACTTGCACAAAAAGCAACAGAATCAAAGGTGTAGAAGCTAAGATGGATTGTTTAAAGAGAGGCATAGAAGCTAAGATGGATTGTTTAAAGAGGGGCGTAGAAGTTGAGATGGATGGCATGGACGCTCAAATTGATGGCATGGATGATAAGATGGAAGAATTGAAGATAAATATGAATAAGTTGCTACAAGAAATGGTCACTAATGGTGAAAGGGTAGTAAAGGAAACTCATGATGAGAACAAAAGAAATGTTAATTATGATTCCATAGACTCTAATGTGGGGTCAAAGACCCACCATATTCCAAAAATCGATATGAGGAAGTTTGATGGCAAGGATCCCACAACATGGATATTATAGATGGAGCAATTTTTCGATCTCAATAATGTGCAAAACACAAAAAAGGTACGTATTGCAACTTTATATTTGGAACAAAATCAATTTGTATGGTATCAATGGCTTTGATCTCATAAAACAATTACCACTTGGGCATTTTTTACGGAAGAATTGAGAGCACATTATGAGGATACAAAATGCAACACTTTTTTTTCCAATTGATAAGTCTCAAACAAAAGGTTCAATAATGGAGCACATTGAGGAGTTCAAAAAATTGAACATAACAGTAAAAAATATTCCAGAGGAGCATATGATTGATGTGTTCATAGGGACTTTAAAGGATAATATCCAACATGATGTTCACTTTTAGGAACCTGATTCATTAGAGAAGGCATTCAAGTTATCAAGAAAAATGGAAAGCAAAATTATGGCAACCAGCAAGCATACCACTCACAACTATAAAGATGGAAGTGTTGTTGTCCGTAGTCTTCCACAACCTATAAGGTTGACACCACAACAATTGGAAGAAAAAAGAGAAAAAGGGCTTTGTTACAGTTGTGATAGCAAATACACTAAAGGTCATAAGTGTGCTGAGAAGAAATTATTTTACATAGATTGTGAAGAGGAAGAAGAAAAGGAGCAATAAAGGTCAAAAGAAGAAGATATACTCTAGGAAAAAAGCGTAGATAAAGAAGAAATGAATCCGACCATATCTTGTAATGCATTGGCGGGAATTACCACTCCTCAAACCATCAAGATAGAAGGACAAATCAAGAAGAATAAGGTAATAGTGTTGATTGATTTAGGAAGTACCCACAATTTTATTCATTGTAAGGTAGAAAAAGAATTGAATTGCTTCTTATATCCAGCACCAGAGTGTCAAGTGGTGGTTGCAAATAAAGGAACAATTAATTTCTCTAGAAATGCCATAATATCAAGCTATCCATGGGAGAATATGTATTGACTAGCCCAATGCTTTCCATTCCAATGGGAGGTGCTGACGTTGTACTAGGAGTCCAATGGCTACAATCCTTGGGTACAATAGCTTTTAATTTTCAAGAACGTTTCATGAAATTTTTTGTGGAAGGAAAGGAAGTTGAATTAAGGGGTATTGCAGGGAAACCAAGAAAGATAATCAGCTCTAACAGTATGACAAAGATTCTAAAAAAGGAACAAAGAGGTGTAATTGCACAATTATGTTCGCTAGATGTTTCCACATTGGAATCATCTATTTATCTAGATCTCCAAAATGTTTTGGATAATCATTCCAAGGTATTTGAGACTCCCAAAGGTCTCCCACCTATTCGTAATCATTATCATGCTATTCATTTGATTCCAGGAAGTGTTCCTCCAAACATCACGCCGTACAAATATCCCTATGCCCAAAAGAGTGAAATTGAACGCATGGTTGCACAAATGCTAGAGGCCGGTATAATTCAACTGAGTCAAAGTTCTTTCTCTACTTCAGTAGTATTGGTGCATACGAAGGATGGATCATGGTGCATGTGTCCGAATTATAGGGAGCTCAATAAGCTCACTGTTAAAGATAAGTTTCCCATTCTTGTCATTGATGAATTACTATATGAATTGCATGGATCAATTTACTTCACGAGGTTGGATCTTCGTTCATGATATCATCAAATCAGAATGAAGACTTAAGACCTTCCAAAAACGTCATTTGAACTCATCAGGGTCATTATGAATTTTTGGTCATGCCTTTTGGCCTTACCAATGCACCTTCAACATTTCAAGGTTTGATCAATTCCATTTTCAAACCGTTCCTTAGAAAATTTGTGTTAGTATTTTTTGATGATATACTAATCTATAGCATGTCTTGGAAAGATCATGTTGAACATGTCGACAGGGTGCTACAACTATTGGAGGAGAAACAATTATATGCAAAAAGATCCAAATGTTTCTTTGGAATATAAGAGGTGGAATATCTGGGTCATATTGTATCTCATGAAGGAGTTAAGGTAGACCCTAGCAAAATTAAAGCCATTAAGGAATGGAAAATCTCCACATCCATAAAGCATCTGTGAGGATTTCTCGGGTGGACAGGGTATTATCGCAAGTTTGTTAAGAATTATGGGAGAATAGCAGCACCTCTAACAACATTATTGAAGAAAGATGGATTTTCATGGACTCCAGAAGCAACAAAGGCCTTCGAGCATCTTAAAGAGGCAATGTGCCAAGCACAGGTCTTAGCTGCACTAGACTTCACAAAAACCTTTATTATGGAATGTGATGCTTCGGGAAATGGAATTGATGCTATTTTAATGCAAGATGAAAGACCCAGTGCTTTTGAAAGTCGTCCAATCAAGGGAAAGTTTTTACACAAATCTATTTATGAGAAGGAAATGTTGGTAATACTCCATGCACTTAAGAAATTGTGACCCCACCTAATGGGAAGACATTTCAAGGTAAAAATGGATCATGATAGCCTTAAATACTTTTTAGAACAAAGATTATCCTCTGAAGAGCAACACAAGTGGGTCACAAAGATGTTGGGTTATGACTTGGAAATCATCTACAAAAAAGGGAAGGAAAATGTGGTGGCAGATGCACTCTCAAGAAAGGATGAGGATGTGGAAGCATTGTTGTACACCATTTCTATTATCCAACCAGATTGGATAAACGAAGCAAGGGAGGAATGGAAGAATGACGAAGAAGTGTGGGCACTTATTCGAAAGTTACAACAAGACTAAATTACATCTTATACATTTAGCTGGAAAAATGATTCATTATGGTACAAATATCACTTATACCTCTGTAAGAATTCCTATCTAAAACAAAAGATTCTTATGGAATCACACACTTCTCCCTTACGAGGGCACTTAGGATTTTTAAAAACTTACCACAGGGTTAAGAAGGAATAATTTTGGGAGGGCCTTAAATTAGATATTCAAAAGCTTGTGGCAGAATGTTTGGTTTGCCAAAAAAATAAAGTTGAAACAGTTAAGACACCAGGTCTATGTTGTGGTCACCAACAACCCCCCTCTTTGTTTGATATTAGTAATAACACCAAGCAAAGGGGGACCCTTAAACAAAAATCCAAAAAATATTTTGTTTAAAAAATCTTTTGTATTAACTCCCTAAGAGCTATATCGCGTCGCAAAGGTAGAGAGAAGCGTTTTCCCAAAGTGCATAAATACACTGAAAAAGAGCGACGCGAGAACCCATCACATCGCGTGCATTAAAAACGCTCAAAAAGGGAAAACCTAAGGAATCGCCGACGGCCGATATGCGACGTCGCACATCGCAATGTCGCATAAGCAACACAGAGTGATAAAGCGAAAATCTTTCGATCTTGCGATCTTGCGATCTGCGATCTTGCGATCTGCGATCTGCAATCATACAAAAATGCGATCTGCGATATTGGCAATTTGCGATAACACTTAATGATGTCGCAGTCCTCGATACTACGATTCCAATCGCAGAAAGGATTCATCGCAAGAATTCTCCGACATAAATGGTAAACCCAAAATTGAGCACGCACCTTAAGGGAAATTAATGATCGCATGCTTCAGTATCCAAGAATGATTGTATCGTGTTTTTCGAAGAGTCAAATCATGATGAGTTTCAGAATTACGCATTCATTAGAACTTAATGCTTTCATGTCAATCTTTTCATCATTTCTCTTCTTCTTTGTGTAAACTGCAAGACATGTAACTGATATAAATCTATATGCAGGAAACATCTAAGGAAAAGAGGAAAGCGCTAATGGGGTAACAGAGAGAAGATGCCTCCGCAAATGGATGTCGCATGCAGCAGGACCGCGGATTCCTGAGTATCACCCAACAGGCGCTGATGAAAATAGACTATCTCAGACTCAAAGTCAAAGGCACACAAAAGCAGCGTGTTTGCAAAAGATCTTGAAGCTCAGACTGGGTAAAGCAAAAAGAGAAATGCAAAAGAAGGAGGATGCTCCAGAAAAGCCTGGAACAAAGAACGGAAGCAATTCTCGATACAGGGGGTTGTCCATACAGCGCGACTCCTAACTCATTGTGTCATTTGCATGACCGGAAACCGAAATAGCAACAACAAAATCAGTTCGAAAGGAACCTAGGTTGTACTAAGTGTACGCACAGCGAATACACCCAGCTAGAGAAAGGTTCTCGAAAATATCTTCTAGTATGTCAGAAAGAGGTGCCAACTCTTGTCATTTCTAATTTTCAAGCTCGAACAAAAGGAAAGGACAACCAGCCGACTCTTTCAGCGCAAACAGCGCATTGCTTACAGCACTAAGGAGCAGATACAGAAACGGTTTGAAATTAGATTTGATTTTTAGAAATAAATTTGCTTTTAGTAAAAGTGCGGTCATTTGAAGCTGTTCCCTAAATTTGTGTAATTAAGATTAATTAGTTAGTAGTATTTAACCCTTCTCATTTTATTTGGAGAAGGGTCCGGAAATCTGTCAAAAAACTTGTCCTCAGAACATGCACTTTTGCACCTTCGGAGGGGGTTTTTGATGAATGGATGGATCGAGATTTATTTATGTTTTCATTTTAATGTCTGTTACTGATGTTGCACTTCTGTACTCTTAGCAGATATTAGAACAAGTAGAAATAAATCGTTATTGCTTGAAGTTTATTAGTGAAATCAATCATAAATGGTACTTTTATCTCTTGACTAATTTCTGCTTATATTCCTAAAGTGATATGCAGCTGAGTTCTTTATATGTTAATGTATGAATGTGTGTATTAGCATTTGGCACTTATGTACGGTGGAGTCATTTATTTGTGCTTGACATATGAATAACTAATTATGCGATATGCTGTTCACAACTGTTTTGCCTAACTTTTTATGCAGAATGGTTTATCTTAATGGATTTCTATTCTTATGATAGCTGAATGATCTTTATTACCAGCTATTGTTCGAAATCTTTTTAGATCGCATAATAGAAGAAAAATACCCCGGGTTAGCGTAGATTAGATGTATTGTTTTTCATTAGATTACAATAGCATAGAGTTAGTTTAGAAGTTAGAATTAAATTAGCTTAAAATACCCCTAGATCAATACCATCAAACTCTACACACACACACACCCCTCACATTGGGAAACTGGTCCCATTACCCCCAGTCGGACCCGCTACACCAAACGGGCATGGAGCCGCCAACCAGGTTCCCGACCGGGTGGGTATCCCCCTTGTTGTTCACCCGATTTCGTGGCCCTCAACATATTTGGCACTAGAAGGAGGGCACGAGCTATGAATGGTGTATAAATCAAATATAAATACCATTCTGAGAGCAAATCACCCTCACCAACTCCCCCGACTTCTCCGGTACGATTAAACTCGGAGCTAGAAGTCGCTCGGGCATCCACCGCTGCTACACACCCTAATATATCAGACCAACTTATCATTGATCCCCCTGAACTTAAAATTTTGATTCATAAACTCCAGGGATTCTATATTTTTACTCAGAGGTCTGATAAATCTAAAGGCAGCGTGACTTCGCAGTACAATCCTGCTCATCCCCTGACTAGATTGAAGAGTGAAAATTTTGGCATCCAGCCAACTGAAATCCCTCTCCCCACTAGGAAAAGAGCAAGGAAAGCACTTCCAGAGTCTGACAGAGAGACTCTTTCATCTACCTCGTCCATTTCAACTCCCTCACCGCGAAGTCAGCCACCCACATCTTCACCCCAGATCACTCATCCATCTTCCGCAACCCTTCCTCCGCGATCATCGAAGGTCATAATATCTCCATCTTCTCAGCATCAGAGATCATCTTCTGCACTTCCTTTGACTAGCAGCTCAACGATGGCCCAGTCTCCATGGAACAACCCTGGGGCAGTTTTAATGCCTCCACCCCTGAGCCCTATACCGGCCCATCCTGTGAAATTGCTGCCTAAATTCAATCCAGAAGCAGGCATGCTAGCCGAGGAACATATCAATAATTTCATGCTTTCTGTTAATCTCAACGGAGTTACTAACGAAGACGCTGTTGTCCGGATTTTCCCTTATACAATGCAAGGAACAGCCGGGTCGTGGTACTTTTCATTACCTTCCGGATCCATCACAAGATGGGACATTTTTTAAAGCCAGTTCCTCACCAAGTTTGGTGATGACAGATCCACGGCAACATTCATCAATGACCTATCTAATCTTAAGGCTGAGGCTAGAGAACCCATTAAATATTTTAACTTACGGTTCAATAAGATCCTCAACAAAATCCCCGCTGCTTCACAACCCAGCGAGGAAGTAAGATGTGAATGGTACATCACGGCCTTACCATCTAACTTGGCTATCTTCGTAGATAGGGCAAGCAAGGCAACCTTAGTTGAAAACTTAACAGAGGCGTTAGCAGTAGAAAAATGCGTAGTAGCCCTTGAAAAGAGATCTGCAATTGAAGAACATAAATCTAAGAAGATCTCTTTCAAAGAAGACACCAGGAAGAAGCAAACGAAAGATCCTTTCGATATGGAAGGATTACAAAAAGTATTAAAGGCCATGTCCAACGAGATGATTGATATAAGAAAACAAGTAGCAGAAACGTCTTCAAGAAAGCCTTTCAGGACATTTAAAAGAAACCATCCCATGGAGACGAAGCCACCCAACGTTGTCTCAAACGTTGAATCTGAAGAAGAAGAAGAAGAAGAGAATACCATCGAAGCACGGACCGACGATGAAGAAGTGGTGGAACTACAAGGAATGTGGGATTTCATCCTCCCACAAGAAGAGGATCAAAAAGCATTTCCAGTTAGCACGAGAAGCAAAAATCAACTTGATCCTCCCCAAACTACCCCAAAACAAAAGGGCGCAAGCCCTGCAGCAAAATATAAGGTCGCAACAAAAAAGACAACTGCTAAAGCGAGCCAGTTTAGCCCAGTCCAATTTGATCAAGCACCTCCATCAAGAACACTGATAGTGTCAGATGAAATGGAGTATAACATCATTGATGACATGAAGAAGACTAGGGCTAACATCACTCTTTATGAATTGAGTAAATTGAAACACCAGCAGAAAATAATGATGAAAGAATTACATACTGTGCCTACTACATCCTTACCTACTGCTGTAGCTTCCCACAATCTGGGAAGGCCTCCAACCAACGCGATCAATAAGATTGATCCAAATGACATCACCTTGATTGGAGGAAGATCAAGATCCCATACTCCTCCTTTTCTTCTCACATATGAAATCTTCAATAAAAACGTGCACAATTGCTTGGTCGATTCTGGTGCTTCAACGAATATTTTACCCAGGTCAATATGTGCCAAATTGAATGTGCAACCTCAAAAATCCGCAGTACGTATAGTTCAACTTGATCGATCCCAAGTCGAAGTGATTGGTGAACTTAATCAGGTGACCATAAGATTGTCGTCTAACCCAAAAGTGTGTCAGCTTATCGACATTCTAGTAGCTGATATCCCTGAGTTCTATGGTTTGATCCTTAGCAGGGATTGGTCGGAGAAACTCCACGGATATTTCTCAACCGACTGGTCGCACATGTGGTTACCATACAATGGTAAACCAAATCAGATAAAGGTTGAACGAGAGTTGCACCAAAAATACATAGTGACAGAACTGGAAGGAGAAAATGAGGCCATAACATACAATAGCAGCATTGTAGGCAATTACGCAGTAGACTCTTTCCTCGGCAATTTCATTGCTCATATTTCACCTTACTTAGAGAATTGAGTTTTATCCCAAGTTGAAAATTTCTCCCAAACTGATGACTCAAAATGTTTTAGTTTTTTAGATAATTCTGTAAATACATCTTTATTTTGGAAATTATATTTTGATGGCTCTAAATCCAATGAGGGAGCAGGAGAAGGATGCATTCTGATTAGCCCGGACGGGAACAAGATTATGCTCACATGCAGAATTGAGTTCGATTGCACGAACAACACAGTGGAGTACGAAGCCTTGGTTCAAGGCCTATACAAAACAATCGGATTGAACGTTAAGTATCTTCAAGTCTTTGGAGATTCTGAGATCATCATAAAACAGGTACGCAACACCATACATTGCCTGTCAAGTCATTTAAAGCACTATCAATCGTTAGTTCAAGATCTCACTGCACATTTCATAGCATTCAACATCTCGTCAATTCCAAGAATTCAAAACGCGAGCACAGACCTCTTAGCTAACGTAGCCTCTAGACTTATTCCTTCCGAAGATTTTAGTCCTGATAGGTTTTCAATAGAATTAATCTTTAGACCATCCATCCCTGACAACATCACCAATTGGAGAGTATTCAACAACGATCCTGACATCGTAAATTTTCTTACTTCTGAAGGATCCTACTCAAACCAGATAATCGACGAAGACTGTCATGATCACCAAATACAACAAAGTAGCACTGACAATGCTATACCGAAATCAGTGGTCAAGTTAGAAGATTTATATGATTTGAAAATTCTGTTTAAAAGGTTCGCCAATGCTAAGCTTTACAGTTCTACCCTAAACTATGAATTAGTAAACCTAGGGACCGATCAGAAGCCGCAAAACGTTAACCTAGGCCACGGCCTAGCCACTGAAGAGAAATCAACATATATCCATCTTCTGAGACAGTACAAAAACGTTTTTGCCTGGAATTACGATGAGTTGAAGACTTACAACACTTCTATCATTCAGCACACTATCCCTATGATTGACAATGAAAAACCTGTCCAGCAGAAGCTAAGAAAAATACACCCTAACTTAGAAAATCAGATAAAAACTGAACTTAATAAGTTGTTGAGAGCCAGAATAATTTTCCCCGTCAGGCATTCCAAATGGGTATCCAATATGGTACTCGTTAGGAAGAAAAACGGAGACATTAGAATCTGTATCGATTTCCGAAATCTCAACATAGCCTGTCAGAAAGATAACTTTCCCCTCCCACCTATGGAACAAATATTACAGGCAGTAGCAGGCTCAGAATTAATTTCTTTCCTGGATGGATTTTCAGGATACTGGTGCATCCCGATGATCAGTTAAAGACTACGTTCCGAACCAAATGGGGCACTTATGCATATTGGAAGATGCCATTTGGTCTGATCAATGCCGGAGCTACCTTTCAGAGAGCCGTGGACATCGCGTTTAAAGGGTTAGTCAATAAATTAGTAGTGATTTACTGGGACGATATAATAGTGTACTCCAAGAACCGAAGCGACCACCTCAAAGATTTGAAACAAATCTTTCAAAGATGTTTAAGGTATGGGATCTCACTTAACCCGAAGAAATCTTTTTTCGCATTAAGTGAAGGGAAATTGCTAGGATTCATAGTGTCAAAATCTGGTATTCACATTGAACCTGACAGAATCAAAGAAATTTCCGAGATATCCATGCCCCATAACAAAAAGACCATGCAATCCTTCCTTGGACAGATCAATTTTGTCAAAAGATTTGTCCCGGATTTTTCACGTATTATTTCTCCCTTACAAAATATGATAAAAAAGAATTCAAACTTTAAATGGGGTCTAGATGAGCAAGAAGCATTCAACTTAATCAAACAAGCTATCATCAACGCTCCATCTTTAGCAACCCCAAATTTTTCAGAACCTTTTATCTTATACACGTTTGCCTCAAAGAAATCTTATGTTGTGATTTTAACTCAAGCAAATCAAGAAAGGGCAGAAGCTCGAATCGCATTCTTTAGCTCGAACTTACAAGGTGCTGAACTTAATTACTCAGACATAGAGAAACAGGCATATGCCATTTTCAAAGCGATCAAATATTTCAGACCTTTCTTGTTAAAAGCCCATACCAAAGTCATAGTACCGTTCCCAGCGGTAAGAAACCTCCTGATACAGAAGGACGTGGGCGAAAAGAGAGCGAATTGGATCACTGCCTTACAAGAGTATGATCTTGAGAGCAAGCCAGCACACATCGTGAGAGGTCAAGGCTTCTGCAAGATGTTAGCTGGAGCATCGCAAATTCCTGAAAACTCGTCTGAAGAGGTACACACGTATGAGGTAAGCCTAAACGACGCAGAATCCTTATATGCTGACACCATTTATTTTCTTAAGAAAGGGTATGCTCCATTTCACCTAGATCACACCAAGAAGAGAGCCCTGAGATTGAAAGCTAAACAATACCAGCTCATAAATGATGTTCTGTTTAAAAGAAATTACAATTCTGTGCTTCTTGGATGTCTTGAGAAAACTGAAGCCGAAAAGGTTTTGCAGCAACTTCACGATGGACCAGCAGGTGGACACTATGCTGGAGAAGCCACCGCACATAAAATCTTGCGTGCAGGATATTACTGGCCCACGCTGTTCAAAGACTCATACAATTACGTAAGGAAATGCCAAGTCTGCCAGACTACTGCAGGGAAACAAAAGAAGTCATCCATGCCACTGCAGCCGGTTAACATTGAGCAACCGTTCAGTCAATGGGGCCTGGACATAATAGGTGAGATCGTTCCTCACTCTTCTAAACAGCATAGGTATATCCTCACGGCAACTGACTATTTTACCAAATGGGTAGACACAGTTCCTCTCAAGACAGCTAATTCTGAAAACATTATTGAATTCATAGATCAGTTTATCATCACTAGGTTTGGATTGCCAACAGCCTTAATGTTTGATAATGCATCATATTTTTCTGAAAATGCAATGACTGAGTTTGCGCTCAAAAGAGGGTTCAAATTGAAGTATTCTGCCAACTACTATCCGCAAGGTAACGGGTTGGCCGAATCAAAAAACAAGAACCTAATCAGGATTATTAAAAAGACAGTCGACCAAAACCAAAAGAATTGGCACAAAGCGCTGGTAAATGCCTTATGGGCAGATAGAATTACAAAGAAAGCTTCTATCGGCACTTCTCCCTTTAATTTAGTTTATGGGAGAGAAGCGGTTCTTCCTACTCACTTAGTCATCCCCTCTTTGTCCTTAGTTCAATACATTGATGAAGTACATACTTCTTCCTTACAATTAATACAAATGGAAATAATCAAACTAGAAGAGCAAAGAGAACAAGCTAGGAAAACCCATGCTCATTACCAAGCGCTAATAAAATCCTCTTTTGACTCAAACATAATGACCAGAAAAAACTTTCAGATGGGTGATTTAGTTTTAAAATGGGATAAGGCTCATGAAGAAAAGGGCAAACATACGAAATTCCAGAAGCTGTGGCTTGGTCCTTTTCAGATTGTAGAGGTCATAGGCCCATCGACTTTTGTGTTGTAGGATTTAAGAGGCAAGAGAGATTCTCTGCCTGTGAATGGACAAATTCTCAAAATGTATTTTCCATAGAAGAGAATTCTTCTAATTTTTGTAGGATAGATTTAATTTTTAGTTTTTATTTTGTTTTGTTTTTCTCTTTTTATGAATAAAACCGGTTGTAAATGATCATTTAAAAAGGATTCATGAAAGAGCACGCCAATTTTCGATCAGATTTTGATTTCGCTTGTACAAATAGAAAAATTTTTGAAAAATTTGAATTTTATTATTGACAAATAGAGTTAACTTCACCTTGACTACGATATTAGTTTCAACCTCAAAAAACTTTGACGAAAACAACCTTTGGTAAAGAATTGTTTTGTATCAGCACAATGAAAGGTATCATCAATAATAAAATAAGTATTCTCTGCAAAAGTGTTGTTTTCAAAAACTCTATTATTGTCGTCCAGAGCTTTCTTAAGGAAAAACAATGACTTCCTCCCTGCTAAAAGGAAATTGCAGCATTCAGAGAAACAATCCAAGGAAAACACTATATCTCAAAGAATAAGAGGTCTCATCACGAGCCGGCTTATCATGATCACAGATATTATAACTTGCTGACTTTGCCAATACTGTCTATCAAAACAGGGCAACGACTTAATATTGTTGCAATCAAAAGACAAGAGGTCTCATCACGAGCTAGCTTGTTCAGCAAAAGTGTAAATCAAGTGAATGAATGTGTCATAATTTGGCCACCAAACCAAGACATTGTTCTTTAGAGAATTAAAAAAGGAAAAGTGTGTCAAAAAAGGATTTTTTCTCTGGAATGTTGCGAGTAACCTCAAGCAGGAAAAAGGATCATTGCTGGATAACATGGTAACCCTGTCGAGGCTATGGACGCTTGCGGGCAGCAGAGGCTCTACCTACGACAAATGAGCATACTTTTAAGCCAGTACGTAGAGAAGAGCTTATTTTATCTTTAATCAAGACCAAGTAATGTCTGGTGCGAATGCAAGAAAAAGCTTGAGGAAGCAAGAAATTGGGATATAAAAAGGTTGAGACAAAGTATCGTTGACGAGGTGAGGGGTAATCTACTCTATCTGTCCATAACAAAATTTAGACATATAAAAAAAAATTGTTGTTTCGGAAGTGAACGGTCAATAGAAAAGCAGAGATAACTGGTTCTTCACAGTGAATCGCCATTGTTGTGGTCACTAACAACCCCCCTCTTTGTTTGATATTAGTAATAACACCAAGCAAAGGGGGACCCTTAACAAAAAATCCAAAAAATATTTTGTTTAAAAAATATTTTGTATTAACTCCCTAAGAGCTATATCGCGTTGCAAAGGTAGAGAGAAGCGTTTTCCCAAAGCGCATAAATACACAAAAAAAGAGCGACGCGAGAACCCATCGCATCGTGTGCATTAAAAACGCTCAAAAAGGGAAAACCTAAGGAATCTTCGATGGCCGATATGCGACGTCGCACGTCGCAATATCGCATAAGCAGCACAGAGTGATAAAGTGAAAATCTTGTGATCTTGCGATCTGCGAACTTGCGATCTTGCGATCTGCGATCTGCGATCATACAAAACTATGATCTGCGATATTGGCAATTTGCGATAACACTTAATGACGTCGCAGTCCTCGATACTGCGATTCCAATCGCAGAGAGGACTCATCGCAAGAATTCTCCAACATAAACGGTAAACCCAAAATTGAGCACGCACCTTAAGGGAAATTAATTATCGCATGCTTCAGTATCCAAGAATGATTGTATCGCGTTTTTCGAAGAGTCAAATCATGATGAGTGTCAGAATTACGCATTCATTAGAACCTAATGCTTTCATGTCAATGTTTTCGTCATTTCTCTTCTTCTTTGCGTAAACTGCAAGACATGTAACTGATATAAATCTATATGCAGGAAACATCTAAGGAAAAGAGGAAAGTGCCAATGGGGTAATAGAGAGAAGATGCCTCCGCAAATGGATGCCGCATGCAGCAGGACCACGGATTCCAGAGTATCACCCAACAGGCGCTGATGAAAATAGACTATCTCAGACTCAGAGTCAAAGGCACACAAAAGCAGCGTGTTTGCAAAAGATCTTGAAGCTCAGACTAGGTAAAGCAAAAAGAGAAACACAAAAGAAGGAGGACGCTCCAGAAAAGCCTGGAACAAAGAACAGAAGCAATTCTCGATACAGGGGGTTGTACATACAACACGACTCCTAACTCATTGAGTCATTTGCACGACCGAAAACTGAAATAGCAACAACAAAATCAGTTCGAAAGGAACCTGGGTTGTACTAAGTGTACGCACAGCGAATACACCCAGCTAGAGAAAGGTTTTCGAAAATATCTTCTAGTCTGTCAGAAAGAGGTGCCAGCTCTTGTCATTTCTAATTTTCAAGCTCGAACAAAAGGAAAGGACAACCAGCTCACTCTTTCAGGGAAAACAGCGCATTGCTTACAGCACTAAGGAGCAGATACAGAAACGGTTAGAAATTAGATTTGATTTTTAGAAATATATTTGCTTTTAGTAAAAGGGCGGTCATTTGAAGTCGTTCCCTAAATTTGTGTAATTAAGATTAAGTAGTTAGTAGTATTTAACCCTTCTTATGGCATTTGGAGAAGGGTCCGGAAATCTGTCAAAAAACTTGTCCTCGGAACATGCACTTTTGCACCCTCGGAGGGGGTTTTTGATGAATGGATGGATCGAGATTTATTTATGTTTGCATTTTAATGTCTGTTACTGATGTTGCACTTCTGTACTCTTAGCAGATATTAGAACAAGTAGAAATAAATCGTTATTGCTTGAAGTTTATTAGTGAAGTCAGTCATAAATGGTACTTTTATCTCTTGACTAATTTCTGCTTATATTCCTAAAGTGATATGCAGCTGAGTTCTTTATATGTTAATGTATGAATGTGTGTATTACCATTTGTCACTTCTGTACGGTGGAGTCATTTATTTGTGCTTGACATATGAATAACTAATTATGCGATATGTCGTTCACAACTGTTTTGCCTAACTTTTTATGCAGAATGGTTTATCTTAATGGATTTCTATTCTTATGATAGCTGAATGATCTTTATTACCAGCTATTGTTCGAAATCTTTTTAGATCGCATAATAGAAGAGAAATACCCTGGGTTAGCGTAGATTAGATGTATTGTTTTTCATTAGATTACAATAGCATAGAGTTAGTTTAGAAGTTAGAATTAAGTTAGCTTAAAATACCCCTAGATCAATACCATCAAACTCTACACACACACACACCCCTCACATTGGGAAACTGGTCTCATTACCCCCAGTCGGACCCACTACACCAAACGGGCATGGAGCCGCCAACCAGGTTCCCCACCGGGTGGGTCTCCCCCTTGTTGTTGACCCGATTTCGGGGCCCTCAACAGTCTATTGCAACCTTTATCCATTTCAAGCCAATGTTGGGAGGAGGTTTCAATGCATTTTATCACAGGTTTACCCAAGTCTGAGGGAAAGAGTGTCATCATGGTGGTAGTTTATAGACTTACCAAGTATGCACAATTTTGTGCATTATCACATCCATTTAAAGCTAGTAGAGTTTATACTGCATTTATGGAAACAATTCAAAAGCTACATGGAAACCCAAAGATTATTGTAAGTGACAGAGATCCCATTTTCACTGGAAATTTTTGGACACAATTATTTTCTTGTCTTGGTACTCAGCTAGCTCATAGCTCATCTTATCATCGTCAATCTGATGGGCAAACTGAGATAGTAAACAAATGTTTGGAAGGATATATTCATTTCTTTGTATCTGATAAACAAACACAATGGGTCAAATTGTTGCCTCTGGCTAAATGGTGGTATAACACTTCCCTCCATACAGCAACAAAAATGACCCCATTTATGGCACTTTATGGATATCAGCCACCATCCATCACATCATATTTAAGAGAAAAATCTAAGGTTCAAGCAGTGGAACATCATATCGAACATCAACAACAAGTCCTCCAACTGTTAAAGGATAACCTCGTGTTGGAACAGAATAGAATGAAGCAACAGGCAGATCAACATCGCAACGAAAGAAGTTTTGATATAGGTGATTGGGTATTCCTACGACTACAACCATATAAGCAAATGTCCCTCAAGCAGGCTAAGAAGGATAATAAATTATCACCAAAGTATTATGGTTCGTACAAGGTGTCGCAAAAGATTGGTACTATGGCATACAAATTCGAGCTTCTTGCAGCTTCTCGATTGCACCCAGTTTTCCATGTTTCATGTATAAAGAAGGTTATAGGCGACAAGCTCCCAGTTCAAACAATATTGCCAGAACTTGACGAGGAAGGAAAAATTATATTGGGACCAGAAGCAGTCACAGAAACAAGAACTCGATAGTTACGAAATCGATCAATTTCGGAGTATCTTATCAAGTGGAAGAACTTATCCGCTAAAGATTCCACATGGGAGGATGAGAATTTTATATAGAAGCATCCAGAAGTACTCAAGCATTGTGGACAACACTTTTGTGAAGGAGAGGGGCATGTTGGGTCCCTATAATACTAGTGATTACCCCATTATTATTGTAGTTGTATCCCTTATTAATATTGTTGTGCCCCTATTGTCCCCATATTTCTATTATTGTGCCCCATATAATCCCTCTATTGTTATTTTTGTGGCTTTATATTATTATTGTTAGGTCGGTCCAGGTTATATTGTGACTCCTTAGACTCGTATATATAGAAAGTAGGTTCTGTCATTTGAATCATCTAAGAATTGTTCATTTATGTATTGTAAAGGAGGTTGCCCCCTCGAAGAGGCTAAATTCTAAGGCGTTGATCTATCTTTTCTATCTTTTCTTGAGCTGGTTTCATAACAAAGTCCCACAATTCATTCCATTTGCTAGCTACCTCCTTTCTGGATCTTGCCTATAACCACGTATGTTTTATCATCAATGTTTATATTTCGTTTCATTCTCGAAGAAAAGAAGAATGTTGTGTCTCAAAGGGTTTTTTGAAACTATGTTTGATTCCATCAACATATTTGGAGGTGATTTCGACACTACCTTACAAAATTGGGAGAAAAAAGGTGATTTCCTATCATAAATCCCTTTCAAGAACAAATGGAGGACTTTATGAGTCACTTACAATTAATGGATATCAAACCATCTAGCATCTAGTGTAATAATAACAATGAAAGAGTTGGACCAATCCATGTTACCATGAGATTGGATCATTTCCTATCTCGAACACCTTCTTGGGTTGTAGTCTCACCCCCTAGTCATCCACCCTTCCCTAGAATGGTTCAAACCATTGACCTATTGAGTTAGACATGTATCCTCCTTTTAACTATGGTCTTGTTCCTTTTATTTTATTTTTCCATTATGGATTCAACATCCATATTTTAACAAATCAATATCTTTTTCATGTCATCCCATGGTTGAAGGAAGTCTAATCCAAATCATGGAAAGAAAATCAAAAATCTTAAAACACGTACTAAATCCTAGGCAGATTGCTAGATAGGAATATATTCAAGATCCATGGAAGATGATTTGAAAAAATCATTCTGTTGAAATATGTAATTGTGTTTTGTTTTCATAAATGTATTTGAAATGTAATCATCAAAACAATAAAGAATATATTTTTATTATTGTTTCTATGATTGGTTAAAACATGGATTTCATGCTTGGGTCATAATGTTTTAGGTAAAAGTCCCCATTGAGGACTTCTAAGATTTATTCTAAGTCATTAGAGTCATTGTACATTTAAAGAGACCCTTCTTGGGCTTTCAAATCATGTAAAAAGAATTATTTTTGAGTCAAAAATGAATTTAGTCTCCTCCACACCAAGTCAGCCTCAAGAAGATTAAGTGAGCCTAAAATCAAGTAAGAGTTCAAATTCATTTGGAGCATCTCATTCTCTCTTAATAGTGCAATCTTTGAAGCTAGAAGTTGGAAAAGTAGTTGGAAAGAAGTGTGAGTTTTTGGAGGAAGATAGAATGCCTCAAGATTTAAATTTTGGGACACATATCACTCAATTATAAGGTGTATCAAGGCATATTGAATTTCTCTAATCTTTGTTGAGGTTGCTTCTGCCACTACTGCTAGGTTGAGGTTGCTACTGGGTCGAAGCTACTACTGATGCTCCAAGGTCAAATTTTCTTGTGAAGGGTTGTCATCTGCAAGAAGGATTGATGGTTGACTTAGGGTGTAGGGAATCCATGTCTGGGTCTAGAGTCTTGGATTATCTTGAGAAACTATTGAAGGAATAATTGTTGACTAGGGTTTCCCCTAGATAGAGGTTTTTCCCTCATTGTCCACCTACATCTATTTTCCTTATGTTATTGTTTTGGTAATTTATTGATGAACTAATAGATAAAAAAGAACATAGAGATAAAAGTATCACAAGTAATTACCTATCTAAGAAAATATTTCTACCTTTCTGATTTTCTTACATGCTATCAGAGTTAAGGTGAAGGAGGAAAAAGGCAGTCTTAAGTATCTACTATAAGGGATCTAAAGGATTGATCTAAGGATCATATAAGGAGCTCTTATAAGAGAAGAAACTCACTATATTCAATGACATTATCTAACACATTAAATAGTGCGAACAAGTTGGAAGAAGCATCAAACTAAAGATCTTGGAAGAAGAGGATTGGCCTTATTCTTGAAAAGAACAAGGTCTTGGATGTGGTTAGAAGGAAGGTGAAGAAACCTACTGAAGAATCCAATTATGGAGACGAGGTGAAGTATAGGGAATTGGAAATATTGGCTATGACTTTGATGGTTGAAATCATTAAGGACAATCTTGTCACATACATTTCCAATATAGACCATGCTCAAGAAATGTATGAAGCATTGAAAACACTATTCACTATCAAAAATATTGGTGAAGAAGCAAGCTTGAAGAATGAGTTAAGAATATCTAAGATGACAAAGGATGATATTGTGGCTTCCTTCTTTGTAAGGATATCAAGGTTTAGAGATGAACTTCAAGTCTAGATGAAATAGTACTGGAGAAGAAGCTAGTAATCACTGCACGATTAGGATTGCCATGTACTTGGAGCTCTTTTGCTTTAGATCTCAATAGTTGGAAAGAATATCCCACCTTTAAACAATCATACAATGCTTGCACCCAAGAAGAAATGAGAATTTCATTAGTATCTAATAATGAAGAAGAAAAGGTGTCAAATGCACACTCTGAATCTCACAAGAAAGGACACTCCAAGAAGTCAAGAGGGGTGAGAAAGAAGGTTGATATGTCCAAAACAGAATACTACTAGTGTCAAACGATGGGTCACTATAAAAGTGATTTTTTGGAAAATCCGAAGAAAACAAAGAGAAGTAGGGATCAATCCAATGTAGTTGAAGAAGGATCTCCTAATAAGACAAAGCCTGAACAATTGGATTTAAAAGACTTACACTACTAAATCATTTGATATAAGATTTTGTTATTTCATTTTGATTTCTAGTTTTTACATTTAACATATTTTGAAAAAATAATTTTATTTGTTCTTAAAGTTATATGTATCCCTAATGCTTGGAGGGAGACCTCATTAACCTCCAAAGACAAGTATCATAGTACCATTTTCATTTTTAACTTTTCTTACTTATCTAGTTTTGTTTGCATTAAATACTAATCATATTTCTACCCTTATATTCCTTGTTTAACAAAACTTGGTGAATGCTAAAGAAAGTAAACATCACAAAAAACAAAGCATTGGAATTACAAGGTTTGTTAAGAAACAAGAGGCATGTTTTGAATTACAAGTTTTTCTCTCCCCATATTCATTCTTGATAAACTATTACTAACATCTTTTGATTAGATTTCATTAATCTCAAAGATTCTTGATTTGGTAATTCATCATTAAATAAATCTACCCTCCTCATATGTTTCATTACTTTTGTGGAAACCTAGAAAGGTTCATTGTGAAAATTGTAACTTAAGGGTATGTCGATGATTATGTTTGAAACCCTAATCTGCTTAGGGTTATTATTGAAAGAAAATATCTGATGTTTTGATCATGTCATATTTGGGGTTTTGTTATGGTTAGGGAAACCGTAACTTATTAGGGTTGAAGGGTGATGTATGAAATCATGAACCTTTGAAGTATTAGTAACTTAGGGTTTTATATGTCTCATATTGAAACCATATATCATTAGGGTTTGGTAGGGTGTGTAAGCAATTCCTTTATGATGTATTAGAAATGAAATCCTTGCAATATCTGTTTGTTTGATCAGCCCCTAGTCTAATCAAGTCTGTTATATGTCTAACTCTTATTGATATTTCTATAGTTGGGTTTGACTAACACATGTTAAGATATACTTATGCATGATGATGGAATCCTAGATATATAATTTGAACTAATTGTTTATGGTCATGAGTCCTAGGGCTCCGAACTAAGCTCTAGTTGAAGTTTGATTCTCTAGGATGATAATATTTTTGAATTCTAAGGTTTTGTAGTTAAACCTTAGTAGAAGTCCAAATCTCTGATATATGATGACTATGTGATAATTTGAGATTTATGTAAGATTCTTCAAATGTGAATTTTAGTTATGATTGATATGACTGAGAAAATATATGGTTTTCAACAAACCCTAGTGGAAGCTAGTCACGACATTGATTAAGTTGTGATTGTTTCTATTATTATTAAAATCCCATGTATGAAACCTAGGTTTTGTATGAAATCCTAGTAGGAAGTCTAACATATGAATTCTGAAAATTGTTAGATACATTGTAGATATATATTTGTCTAAAATTCATCTAGGGTTTTCAATATGATAGGGTATGTCATACCTATGGAAGAAACATTGAAACCCTATATGTAATGAAACTATTATGAAATGATCAAAGTCTTGATGAAGTAGTCTAGGATTTAAGACAAAAACCCTAGTAAGAAGTTGAAGAGTATGTGTCTCTTATTTGTAATTAAGTTTGGGTATCTCATATATAAAGTTAAATGCTTTCGTGATTTTGATATTGCTAACTTCATGCTTCTATAGATTTGGTTGTAATTGCCATCTAAGTTGTGCAGGTACATAATCTTCAAAGATGGTGAAGATATTCGTAAAATAAAGTTGATTTGATAAGAATGATGTGAATGATCATGATCATGATAGCTTTGATGAGAAGGATGGAAGTCTTGAAAGATTCTGTGATGTCATAGAGAAAAGTAGAACTCCCTAAGTTAAGAGGGAACCTAAATGAAATCTCCCTACGTTAAGAGGGATCTTGAATAAAAGGAATCTCCTTAAATTGAGAGGGAGCATGGATGAAAGGAATATCCCTAGTTGAGAGGGATGTCATATAATAATCATTATGGACATCTTGATAGAATAAATTGGAGAACATATTTTGAAGGGATGTTGAGATAAGAAGAGCCAAATCTATTTATGGAATATGTTGTTGCATAAGAAGTAGGAAGGGAAGTTGTAAGGTTGAGAAATATTATGTCAAGATTAACTAGGAAAGATCTAAGGCCTATTATGAAAAGTTGAGAAACAAAATTAGTTGTCTAGAAGACCCTAGAGGTTTGTATTTATTTAGGTACATTTGAAATTTGTTACTGATTAGGGTTTTGTTTGTACAGGTAAATATATCAAATGTTTGATAACATGTCTTTACATGTTTAGATTTGATGATTAGTTTGATTGGAGAGATTTGTCTGATTGGGAAGGATTTGCTAATGATCGGGAGGTTGAGACTTTGTGAGTGAAGACATTTCATTGGAAGACATCTTGTTGGCACTTTGTGTTGATGTCTAGTTCCCAAAGTAGGGAGGGTAGCATTGGTCATGGAGCTCTGACCTCAGATACGCACCTAGATCCCTAGGTTTATGGTTAGTAAGTAAGCCTGATGGTACCTAGACAGGCCAAAATATTTAGTCCATCTTATTCCCACCTAGATAGATTTCTCTGGTCGGGAATCTAGTCCATGCAATTGCACTTCCTGAACTATTGGAGGACCTTGGATAGATTTTCCTAGTTATGAATGTAATCCAAGGCATTTTGGTGCCTAAAATTCTTCATGGTTCATGTGTTATTAGATATTCCTTGTAATTTTACCAATGAATACCTCACTAGTTAAGAGGAGTGTTGAAATATGTAACTCGGTTCATTCTTCATAAATGAATTTGAGATGTAATTATCAAAAGAATGAAAAAAAATATTTTTAAATTATTATCTCTATGACTTTTTAAAGGGTGGGTTTCATGGTTAGGTCATCATGCCTTTGGTCAAAGTATCCATTGAGGAATTATATGATTTATTCTGATTCATTAGAGTCATTGTACATTTAAAGAGACCCTTCTTGGGATTCAATATCATCTAAAAAGAATTATTTTTGAGTCAAAAACGAATTTAGTCTCCTCCACACCAAGTCAGCCTCAATAAGATCAATTCATCCTCAAGTGAAGTAATTCCACCTCCCTAGGAGGCTATAAATACAAGAAGTTAAACTCATTTGTAGCATGTCATTTTCTCTCTCATAGTTCGACCTTTGAAGCTGGAAGCTTGAAAAGTGTGAAATTGTTTAAGGGATGGAAAAGGAGCTAGAAAGAAGTGTGAGTTTCTAGAGGAAGATATAAGGCCTCAGTATCAAAATTTTGGGACAAATATATCTCAATTATAAGGAGTATCAAGGGAGATCGAAGTTCTCTAAGTTTGGTTGAAGTTTTTTATGCTATTGTTGTCGGGTTGAAGCTTCTTCTAGGTCGAAGCTATTATTGATGATGCCAAGTCGAAGTTGCTTGTGAAGGGTTCTCATCTGTAAGAAGGATTGAGGAATGACTTGGTGTGGAGGGAAACTATTGAAGGAAGAACTGTTGATTGGGTTTTCCCCTAGATAGTAGTTTTTCCCTTTCTTTCTGCCTACATTTGTGGTCCTTATGTTATTGTTTTGGTAATTCCTTGATGAGCTAAAAGATAAAAGAAGAACATAAAGATAAAAGAATCACAAGTGATTATATATATAAGAAAACAATTTGTCCTTCTGATTTTCTAACACATTCTATTATGGAAGCCAAGCCAGTAGCAATACAAATGTTGAATCAATATAGAGCAACATCTGTAAAATGTAATTCTTTGTTATAAAAAAAAAAGAGTATTGGAGATTGAAATATTGGAGTTTGTGGCTAAAGGTTGGTGATAGAAATATAATATTTCTCATAAGCAAGCCAAGAACTGAGAAAGGAAGAATAGTATTAATGAAATAATGATGAATGGGGTGAGAGTGGATGATTTTTAGCAAATCAAGGAGGACTCTATGGGATGCTTCAAAAACCTTTTCAATTAGAGTGATCTCCCATCAGACGAGGTTGAGATTTATATGTTAGATAATATCCCGTAGTTGATAGCTAAACCAAGAACTTCCAGCTAACTATATACTTAATTTTCAAGAGGAAAATATCAAAGTGGTATTTTCTTTCGACCTAAATAAAGACTTGGGTCTAAATTGGTTTTCTACTCATTTTTATCAACAATTTTGGGATATGATCAAGGGAGATATCTATAGAATTTTGGGATACTCCTTGAATAATCTCTACATTGGAGGTGGCATTAATTATTATTTCTTGGCCTTGGTCTCTAAGGAAATCAACTCCTCCTGTTTCAATAGGTTCAAACCTATTTCCTTGTGTAGTGTCTCCTACAAAATTACTTCCACATTACTAGAATAAAGACTCAAGAAGCTCCTCAGTATAGTTATATAAAATAATCAAGGGGGATTCATGCTAGTGAGACAAATACTTCATAATATCATTCTATTTCATGAGGAATAGACTACAGCCGAAAAACAGGGGAAAAAGGAATGATTATCAAACTTGTATCACCAATTCCTTCGACAAAGTCAAACATAGCTTCCTTTAGAAAGAAATGGATAAAATGAAATTTCATAAGAAAATAATTATGTAGATCAACCTTTGCATTGGATCTCAATGGATAATCCCTTTGGTGAATGCTAGATTATCCATATTATTCAAATATTTATGGCGACTTCGACAAAGATTCATGTTATCCCATTTCTTATACATTCTTGTAGCAGATACGTTGAGTTGGAATTTTGAGTCTGATCATAGAAGTGGTCATCTTCCAAGTCTTTATTATACACATGATATCAAAAGTTTCAATCATTCCATGGTTTTGGATGGTACCATTCTACTTGGAGGAGCCTTCATGGTCATTAGTAGGGGATTGAAATAGGTATTAGAAAATTTCCATGCAGCCTCAAGAGGCTTGAAAAATTCTATAGGCTACTAAATATTAACATGAAATATATTAGTGACCAAGTGAAATTATATTGTTGACGTCTCTGAATTTAGCATAGACAAAAGTTGGAAATATTTAAAGTGCCTAGGTATCCCAATCTGCCTCAAATCCCACTCTCCTTAGGCTTGGAAAAGTGCATTGTCAAAAGTAAGGGACCAGCTGTTTCAGCAAGGGACCAGCTGTTTCAGCAACGGAGTTGGCTGTTTCAGCAATGAAGTTCAGCTGTTTCAGCAACGACCGCTCGTTCCCAACAAGGCATATATTATCTGCGATCTTTGACTTGTGTTAGCAACAATGCACTTCAATAATTGATAAAATATAAGAGTATTATGGAATTAAATGTAAGACAGATTAATCATATAATAAAGAGAAGGTTTCCATATACCTTAGGATATAGTGAATGAAAAAGACATTGGAGCTTATGGTTTTGAGAGTAAAATGATATCAAAGTATATAACAAAATGGTACATATTGGAGTCCTAACATCCCCCCCAGCTAAAAATGTTGCATGTCCTCAGGCAACCCCTTCGTCTGAATCAGAGTCTGAGTACTGGGACTGGCAATGCAAATTACTCAGGCAGTAGCTGGAGAAAGTGGCGTCTGTAGGAGCTCGGAATCCGCTGTTGGTCTGCAACCGTTGCCATGCCGAGGCTTCCTCTTCGTCAGTCAACAGGTAATGATTTTGATATTTCTCTGAAGGCAGCCATAAGATTGGAAAACGGAAATGATACCCAATCCAGTTGACTCCACAATGCTGAATGCAATCGATATACTTAGGAACTCTATACAATGCAGCGTGAAAATTGAGAGGGTTAAGAGGATGATAATCCTGTCTTTCCTTATCTGATTGCTGCCAAAAGAGATCATTGGCCTTCAGTGTAGCAGGACCCTTCATTCGAATATGCTCTTGACAATTAAAAAGGATTGAAGCCTGTAATTGCTCTATGTGCTCGCTCATACCTGGCTTCTGCAAGAATTCATAGTACTGTGCTATGAACATGGCTGGGCTTACCGGCTCTGGCCTAATCCATAGGAGTTTATTCTCCTCATTATGACTGCTTGTATTGAACGCAGTCTGCCAAGTGAGCTGATTAGACAAAAATGAAGCAAATGCCCTAATTTGTATATCACCTGCAATTGGAATAAGATTAATTCTTCTTTCTTCAGGCATGGCTTCATTATGAAGGTAGAGTTCGCACAGCAGATGCTGGTCGCTTTCAGGGGCCTCCTTGAAGGTCTCAACAAATTTTTCTGAAGTCAGTACTTCATGTGGTCTACCATGTGTTATTGATTTAATTTGAAAGTAAGCTAGTCGTTCAGCAAGAAAAAGAGCGTAGTTTACAAAAGGTTTCCGTGTAACCATTAACTTCCGCACCAATGAAAACATCAGGGCTATCCGTTCCTTAGACTGTCTGGCTTCCTTCTTATATTCCCTGTGCTCTTGCAGTAATTGCTCCAAGTTCTCCCAGTTAGTGTATACAAAGTTTTGCCATTGCAACTTATGCTGTTGTAATACTGTATCCTGTTTCTCAGCATGTTCCTTCTTCCATCTGTTGAATTGTTCCAATGGGTCCCATGGCCGAGTCTGTGTCTTTTTAACAGAAGTAGTAGGTTTGGGCACTATTCCCTCTGTCTGTATGGCTGCCTCAGAGGAAATGCATTGGGGCATTATTTCTTCTGTCGGGATACTTGCACCAGTAGTGTGCTGAGGCAGTGTCTCTTCTGCCGAAACAGCTGTATCAATAGTAGTATGCTCTGGCGATGTTTCCTCAACTGGAATATCTGAATCAATAGTCATGTGCTCTGGCAATGTTTCTTCTGCTAGAATATCTGAATCAATAGTGGTGTGCTCTGGCAGTGTTTCTTCTGCCGAGATAACTGCATCAGTCCCCAAAGGATGAGATATCTCTTGTTCGATTTCTTCTTCTTCTTCTTGCATCATAGGAGGTCCTACTGGTTCTTGTGGAGCAGTGGGGCATTCCTCTTGTGTTCCCTCTGTCATAATTGTCTCAGGGAATGAAATTTCAACTACTTTATAGCCTGCATTTTGATAAATGATGCCACACTCTTTGCACATATATTCTATGCATGTCTCCTTGTTTTGCATTGAGGCTACTTGTGCTAATGTATGGAGATTGAGTTCTTTTTCAAAAGCCTCTCGAGCCATGGCTAACTCAGCTTTGTAAGCTTGTATTTCAGACTTCAGGAATTCATTTTCCTGCAGTAGAGATGCCATCGTATGTGGGCCTTGTATGCTAGTTGTTTCTGCTGAAATATTTTGCTGATGCACAGTGGCAGCTGGTTGCTGCACCACAATGGGTGCCTCTTGTGTTTCATCCATCGTGCCAGGAATGGATTCTTGTTCACCAGTAACTAGTTCTGATACCACCGTAAATAGTCCTCGTGCTCTATCAGGAATAAATCCTTGTTCCTCAGCAACTAGTTCTGAAACCACGGTGAGTGGTGCTTGTATTTCCTCTATCGGACCAGTCATGAATTCTTGCTTCTCAGTGACTAATTCTGGTACCACAGTGGGTGGTTCTTGTGTTTCATCCACCGGGTTAGGAATGGATCCCTGTGTTTCAATCTCCAATTCTAATATTTCAGTCTCTAGTTCTGGCATTTCAGTTTCTGGGCATTTTCCACTATCATCTTGCTTGTTGTGTTCCTGTGCCTCAGTGACTGGTTCTTGTGCGACAGTCACTGGGCACTCTTCAGTATTGATCTGCTCTGTAAATTCTTCTGCCTCAGTGACTGGTTCTTGTGGGACAGTCACTAGGCACTCTTCAGTATTGATCTGCTCTGTAAATTCTTCTGCCTCAGTGACTGGTTCTTGTGGGACAGTCACTGGACATTCTTCACTAACAACCTGCTCTGTAAATTCTTCTGCCTCAGTGACTGGTTCTTGTGGAACAGTCACTGGGCATTTCCCATTATCGACCTGCTTGGTGTATTCTTCTTCCTCAGTGACTGGTTCTTGTGTTACATTCACTGGGCGAGTGACTGGTTCTTGTGGAGCAGTCACTCCTTGATCCATAACCAATGTCGTATTATCCCGAGGCACTGATTTTTGTGTGATAGTGTCTTTGGACGAGGCCGGCTGGGGAGTTCGGGATGGGGATAAGGGTTTCAATGCAATAGTGGCAGGGTTAGGGAAAATGGAGGTAGATTCTGCCTCAACAGTCTTTGTCCTTTTTCTTTTTGGTAGGAAGGCAGCAAAATCGCTGCCTTTCCTTTTTCTTGAATGGGAGTGCTTTTTCTTCAGGACAGGGTTTTGCGGAGAGGTAGGAATTTTGGATGTGGACCTTGTCCGTGGTCTAGAACTTGTGACTGCTGGGGTTTTCCTTTTTTTCTTGATGGGTGAAGAAGGGGGTGTTGGAGAATCGTCACTAGGGACAGGAATAGTAGAGGGTGTTAGCTCTGCTAACTGAGGCGAGCTCGGGGTTGGGTTGACGGGAGAATTCAGGGTTTCCTCCTGTTGTTCTTTATGAGGATTTTCAGACAATTGGGACGTTTTCTCTTGCTGAGGAATTTCGGGTGGGGTTTGCAAAGGGACTTCAGGTGGGGCCTGCAAAGGAATTTCAGGTAGGGCCTGCAGAGGGATTTCAGGTAGGGCCTGCAGAGGGGGATTTTGCTGAGCAAAACCCCTCTGTATTAGCAGCTGGCATAAGCGGTGATGGGTAAGGGATGTCATTGGAGATTTGGCTTGCTTACAATAATACGACATGTTTTTAATACAACCAAGCAGATAATAAGGGATATTAACCAATCTTCCATTCCTCAAATGATTCAGCAGAACAAAGTCATGGTTGTACACTACCTGATAACGCCCTTCGCATGTGAGGTAGTGTTTGACGAATTCTGCCACTGATGGCCATGGTTGAGGAAGTGAATGCAGACTGACCCCGCGGCCTCTAGGTTCCACTTGCTCGTCCGGGCGCAAAAAGTCTTGCTGCGCGTTAAGAATGACCGTCTTCCTGCTAAACCAGCGAATGCCCTCAGCTGGCAACCCTGATACCTGAACTATGTCATCCTCTGTCACTGAAATGCGAACCCCTCCGACCACTGAGAAATTGCCTTCAAAGTTCTGTGCGAATTCTAATACTTCTTCTGCGTTAAAATCTCCCAACCTTTCAAAATATGCTGTCCACCCTGCTTGTTGGAAGATCTGATATGCTTCAGGAAAGAGCTGTAGAAGACTTATGGAGCCGGGCTCATTTCTAATGGCCGCCTTTCCCATGGCTAAAGCTCTGAGTTTTTCCGCAGAGGCACAATTCAGTATTCTCAGACCCTGATCAGACTTAGTTGTTGCAACAATGGTTGCGTAGTCTAAATGACGGCAAAAATGGATATGATAACAGGCGGCAGGTTGGTGCATGCGAAATAATCATTCCATTTTTGGAATTCCCCCCCCTACGTATGGTATAATAATGATTGGACGTGGGGAGATATGCAATCATTATGAAATGAAATCCTCTCTTTTAATATGATTTAACCGAATTACATTAAAACCATATACCTTATACTTTACCTTTAATTAATAATTCGAAGTGTCGGTTGCAATAGCCTTGAGTGATCATAGAAGGGTCTGTGTGATTGATTCTGGTATATTGCAAATAATTTTCACCAAAAGGATCTGTAGTATGATCGTGAAGGACCAGAAAGCTTGTATGTTGTCAAAGAGAGATGCTGCTTTGATAATAACAAGTTGCTGAGACTGATGTGTGAGCAATTGACAAATGAACGATACATTGCTGAAGCAGGTGTTTCATCAATCGGAGGAGATTGATAATGTATTGCTAAAACAGGTGTTTCAGCAATGGGTAGAATCAATGATATGTTGCTGAAATAGGTATTTCAGCAACGGAAAAAGTTGGTGTTACGTTGCTAAAACAGGTGTTTCAGCAACGGGAAAAATTGGTGTTACGTTGCTGAAACGGGTGTTTCAGCAACGGGAAAAATCAGAAAATTGTGATAACTGACTTAGGTCTGTGAATGATAAGGGTTTATTTCAGCTGTAAGGGATGGGTAACACAGACTGAAGGAAGATATTTCGGGAGTGGTGGGAATGATAGAAGTAATGGAGGGATATTACTTTAGGGAAGAGGATAAAATGATGGGCGGAAGCTTCTTCATTTAAAGCTTCAGATCTTCTCATGATGAATCTGTCCTCCTTATTGCCTTTCCAGAATCTGCAAAATTCAATTGTAACATGCCAATCCTTGACAGGGATTATTAGTGCTAAATTTAATCTACTACTAAAAATATAGTGCAGAAAATTAAGTGCTGTGAGGAGCAGAAGACTCCCCTGGAAAAAGATAATGAATATCAGTCATGCAAGCAGTCTTGAAATCTTCTTTAGAAACAGGGCGCTCGTATAAACGGAGCCTATGGCCATTGACTAGTAGAGGTGTTTTAGCATCATCAATTGTTACAAGTCTTACCGTTCCATTTGGAAAGACATCTTCTACTTCATACGGTCCAAGCCAACGTGTACGTAGCTTTCCCTGAAAATTTTCAAACCGAGAATCATACTGCAAGGCCCAATTACCTTTTTGGAACTGCTTGTGTTTGATAATTTTGTCATGCCATTTCATCCTTTGTTGCTGAATCATGTTTGTTTGGTGAATGGCATCCAATCTCTTTTCATCCAACTCCAAAAGTTGCTGCAATCTAGCTGTCTGCACATCATTCAAGTCAAGATTAACAGCTAAGGCAGTCTTTAAAGTTTTAATTTCAAATTCCACAGGAAAAATAGCATTTTTACCATAAACCAATTCATAGGGAGAAAAACCGGTAGTGTTTCTCCAAGTAGTCCTGTAAGCCCATAATGCCTCAGGGAGCCTTTGGGACCAATCCTTTCGGTTGTCCTTTACTGTTTTAGTTAGAATGGCTTCTGAAACTTTGTTTGTGCTTTCCACCTGCCCATTGGCCTGGGGGTGGTATGGTGTGGTCATTCTATGTTGAATATGATATTTGTGAAGAGTAGATTTGAAACCATGAGAATTGAATGGAGGTCCTCCATCAGTAACTAGCTCTCTGGGGATTCCAAATCTAGTGAAAATATCTTCAAACAAGAAGGACAAAACAACCTCTTCATTGGCTCTAATAAGTGCTTTGGCTTCCACCCACTTAGTCATATAGTCTGTGCAGACTAATATATAGGTTCTTTGATTGGATGGAGGGTTAATGGGTCCTATGAAGTCCAAGGCCCATCTTTCAAATGGTTCAGAAACTACCTGGGGGTTTAGTGGCATTTGGTCTCTATGATTGGGTTGACCCATTCTCTGGCAGCTATCACAAGCCCTTACATACTTCTTTGCATCCTTGAATAGTGAGGGCCAATAGTAGCCCATCCTCAGAATTTTATGCGCTGTTCTTTTATCAGCAAAATGTCCTCCACAAGGGCCATCATGACAAGCTTTCAGTATGTCATACACTTCATCTTCTCTAATGCATCTTCGAATCTCCTGATCAAGCCCAGTATAGAAGAGACATCCGCTGATCCAGCTATACCTGGCACTTTGTTGAACAATTCTTCTCTTTTCCCTATATGACAGGTGTGCTGGTAGTTTTCCTGCAACCAAGTAGTTAGCAATATCTGCGTACCATGGAGAATGAGCAGAAACTGCAAACAAATATTCGTCAGGAAAACTATCATCCACTGGAATATCATTATCAGTTTTTAACCGTGAAAGAAAATCAGCCACCACATTTTCTTTACCAGGCCGATCTATAATTGTAATATCAAATTCCTGCAATAGTAATAGCCATCTGGTAACTCTAGCATTTGTAACAGATTTGTTCATTAAGTATTTAATAGCTGAATGATCAGTGTGCACAAACGTAGGATAACCAGTAATATAGTGTCTGAATTTATTAATGGCATAGATTACTGCAAGGAACTCTTTCTCGGTAACTGTATAGTTAAGCTCAGCAGAGGTCATGTTCTTACTGATAAAGTATATAGCATAAGGAAGATGATTTTCCTCTTGTCCCAGGACTGCTCCAATAGCACTGTCTGAAGCATCAGAGGATATGTGAAATGGAAGATTCCAGTCAGGCCCCCTCAAAATAGGAGCAGTAGACAGCTGATGCTTCAGTTCTTCAAAAGCTTTTTGACAAGGACTAGTCCACTTGAATTCAGCATTTTTCATAAGCAATACAAACAATGGAGAAGCTATTTTAGAGAAATCTTTAATAAATCTCCTATAATAACCAGCATGTCCTAAAAAACTTCTCACATCAGTTTGAGTTTTAGGAACAGAAAGATTCTGAATGATTAATATTTTAGATGGATCTACCTGAATACCTAGAGATGAAATAAAATGTCCAAGCACTATTCCCTCACTCATCATCATGTGACATTTTTCGGTACTTAAGGAAAGGTGAGCTTGAATACATCTTTCTAGTACTTTCTCAAGGTTTTGTAATCCCTCTTCAAAAGACACACCATAGGGGGTAAAATCATCCATAAATATTTCCATACAGTCATTCAGCATATCTGAAAAAATTCCTATAACAGCTCTTTGAAAGGTTGCTGGTGCATTGCATAATCCAAATGGGAGAACTCTATAGGCGAAAGTTCCCCAAGGACTGGTGAAAGTGGTCTTGTCTTGATCCTGGGGTGCAATTTTTATCTGATTATAACCACTGAATCCATCTAGAAAAGAGAAGAATTTCTTCCCTGCAAGACTGTCCAACACCTGATCAATGAACGGTAAGGGAAAGTGATCCTTTTGGGTAGCTTTGTTTAAAGCTCTATAGTCAACACATACCCTCCATTTCCCGTTTTTCTTAGGAACAATTACTAACGGGGAAACCCATTCACTGTCAGATATAGGGTATATAAACCCTGCATTAAGCAATTTTTGAAGTTCTTCTTTAACAATTTCTCGTAAATTAGGATTCATCCGTCTTTGGGGTTGACAACAGGTCAGCATCCTTCTTTAATGTAAATTCTATGAGTACATAATTCAGAAGAAATACCTTTCATGTCCGTGTAATCCCAGGCAAATGCCTCCTTATATTTGTGTAATAACTTCATTAGCTGCTCTGTTTCAGTGTCTGTTAAATCAGGATTTATGTTTAATGTCTTACCGGGTTCAATTTCAACTGTTACGCTCTTAGATGGGATCGTGTTTAAAGTTTGAGATGAATCTTCAGGTTCAATCTTTTCTTGTATATCAGTTTCAAAAATTGCAGTCAATTGATTGTGTGTTTCAGCAATAACAGAAGAAGGTTCACAAATAAAATTATTGATTATTTCATCTTCTGTATTGTCTTTAAGAGTTAAAGCTTGTCCTATAGTTAGAATCGGCTGAACAGCATTATCATCATAATCCATCCATATAGAATCTTCATTATTAACTACTGGCATAGCGTGAGGATAAAGAGTTAACTGTTTTGTTTCATAACCATTAGAAATTGTCATTGAACCAGATCTGTAACTTATAAATGCATCAGCTGTGGCCAACCATGGCCTTCCTAGAATTAAGGGATGTCCCCCCAGCTTTGTTTTAGTTTGCAATACAACAAAATCAGCTGGATATTTCCAGGATTCAACTGAAATGAGCAGGTCTTCGACAACCCCTTCTGGCTTAATTGTGGAACGGTCAGCTAACTCTAAAATGGTGGGTGTATCTCTGATTGTGTTATTCAGCTGTAACAATTGTGAAGTTTCCAGAGTCATTATATTAATTGCTGCACCTAAATCTACCAAAACCCGGGGGATTACTGCTTTACCAATCTGAACTGTAACAGTAGGATGGCCAGGATCACCATATTTTACAGGAGGGGTTTTTCCGGACATTAATGCAGACAAGTCTCCCATCACATGTACTGTAAGGGGATCCTTGGTTTTCCTACCAGGTTTCTTCACACAAATATCCCTTAATGTTTTGGCATAAATTGGTACATCTTTTAATGCTTGTAAAAGTGGAATCTTAATATATAAATTTTGCAATTCCCCCATAAAATTAAAAGCAGGTGTTTCAGTTGTTTTGGTTAAAACCAAACGCTCGGGGAATGGAGGTTCTGTTGATTCAGCCTTTTTGTTAGAAGGTGGTTGAGCTTCTTTTTTCTTTTCGGTTTCATTTTTATCTGAATCAGTTATATCATCAATAATAGGCTCTACTACTCTTCCAGATCTCAAATGAATATCATTACATTGCATAGTAGGGGATATAGACTGATTCTGAATTTCAATAACTTGCACAGCTTTATTGTTGGGGTTAGGATTTGGTTACGCGGGTAGTTGGGGTCTCATTTGGTTGTTTGGTGGGGCATTTGATGGTAGAGAGAGTGATTGTTGGAATTGAGGCATCTGATTTGGGTATGGAAGTGATTGATTATTCCAACTTGGGTTCCAAGGATTGAAAGGAGGTGGTTGTTGTGGAGGCCAAGGAGTCCACATTGAAGGATCAACAAAGGGAGGGTTTTGCATTTGCATGGGTGGGAAACTCATTTGATTGAAAAGTGGATATTGCATTTGGTTGAAGGGGGGGTAGCCTGTTTGGCCAAAAGCTGAATAATTGTTCCAACGATTAAATGGCATACCAGAATTCGTACCTTGCCCTTTAGGTTGCCACTGTCTTCTTTGAGTTAGCAGGTAGACTGCTTCAGCTTCTTCCTCTGTTGGCTGCATCGCTGCTTTTATCCCGGTAGAGATGGACATTGTTCTGTCTCATGATCTTTCTCACAAAGGGTGCAAACTGGTACTTTTTCTCTTGGGCACTCCCTTAGTGGATGTTTATCTCTACATTTCGGGCAGTAGACAGCCAGAGTTGCTTCTGCCTCAGCCTGCTTCTTCTTAACCTGCAAAGTGTCAATCTGCGAAGAAAAAGAACTTAGCATTTCGGTTTTAAATTCTTCAAGCAAATTACCTATCTCTGCTCTTGTTGCTCCTCCATTGGCTGATTTCTGTACCCTTGAATAGGTGGAATCTCTTATTCTATTTCTTGCAGCTCCCCTAGAACATCTTTTAGCAAGTTCACAAATCTCATCATACGATTCTTTAGATATATCTCCCTTAGCAAGCATATTTAACATATTTAAACAATCATCCCTTAACCCTCTAAGTAATATTGTTTTACGAATTTCCTTACTTATATCTGGATGATCGGATCTCTGTATGTTGTATTGCAATCTTTCAATGTAGTCCTCCAAGCTTTCATCCGATTTTTGTGCCATATTGAATAATTCATCCTTCTTCTCTCTTGTCCGGTAGTAGTCCTGATATTTAAGCAGAAATTTTTGTTTCATTTGCTCCCATGTTGTGATTACCTGGCTCCCAAGGCTCATGAACCATCTCAAGGCATTCCCTTTTAAGGTGGCTGGAAACAGTTTCAACTTTTGAGCATTAGTAACATAATCATAGCTTCTGCATAAAATATCAAATTCAAAAAGAAACTCGTCAGGATCCTCAGTAGATAAACCATGAAAGTTAGGTAGGGCAGACAATGGGATATTTTTCATTGTTCCTGCAGGAAGATCACTGATGGGAAATCCCAGGTAGAAAGAGAATTTTCATCCCTTCTTTCTTCTTCAGGACCTGTACGTCCTCCTCCAAAGAGGAGATTATCATTGTTGTCTTCCATTGTTGGTCCTCCTACTGCACTTTCTCGATCGTCAGAATCCTCTATTGGTTCTTCAATATTTCCTACCGGTCGTCCAGCGCTTTCTACTATCTCCTCGATATGTTTTCTATTCTGCTACTTTCCTCTGACTCTTCAGCGCTGACTGCTGGTTCTTCTGTATTTTCAGGACCCACAACTTCTTCTGTATATTCAGGACCCACAACTTCTTCTGTTCTATAATCTGACTTAGGGGAACGCTGAAATTTTGACTTTCGAGAACTCAGTCTTTGTGATGATTCAGCCTTTGATACGATTTCGTCAATAAACGTTTTTCGTCCTCCCCAGCCCTTGCCACCTGCGCGGTTATTTTTCTTCTGGTTTCCTCGTCCTCTCATACAATCTGCACATTAGAAAAAATAGATAAATGCTTTTTGAAATCTATAATTACCTTCCCCGGCAACGGCGCCAAAATGTTGGTCGCTCTAATTGTTTTCACAATTCGAGCTCCACATAAATTGTCAACCCGAGAAGGTCTTTTTATTCCAAAGGTAATAGCGCACTGGATATGCTCAATTTCAAAAGCAGTTCAATGTTGTAGTAAAAGAAAGTCACACATAATTGTTAAATTCAGCAATCCATCAATTCACAGTCTACTTAATTAAAGCTGAAGTCAATTAACTTATAGCAGACACGATTTCTCTGTTACAGCAAAAGGGAAATAAATGTATAAGAAAAGAAATCATTCAACTATAGCAGGAACAGGACCCTATTCCTTGGTGGGAGCTTCAGCACCTGTTGCCTGGCACTAATCACACTGCAAAAGAAGTAACCTTAAGAGGTCAAGACCCTATTCCCAGGAACAGGAATCTTCAGCACTTGGCCTCTCTGTTCTAATCACACTGCAAGTAAAAGAAAGCAATCAATGGAGCAAGACCCTATCCCTCTGTACAGGGATCTTCAGCACATGCTCTCATCATCCACTCGTGCAATCAATACATGTAGCGCTAAGAAACAGAGTATCACAAACCATGTAACTAGTGTTTCAGCAACAGAACTTGAATACAATGCAAATACATAAGAAATAAACAACTACAGGAATGAAGGGGTGAATCTTGTGAGGAAGGCGGGCCCTTTCCTTCTCACAAGATTCCCCAAGAGAAAGAATTAGACTAGAATGCTCAAAACAGGTCTTTATTCATCTATCAAGAAACTGGTACATACAAAAGAGGAGACTAGCTCCTGTCTCACACAATGCTGTTCTCAAAATTACAGTTCGATCCGCTCTAATGATGATGTCTCCTCTTTTTAAAGAGGAGACATCATTTACAATTTTACACAAGAGCGAAGATCTCGATTCTGTTCTAAACAAAACTATTCTGTTCTTTCTTAAAAAGAGATACTGTTACAACCGAGACAACAGAAATGCTATCTTCAAGATAATCCAGGTAACCGTATCTTCTGGCTGCTGCTATTATCCACAAAAAGTTCTTCCAGAATCGCAAAAACGCATAGCGGGAGTTGCGTGCTTTGACGGTTGTTTCAGCAACTGCGTTAGCTATTTCAGCAAGGGACCAGCTGTTTCAGCAACGGAGTTGGCTGTTTCAGCAATGAAGTTCAGCTGTTTCAGCAACGACCGCTCGTTCCCAATAAGGCATATATTATCTGCGATCTTTGACTTGTGTTAGCAACAATGCACTTCAATAATTGATAAAATATAAGAGTATTATGGAATTAAATGTAAGACAGATTAATCATATAATAAAGAGAAGGTTTCCATATACCTTAGGATATAGTGAATGAAAAAGACATTGGAGCTTATGGTTTTGAGAGTAAAATGATATCAAAGTATATAACAAAATGGTACATATTGGAGTCCTAACATAACCTACTTCTACTATCAATTTGTAGAAGCTTAAATATTGAGCTGAATAATATAACCAGAAGAACAAGAATCAATGGCACAATACACATGAAAATACTTTGGGGAAAGCCTTAGCTAAAAACCCCACACTATTGTATTATCATAAATAGTGGAAATACATAGGAATTATACAAAGCCTTAGCTCTCACAACTAGCCAGCTCATAGTACAATCCTCACAGATACTCACAAGCAATCTTGGATTCTCTCCAGCCTTCCTCTCTGCCCTCCAAGCTCCTATTTCCTTGCGTTGTTCCTTGTGGATGACTCTCCCAATACCAAGTGGAACACTCCCTTCAAAACTGCGCAATTTTCAAGGATAAATCCTTGACTTCATGCATGGGTTTTCTCCATGAGAAAACACATGCAACTGATAGTACATTGTCCTTGAAAATTAACCTCAACCAAGTCTTTCTCAAAATAGACATGCATGACTTTCTGATGAGGGAATCTTCAGTTAACTAGAGTAGCACTAGTTGAGTGCATTAATGCATCAACTGATTATTAACTCACTATCACTTCTTTAAACTGTTTGGGACTAATTTAACTGGACATAACTCAATAAATTGAGTTAACTAATTACAACTCAAATATAACTCAATCTTCTCTCCTTAATTTAAGGGATAGCTCTTGCATGAATTCAGAAACACTTCTAAATTGAATTTCTGTAATTAATTAATTTAAAATTAATTAATTAATTATTTCCAGGTACTTGTTAAGACTTAATTCGATTTTAATTCACAATTTAATTCAATGACAAATTAAATTGGAATATTCTTCTTGCCATATTTCAACATTAAGAATCATTAAGAAGGTATATTGTCCTCTAATAGTAGTTGCAATAACATTTGTTAGCTCATACCTTCAATCATCATTTATCAACTAATCAAACATATCAAAATCCATAGGTAGAACTTGTTATAGAACCATGCTTATAACCAATATATAGTCACAATATTAACCATGATAGAACAATCATTATAGCAACATAATAACAAGCATAAGTAGTCAGGAAATACAATAGGAAATGAGCTATTTCTAACATATGAAAATCCAACCAAGTGAGGGACTTCCATGTACCACCCGACCATAGATTAAGTTGAACTAACTCTTTCATTCAACCAATCACCCTCGTGCCATATTTCAAGCATGAATGTGGGGCTTAATACATAAAAAACTCAGGGCTTCCTAGAGATTAAACCTCCTCCAACCTTATGCACACATGATCTCACTAAACCGGTCAAGAGATCATATAAGAAAACCAAAGCATAAACAACTAGGGCTTACCAGAGATTAAATCACCTCCACCCTCAGGCTACCGTGATCCTACCAAAACTGATCAAGAGATAACTAAGCCAAAAAAAAGGTTGGATGCAGTAGAATTTATTCACCATTACTTTGAGGAATTTTTCTATCTCTACCCACTTGTTGAGACCTTCCCTGAGATTAAAGCACCTCCACCCCAACCCTTGGAATTTTTTTGAGATCACCTCACCCAGTTCAAAAACCATCTGGCAATCAAAACCTCAACCAAATATAAGAAACCCATCACACCATGACTATCCAGAAATGGAAAGGCAAGGTTGAAATCAATGGCAGACCCCACAAGATCCATGCCAATAACAACAAGAGAACCAAATACACACATGCATGTACCATGCATTCACAAACCAGCTAGGAAATCACACATGCAGCATGTTGCATGTAAGTCTTGCTGCCAACGTTTCTTGATCCAATTTGTTTTTACTTTTCCTTTTCTTTCCTTTTCTTCCTTGTCCTTCCTTTGCCTTCCTTCCTCCAATTCTAGTGTTATCCAAGAATGCTCTAAGTGTGCAATAGTAAGGAGAATATATAGATCTCCATAAGTAAACTTCCAAAATTTATGCAACCAACTCACAAAAAGATAGATAAACATATTAAAATGTATCCTCTTTGAGGGGGAAACCTCCTTTACATTGCATAAAAGAATGATTATTGGATGATACAAATGAAAATACCCCCTTTGTATATATATGAGTCGAAGGGGTCATAATATAATAAGAGCCTACATAACAATAATAATGTAAGGGCACAACAATAACAATAGTGGACTTTTATGGGGCACAAAAATAACAATGTGGGGGCCACATTGGCACAAAAATAACAGTAATAGGGCTACACTAACAATAACAATAAGGGGGACACACTAGTATTATAGGGACTTAACATGCCCTATCCTTTAAAAGAGTGTTGCCTTCAATGCTTCAGTAGTTTTCGATGCTTTTGTATAAAATTATCATCCTCCCATGTGGAATATTCAGTGGGTAAGTTCTTCCACTTAATGAGATACTATGAAATTGATTGATTTCGTAGCTATCAGGTTCTTGTTTCTGTGACTTCTTTAGGCTGAAATATGATTTTTCCTTCTTTGTCAAGTTCTCACAACACTATTTGAAATGGAATATTGTCATTGATACCTCTTTAATCATGAAATGTGGAAAATGGGGTGTACTCCAGAATGTGCAGGCAACTCCAATTTGTATGCCATAGTACCAATCTTTTACAACACCTTGTAAGGACTATAGTACTTGGTTTATAATTTATTATCCTTTGTAGCTTGATTGAGAGACTTTTTTTGTGTGGTTGTAGCAATAAACATACTTAGTCACCTACATCAAAGATTCTTTCACTGCAATGTTGATATTCCTCTTGTTTCATTTGATTCTACACCATAGCAAGGTTATCCTTTAAGAGTTGGAGAACTTATTGTTGATGCTCGTTCTGATATTCCACTGCTTGAACATTAGAATTTTCTCTTAACGATGATGTGATGGATGGTGGATGATATCCATAAAGTACCATAAATGGGGTCATTTTTCATGAAGTTCACCAAGTTTTCGATTCCATGTGGCCACAATTTCAGATTCTAAAGATTCGTAGAAAAACATTATAGCGAAAATGCCATGATCACCTGTTTGAAGTAGCGAAACCCTAGAATCCAAAGCTCTAATAGCAAATGTTATGAAACCATCTCACAAAAATATAGATCAATGACTTAAAAATTATCCACTTTGAGGGGAAACCTCCTTTATATTACATAAATTAAAAATTCTTGGATGATACAAATGCCAAGGCCTACTTTGTATATATACAAGTCTAAGGGGTCACAATATAATCAAAGCCTACATAATAATAATAATATTGTAAGGGCACAACAATAACAATAATTGGCTTCTATGGGGCACAACAATAAAAATATGGGGCCTATAGTAGCACAATAATAACAATAAGGGGGCTAAACTAACAATAACAATAAGGGGACTAGACCATTAGTATAGGAAAGTAACACAAAAAGTTGTGAACTGATCCTCAAAAGCCTTTTTATTATCAAGGCCTCTATTTTCTTCAATTTCCTCTAATTTTCCTTTAATTTTCCTCTCATGCAAATATGTGACTGTTCATCTCCCTTATAGTTTCCTTTATTTTCATAAATAAATTCTATTTAATGCCTCTTTTCCTTCGTCAATGCCTTTGCCAGTTCCTTTGCCAATTTCCTTAGCCATTAATAAACCAAAATGAACACCCACTAGGATTTTTTACCCAACATTCAACTTGGAATATGTGTCCCATGACCTTGGTCTTATTTTTCCTTTATTAACTTTATTACATGAACTTCTAACCTAAGGCTATTAAAGACCCCTCCCCCTTTGGGGAATACTCTCCTCGGTGTTAGTCAAAACCATTGAAAACCAAAACATACTTCCCATGGAGCTTTATAACTTAGCTCGATGCAATATTTACAATGAATAACCCGATGAAAAGAAAAACCAACATGACAAGAATGAAAACATGAAAACCATACCTCTTATTGGAGATTTATGACACAAGTCATTTTGGTATTTACAATACAAACCATACATACATATGTACATATACCAAAACTCCTTTTCCTTAATCAATAAATAATGAAGGATGCACAACCCATATTTGATCAACCATCACCCATGTAGCTTCATCATGCCCAAAGTGCTTCCACTACACTTTAACTTGCTTGATTTCTTGGTTCCAGAACATGAGTTGTTTCTATTATGTTCATATACCAATAGGTGTCATAATTTATGATTGACTTAGTTTACCTCTATAATATTTACATACCTTTGCTTTCTGCAAATGTTTTCCATATTCAAAGAATCAAAAAATTAAAAAATGTGAAGAGGGTATGCCCTAAAAGAAAAATTAAAGGGAAAAAAGAAGGAAAAAGGTAAAAAAAGATGAAAAATGAACCCCCAAAAAAGAAAAAGACCATGAAAGTGTGCAAGTCCAAATGCCACTTCTATTTTGCTTTTTCTACAATAATGATTGTGCGCAATTTTTTTTTTATCCCACAATCCATGGTAACCAAATAGTTTAATCTTGGTTATTCCATGTTTTGAATTTCATGCTTAGGGGTAGAGAATAAAATCTGACGAAACTATTTAATCTTGGCAAATAAATAGATAGGTAGAGTGAATAAAAGGAGCTCAACAGTTTAATCTGAGCCCTTGGATGTCATAAGGATAGACTTAGACATATTTTTTATTGTAAAAGAAAAGAAAAATTTGATAATTTTTTGCCAGTTTAAGTGCACCGTAATAAAGACTAGAAAAAATGGTAGGATGTGTAGATGGGTAAGTAGTTGGATGGTTCCAGAATTATGATGAATGGTTGATTAAAATCATATCATATGCTTCATCATCAAGTTACTAAAGCATGGATGATAATTTAGTAGTTACATAAAGTCAAGTAATTAATTTAACCATTCATTTTACCCTTAAGTTTACTAATTTCCCATAAGTAAGGACAAAAGTACCTAAACCCTTAATCTAAAGGGGCTCAGAGCATTTCTTTGACATTTGGAGGGACCGGACCCTCAACCCAATAACTTATAAGGTCTAAGTACTAAAACCCCCTCATCAACATTCACCCCCTCCATCATTCATTCATTTTCCTTAAAAACTCCCTTTTCCTAAGGTAAAATCACTATTTGCCTAGGAAAAGTAATTACCCCCATATAAAAACCCACAAATATACTTAAGCCTAAGTTGTGATGTTCAAATGCGGAAATGTCAATATATTTCAAAAACATTTTACTTAGCGCTTTCCATTTTCATTTTCATATTAACATCTAATTTTTTTTATATATTTAAATCCCAAAAATACACCCCTTTCCCATATATCTTATTAAAATTCCATATATTAATACCCCGCCTCGATGGTTTAAAATATAAACCATAATAAATAATTGCATTGATTAATTAATTGATCTGCGATTAATTAAGAACCATAACCCTCCACCATGTTAAAAGGGATTAATTAGTCAAGTTGTCATTAATTAATAAACGTCCTCCAATCAAATCATCCCCGACATCATTAAATATCCTTAATCTGCAATTATTATCCCATTGGGCCCCTCCATTAACTCTCGATCAAATCATTTCCCCGATCACTGTACAATCCGACCACTTCAGATCTAACGGCTGACGCTCATATCTGGTGGCCTCCGATGCCAAACTTTGCCCACCCAATGTGAGTGGTTTTACTGTTCACCCTGCCACTACATGTCACCTGATGAATTGCATCAGGCAAAGCTCTCCCAATACTACCAAGCCCTTAAAGGCAGTGCGATAGATTCCACTTACCGCCTCTGCTTACCACCCTCACTAAACGAAAAAACATCACCTCCGTTAGTTGGCGGCAACTGTCACCTTCCCATTATACCTGCCAAATCAATTGAATTTGCAAATAAAACCAAAAATACTCATTATTTTTGTTTTGCCAAGAAAATAACCTCCTGTTCCCCATGCACATGCATAGTATGTTCAAACTATCAACTTGTTTCCAACCATCAATCTCCAGATGCCGCTGAACTCTGGATTGCCTGTGCGAAACTGTGCTCTCCCTGCAAACATTGCACCAGTGCTATTAATCCATTTTTACAACCAACACCAGGTATTTACCCCATTTTCAACCAAGAAACCCTATTTTCATACTAAACCTAAGCTGAATTGCTTTATAAATTAAGTAATTTAGTGAAATTAAGCTGTTGATAGTCTTGAAACTCTCTGAGACAACCCAATTTTCCATAATTCCCTAAAACCCTCTGCTATCGTCCTTGAATCCACAAGAACCAAGGATGGATGCCCTAGTTTCCTTAAATGTCATGCCAGTTACCACTCCCCATAGAGATTTAGACCATCTTCCCCTGGCTGACAAATATTTTTAGATAAAAGACCTCACCTTCGATGAAACCCCTTTGAAATTGCATTGCAGACACTGAGACAACTATTTGAACCATGCAGATAAGATAGGCCTCTGGGAATCAAACCTGCCCAAGTATCAATTCCCCAGTTTTCATGTCTTCCCAGAGATTATTCACTATTGTCATGCAAATTATGACCCTATCACAAGAGTTGTAATGTCCCTAGACCAGAAAGTGTTGTTCACTATCACTGCTGAATCCATAAATGAAATGTTATAGTTACTCTTTGGTCAAGACCTTACCCCCCTTACCATTTCTGATTTTCTTGAAAGATTCTCTAAGCTATCTAGTTCCAGAAGTACCCAAATCCTCCAGACTTTCATTGTTGAAGAAAAGTACATGCCAAAAGACCCCCCTCCTTATGTGTCAGTCATATTTTCTAATCTGGGAAAAGATATCACAACAATGATATCATGCATTTTAGGTTTTACCACTAATGAATATGTAGATGAGATCATTTTTTCCTACATGTCTATTTTTACCCCTGGTCAACCTCCTGCAGTCAAGTTTGATTATGCAAAATTCATTGCAGATAAAATGCATGATCAGTTTATGAGATTAGAAAATGAGAGAGTGTTCAAGTATTCATCAGTCCTGTATCATTTGTTTCTCTACTACCAAACTGATAAGTTTCCCTTCTCTGTCCAAAAACTTGATACAAGAGGGAATCCTATATCTGTCATCTTTTGGACCTCTCTATTCGACAGGTCTAGTTCTTCTTACTATCCATACACATATTTTATTGATCTATTTGTACATCCAATGGGTACAATGTTATTAGGAAGTCCCTGTCGAGTAGTAAAAAGGGTCTTTTTCACCTCTATTTACCCTACATTAATTATCAATCTAGGTACGATTTGTTATCTCAAAGAGTGTACTCAGTGTGAGGTGGTCACTTTTCAAGAGCAATGCTAGTAGTATATTGCTTTTGCAAGAGTAAATAAATGTTGGAAACACAATCTAAACATAAATGGCAAGAAATGGAAATTCTTTGTAACTAAATCATTCATTTAAGAAACTACAACACCTCATCAGTCAAGGGTGCAGTAATGATAACTCTTCCCTTTGTAAACTGATGTAAATGAAAAGCAATCAAAGAGAAGATCTCCAATCTGGGAACCAGATAGCAATAGTCAATGTTCACTATAGTTGCAGACCGTTCTGTTCACACCAAAGCAATTACTTGAAATGATAATTCAATTAACCAAAAAGGGAAGAACAACAAGCTTTAAATTATGGAAATGAATTAAACAACAACCATACTCTAAAGGAATTAATCAATAATCTTTAACTCAGAAATGGTTGGAACAACAAACCAAGAATGGACAAACAAACTAAAGTAAGTCTACGAAATATTGAACAACAACTGAATCGAAGGTAAACGCATAGCAAACTAAATCATACGTTGACACACATCTAAGTTATAATGATGGAATCAATAATCTGAGTCTTTAGCAGAATAAATATTAACCATTGTGATAAAGAAACGGAAATTGTGGTTACAACGGAACGACAGTCCAAATGAACAACAATCACACTTAGAGGTAAACCATAGCTAAATAGACAATAATACCGATCTGTAAATGAACAGCACTGTTACTCTGTAAACAAACAGTAATGTTAAAGGAATAGAAATGTTACACAGTAATGCCAATCTATAAGGGAACAATAATGTGATACGATTTCATAATGGAAAACATAAAATTTCAGTTCCAGAAGATAACCTTACTATTCAAATATGAATGAAATATGATAGAGCCAGTACACGAAATGATAAGGAACAACAGATTACTGAATGAAGCAAGTAAAAGAAATCAAACCACACACGACTTGGAATTGGAAAATAATGGTACAGGAAGCAAGTGATCCACTAGGGCCAGGCCCTTAGCCTCCAGGGACGCACTGCTGCAATTACTCCAAAATCAAAGATAGAACAACAACAATGTTTATATATTAATCATGAAAATAAAGTTACAGTAATCACTCTTTAAAGAGAGTCGATGATTAAAATTTAGTTTACAACAGTAGATTCCATAAAACAACAATAATCCACACCTTGGGCTAGAAATGTTGTTCCTCTTTATAGTGGCAGGGTGGAAATATTAAAGATGCAGATATTCTTAAGGTAGCAATCTCTCAGGATCAAAGGATCCTAAGGGATTCACCATATCGTTATCATTTAGTTATCTCTTCGTCGTCTTGCACTGATTTGGTATTTCTTCTTCCTTTTCCTGGCTTATGTGCTTTGATCTGGATTGCCTCATCTGGATGTGGTTCCCTCTCAAAGGGACAGCAGTTGGTTTCACCTTGTCTATTCCTTTAAAATGGCGATCTTCCATTTTCTTCATTTTTTGCATAGAAAAAGGTAATAATTAGTTATTCCATGTTACTCACAAATATCTTAAACTTTATCATAATCCTTCATCATATGCCCATTTCATAATGTAGAGAATTTATGAATTAAAGGAAAAGATAAATAAATAAGTGGTAATCACATACATTTTCTGATGCTCAACACACCCCCTTCCTTACCCTTTTTCATGCCCTCATGAAAACATTGTAATTGACATGCAAGGTAGTTAGGGAATAGGCTGGAGAAGGGCTCTTAGTCAGTAGTCTACAACCATAATTCCTAGCTAAGAATTCAAAAATATGCCTTTTCTGACCTTCAGGAAATTCATATAAAGCTCTATATCTGTTACACTAAAAAATGTCACCATGGCTATGCACAGTTAGTATGGCTCTATCAACAGTCATGCTATCCTCCTGGGCAAGTCTTAAGCCTCTGCTCTCCATGTCAAACTCCAAAAGAGAGAGAAAGTATTTATAAATGTATTTATCTCTGGGTACACAGGTTCTCTCAACCTTGCCTGTGGGTACGCACCTAATGTTCACAATAACTGCGTACTTGGACGATCTGTATGTAAAGGGGCAGGTGCGTACTCCTGTAAAGGTTAAAATGCGCAAGTTTCATTTTTAAAAAGTTACTTGTGGTCATTTCTAGAGCATTCTAGAAGGTTGTTTGATGAGTATTGAGCGCCTCCAGATGGTTCATGTACCCCTATGAAAGAGGAACTTATCCCTTCAAGAGAGGAGCTATCCCATCCAAAAAGGGGATTATCCCATTGATGGTGGACCTCATTAACTTCCTCTTGAGCACTATAAATACAGGCATTGGGCCAGAAGGAGGAGAGGTTGAAAGCTAAACATTTCTAAGGGTAGATGCTGCAGGAATTAGGACTCCCATTTAGAAGCTTGTGAGGAGAGATTGCCATCTTTACTTGTTCTATTTGGAAGTGGGTGAGCTTTGTCAAAGTAAAGGAGAACTGTTGATGGACCCTGGGAGGAACTTGCACAACACCAAGGCTCAGGTTGTAATTGTTCCTTTTGTTTCCTATTAATGCAAATGAGTCCATTCTTCTCAATAACTTGTTATTTATGAGTTGTTTCATATACTCCTTGGTCTATATGTTAAATATGTTTTATCTTATGAGATTATCAAGTGCTATTTAATCGTTTGATTGTTATTGGATGCAGGTTTCAAAGTGAAGGAGGAGCTCATCCGGATCGGCGAGGCTGGACTACTACAACAGCGTTGGACTACAGGTAGGATCTAAGCACTTGATTTCTTGTATAGTAAATGCATGTTTAGAGAAGGATCGCTCTTGTTTGTCTTGTTTGTCACTAGAGAGTCTTAGGCTCCTAGGGAGGTTGATTTGTGTCCGCACTATCGACTCTTTCTGCCTGACAAAATGGCGACTCCACTGGGGACTCCATTGATGTGAAAGTCTTTTCCTTTGTATGCAACTTTGATCTGAGAAAAGTCATTTGTTTTCTGGTTTTTGGCTCTGTGACTTTGTATTTGGGTGGGTTAGCTTAGAGTTAGATTGAATTTAGTTTTTCTTGGTTTTTTCAGTAGTACGCACCCTCTGAGTATTGCACAGTGCGTACTTGTACACAATGTTTCTGTATGCACAGAGCGGGCCCGCACCTGGCTTAACAGGTTGCTTGCGTACCCTGCTAAAAATTAAGAAATTTCCATTTTTTGCATTTTTCCTCTTAGATTTTGCTTTTTCTTAGATTTTACTGCCCAGATCCATTAGTCTCTTGTCAAAGATCTTCACCTGAACTTGTTTCGATAGCATTGAGTGTTTTAGTGGACTTCATAGAAGTTTAAGCCCTAGGGTTTGATTTTTGGGTAGGTCCTGTAGTGACTTTGGCGGTAGAAGTTGTCAAGCCTTAGATCTCTCTAGTTTTGTCAGCCTTCTTAGAAGTCGTACCTGTCATAAAGTCTACCTGTGAGAGCAACTTACCTTTGAGTGGTCTCTTTGGCAAATTTCGAAGTGCTTAATTGATTGAGTTTTGAATTCCATTTTACAAAAAGAACAAAAGATTTGAGTTTTGTTTTGACTGGTCTTTTGATTCTGCATTAGCTGGTCCTTGAATTGATTGTGGTCAAGTAAAACAACCTAGAATCATCCTTGTAGGCTTTTGCCTCGTTAGGTTTGCTTAGAGTAAATTTCTTTTGATTTGCTTGTGAGTCAAGTTTTTCATAGATTTTATAGCTTTTGAGATTGATTTTCATTAAAATAGATTTATATGCTTTATTAAATTAAAAAATATCTCCTTTGAAAAGTTTTGTTTCAAGTAGTTTTTGGAGTATTTTCAAAGAAAAAGGATTTTTCGTGCACGTAAGGAGTGGTCATGTTTGTATGCTTGGAAAGATAAAGAGAATTGTTTCTTTGATTGTCTTTACTAAGGAAGTTTTTTTCTATAAAATTTGCATTTCTCAACTCTCTTAGTTAGGAATTTCATTGAAAGATAAAAATAGTGTAAATCATCCTAAGTGCATATTTGTAGTGGTTGAGTCGAGTCTACACACCATTGGTTTCATTTCCACTACCTTTTGTCTTAAGGAAACCATAAAATTAATGCTTAAAGTAAAATCAACGTAGTAACTTTTATTTACTAGGGCTCTGAAACACCAATTTAGATCAGGCTAGTGTCTTGGAGTAGGAGAGTAATTAACTCTCCAAGACAACAAAACCAAACAAGTAGCTTATCTTAAGATAGAATAAATCCAATTGTCTCATTTGTACTCTGGGAAAGCTCCTCTTAAAGGAGAAGCACGAGCTCGTGTCCGAACCAGTGAGGGGATCAATCCTCCCTCGTTGGGAACGACGCCAGACACGCATGTATTACAAACGGTAAACCTCGGATTAACCATTGTCGAGAAGCCAGGGGTCACTTGTCGGTAAACCTTGGATTATTGTCAAGGAACCGGCAAGGGGATTGAGCTTGATACTATGCCCTTGCGTGCTGTCGGAGTGTAGACTGTTCCCCCAGGTGCATTTGTTGCGGTTGGTAACCTTAGTGACCATTATCTTTAGGATTCTACCGAGGTGACGGTGGAGGGAAGATCCCACTGTACCTGGAGCAGACATCGGCTAGACTCACTTGGATTTTCCGGGGGGTTCACTTCACTCGAGACGGTTAAAGTGAAGGGACTTGTGCCGGTCTATTCATTAAGCAGGTTGCCGGGGTAACTGTTCCACCCGCCACTTCTGTACTGAATCTGGCGATGTTGGGTTTCATCTCCAACTAGCGTTTTCAGTCTGGAAGGCTACTGTTTGTGCTTGGTCTGACGCCCTAGATTCTTTAGGCATGTGATTCAAATTTGTTTGGTTCTTTAGAGACTTTAGGTGGCTTGATTTGAGATTTTACTTTGTTTTCGTGTGTAGTAGTTAAAAGTTTTTAGCTGTGGCGGAATTACCGAGACAGTCCCGTAGACTTCGGGGCCAGTCTCCTGAAGTTTTTTCTGTGGCCGAATTGTTGAGAAGATCCCGTAGACTTCGGGGTGAACCTCCTCGAGACAACCCCAGTAATTTAGAAGGTTTGAAAGTCCTCGTAACTCCTCCTAGTGGCAGTAGAGTAGGTTCACCTAAAGAAGGAGAGTCTTCGTTGGTAGTCCATCCAGATTACCAAGGTTTAGAGACAGGTTACAATCCCGAAGTTGTTACAGTTTCTGAGCTTGTTGGTAGCTTTTCGTCTACCAGTGATATAGGCGAAGAACTTGAAATATCTGAGCCTGTTACTCCAACTTCTAGTGTTCCTGATTCACCTAGGATTGAAAGAGTCATAACCGAGAATCTTCCTTCTGGTTTGATAGCTATTGAAGAACTTACTCCAGAAGAAGAAGTAGGCCCTGTTCTTGAAGATCAACCTACTCTTGACTTAACAGAACGTGAATCTATCTTTTACAGTCCACCTAGGAGTACTACTTGGTATCTTTCGTTAACTAATTATCTTGACAACTCATGGATAAGTTTTTCTCCACCTCGTACTCCTTATCCACCCGGAGGTATTTATACTCTTGTAAATATGTCTAGTTCGTCGTCCGTGTCTATTCCATCTCCTGAAACTTTCTTGTATGGTGGTCCTTTTGTTCCTACTGGGTATCAATCACTTTCTGGTACCTTTGCGGGAGCATCTCCTCAACCCATTGATCATGGGTCATTAGCTGGAAACAATGGTAATATACCATTGGGTGTAGGAGACATTTACATGATGTCAGGTTCAGCTCCCATTTCCCAACCTCAAGGTGGTCAATTTCCGCCTGGGGGGCAGCCTCAATTAACGCCTGGGGGACAACCTCAAGGTACACAAATTGTGTCTAGGGGGCAACCTCAAGGTCAGTATGTACCTATGGTGCAATACATGCCTCAAGGCCAACCCCAGCCTCAATATGTACCCCAAGGTCAACCTCAGTATCAATATTTACCTCAAGGGTATCAACCCCAAGGGTATCAACCTCAAGGGTATCAACCTCAAGGTCAAGGTCAACCCCAGTATCCGTATTTACCTCAAGGTTATCAACCTCAAGGTCAATACTCGAGTCAAGGTTATCAACCACCTCAAGGTCAGTCATATGTTCAAGGTATGGGAACTGCACCTTTCAATTATCAATCCTATCCTCAATCCGGTTATGGATCTCAGTATCCTCAACCTGTTACGGGTCAATACCCCGGAATGATAGTGTGGAATCCTTCACAAGGTCAACAGGTGTTGCAGCCAAGTATACAGTCGTTACCTCAAACTGGACAACCTGTAGTTTCTGGTCCACCCCAGCAACCGCAACCTGTCCAATCAAGTGTTCAAACTTCTGTAACTTCGGTAGTTACTCAGCCGCCAATCACACCTAGTACTCCATCTCAAACGGCTACTGCAACTACTGCAACGTCTACCACACTTACTTCTGGAGTATCGACAGCTCCGGTTTCTACTGTCTCTTCAACCACCCCTCAGACATATGTACCGTTGTCTGGATCTACGATTCAAACCACGGTCCAGATGCCTATAGGGCAACCTGGTTTAAGTAATGTTGTAACAATTCAACCACAATATACGTATCAACAGCACCAGGGACAGTACCAATACGGGCCTGTTGTCCAACAACTGGTTTACCAGTATCAACCGTATCCTGGGTATACTTATCAACAACCTCAGCAACCCCAGTACGGTCCGGTTAATCCTGGTTTTCCAAGAGGATATAATATCCCGAATGCGATTCTTGTTCCAAGTTATCCCAGATATCCTCCTCCTGGAGCTGGTCTTGTGACCCAGAGTTTTAGAGATCCTAACCGGCAATTGTCGTTCATTGCAACTTTGGATTTACCCGACTTGACGCGCCTAACGAACGATCCAATAAATTATCTTTCGTTCTGGCCGCCAATGCCAAATAAGTTGCCCAGCGATATACCCAAGTTCAAAGGTAAGTCTGGAGAGGATCCATCAAATCACATGATGACTTACCACCTCTGGTGTGCTTCGAATTCTATCTCGAATGATTCGATCCGTTTACGTCTTTTCCAGCATACGCTCATTGGTCTCGTCGCCAAGTGGTACATTGAGTTACCACAGGCCTCTTTTTACAATTTTAGCCAGTTAGCTACCTCATTCTTAACTCACTTTCAGTTGCCGGTCAGATACGATAACGGCACGGAGTTATTAACTTCACTAAAACAATCGACGTCCACGTATATTTCTGATCACATTCATGAGTGGAGACGTCGAAGAAGGTTAGTGAAAGTTTTTATTCCGGACCAAATCTTAGATGAATGGTTTGTTAAATCATTATTACCGAAGATTACTGAAGATGTAGCTAAGGCCGGAGTAGTTACTGAGGAGCAAGTCATTGCTCAGGCGCAGTACCTTGACTTAGTTTATACTCAGTCGGGTACGTTACACGAGAAGATTCCAGATCTTCCAAAATCGAATCAAATCGCTGCTGCTCCTTCGGGATCTCATGCCGCTGATGGTATGATTGGTATGGTGAACACAAAGAGCAAGAAGAAGTCTTCCAAGAATTCTGCTACTCCTATAATCACCTTGCCTGATTCCCCGACAGGAGAGTCTTCTCCTGAACTTTCCGCCGATATTCATGTTGTAGAGTCATCCACGGCCAAATCAAAAAATGGTGGAAAGAAGAAAGGAAAGAAGAAGGCTAAGGCTGACAAGGCTCCGAAGGAGAAAACAGAAAATTCGGAAACCAATGACGAAAAGCGCAAACCTCGATATCCTTGTTTTATTTGTGAAGAAGATCATTTTACAAGAGACTGCCCGCATCAGGCTGAGGTTGCGAAAATAGTCAAAGGTTTTCCCACTCCTGCTGTGTTGAAAGATCCTTTTCGAAAGCAGGAGAGTAAGATGATAGGTTCTTCCTCGACTGCCAGTGAAGAACCCATTTTGATGATGTCTCATGTGAGGATTGCGACTCGGTCGCAAGATTATGGTAGTAAGAATCCTGTTGATGGTAAAGAAGCAGAATCTTCTCATTCTAATCCATCAACCTCAGCTCCTGGTTCTGATCCACTACAGATCGAAAAACCTAACCCGGACTTAGTAATCAAACCGCCCGCCAAGGGTGTACTTCAAAGGTCGGCTTTCAATCCACATGCGAGAGCAGCCCAGAATTACAACATTGTTGAGGACTTAGCTGTTTCACCCTCAGCAACGTCGGCTTTAGAAGTGCTGCAATCATGCCCAGCATAGCGAAAATTACTTTTGTCGGCTATAGGAGTTGTTGATATTCAGGACCCGAACCTGATAATCTTCAATCTAGAAAATAGTACACCGCGTCTCCCTCATCAGATGGCTTTCCAGATTCCAGTGATAGTAAAAAACAGGCCTATTCATCGGACTGTGATTGATGAAGGAGCTTCTACGTGTATTATGTCAATTCAGTGTTGGAGATCGCTTGGTTCTCCTTCACTGAACCAATCCCTGATCATTCTTAAGGCCTTTGATGGCCATGGGTTCCGTTCGTTTGGTATTCTACAGGAATTGCCTATAGGGGTAGAAGGTAAAACCGTTAGTCTGGATATGGAGGTGGTTGATGCCCCTCTAGACTACAACCTTCTTTTGGGTCGAAGTTGGTCATATGCTATGACATCGGTTGTGTCATCGGTCTTCAGAGTAATCAAGTTTCCACATAACGGCAAGATCGTGACAATTGATCAGCTGACATACTTTTCATCCGACCCAGCCTCTTCAGAGAGTATCCAGCATGTCGGTAAAACAACAATCCGTTATAGGGACATTGGCGTAGGTTTAGTTAAAGATTCCGGTTTACTGGGAACTTTTCCTTTTCCTTCAATCAATGCAGACCCTTCATTTGCATCAATTCATATGATTACATCAGACAACATTATTTACGATGATCCATGGATTGTCCCATCTGAATCTGAGATAGACTCATTTGGTAATGCTATGTCTTTGAGTCCGTATGAGATTGCTTATGAAGTCGTCATATCTTTTACCGACTCACTTTCAACCCAAATCGACCAAATGAATGTGGTCAGTGAGGAATCACTTTTCACACCAACCTCGGAACGGATAGCGTTTCCCGAAGTCGTATCATCTGACGAGCAACTTTGCGAAATCCTAAGTGTAGATGATCTACCATGGGAAGATCTTCATCATAGATCTTCGTTTTTACCTGAGGGCGATGCCTTTGAAAATGATTTTTCATTAGACTTTACCGTTGAATATGTCAAAGAAGCTCAGAATCCAACGAAACATCCTGATTCAGAGTTGAATCTAGGGAATATTTCTTGTACTATTCCCATTGACATTTCAATGAAGCTCAGAATTGTTGAGAACATTCATATAGGTGCCTCGTGTACAGATGAGGAAATTCAAAGTTACAAGGCCCTATTCAATGAATTCTGCGACGTGTTTGCCTGGTCCTACGAGGAAATGCCAGGAATCGATCCCGCTATTGTTGTCCATGAAATCAAGACCTACCTGGACGCTAAACCCGTCCGGCAACGGTTGCGTCAGATTCACCCTCGAAAAGCAGCCGCCATTAAAGCAGAAGTCGAAAAGCTATTGAAATCAGGTTTCATTTATCCGATCCCGTTAACGGATTGGGTATCGAATATTGTTCCGGTTAACAAGAAACAAGGAACAATAAGAATCTGTATCGACTATAGGGATATCAATCGAGCTTGTCCAAAAGACAACTATCCTACGCCCTATATCGATCAAATAATTGATGATTGTGCCGGAAGTGAAATGTTTTCCTTTATGGATGGTTTTTCGGGCTATAATCAAATCAATATTCTACCTGCCGATCAACCAAAAACGGCATTCATTTGTCCATGGGGGACATTTGCTTATTGCACATTACCTTTTAGGCTTAAGAATGCCGGAGCCACCTTTCAACGGGTGATGTCTTATGCATTTCATGACATCAAACACATTGTGCAACCGTACCTCGATGACTTTCCTGCTCATTCTTTACATCGAGCTGATCACCTTGTCCACTTATGAGCAATCCTCATGAGGTGTAGGCATTATCGTATTCGGTTGAATCCGCACAAGTGTGTATTTTGTATAGAGGCGGGTCGATTGCTGGGATTTGTTGTTTCAAAAGCCGGCATTCGCGTTGATCCCTCGAGGGTCAAAGCTATCATCAAATTGCCTCCTCCTTCGAGCTTGCGCCAACTCCAAAGTTTGCAAGGGAAAGAAAACTTTTTACGCCGATTCATTCCAAACTACACCGAGGTCACTAAGGGTTTTACACGGTTGTTAAAACAAAATTCTCAATTCTTTTGGGACGAGATTGCCCAACAATCTTTTGATGCACTTAAGCATGCATTGACCCATGCACCGTTGCTGCATCCTCCCAACTACAACCAAGACTACTTCTTATACCTCGCGGCTTCGCATTCCACTATTGGAATGGTGTTAGTCCAAGAAGATGAATTCGGAATGGAACATGTGATATATTATCTTAGTCGGACATTAAACCCCACTGAGCTAAAATATTCGCATGTGGAGAAATTGGCCCTGGCAGCTGTTCAAGCTGTCAAGCGTTTTCGTCACTACATTCTTCTCCGTAAAACTATAGTTATTTCAGATTGCAACCCTATGATTTATATTTTGACTAAACAACTGCTAGGGGGAAAGTACTCTAAATGGATCGTTATCCTGCAAGAGTTCGATTTGGAGTTTGAAAAGTCCAAGTCTAAGAAATCCTTAGTTTTTTCGGAATTGATGTGTGATTTCCCGCATGCTGACACGGAAACTGTGGCAGAGGAGTCCATCGCGGACGAATCTTTGTTTCTTATCAGTACTTTAGATCCGTGGTATGGGGATATAATCATCTATCTCCAAACCCAAACCTTTCGGCTGGAAGCTTCAAAGTCAGAACGTCAAAAAATTCGATTCCAGTCTCAGCAATACAAAATTATTGGAGATACACTTTATCGCCGGGGGGCAGACTTGGTTTTTCGACGTTGTTTAACTCACGAAGAGGCTGAGAGAGTTTTGAATGATTGTCACTCTGGAGCGTGTGGCGGTCATATGTCTGGGTATGCCACAGCTCAGAAGGTGTTGCGTGCTGGCTATTTCTGGCCGTCCATGTTTAAAGATTGCATCATTGCGGTCCGAAAATGCCACAACTGTCAAGTGTTTGATCGCAAGATGCGCGCACCACGTGCTCCTCTCCACCCTATAATTGTCGTTGGTCCTTTCGCCAAATGGGGTATCGATTTTATAACTTGTAACCCTCACTCGGCCGGGGGGCATGCGTATATCATCCTCGCGGTTGATTATTTTACTAAATGGGCCGAGGCGATGCCTACATTCGATGCAAGCGGCAAAACAGCTGCAATTTTCATATTCAATCACATTATAACTAGGTTCGGTGTCCCACAAGCGATTATCACTGACCATGGGAGCCATTTTCGAAACATCATGATGACTGAGCTTACAAGCCAGCTTGGTTTGCGCCACGATAGTTCTACTCCTTATTATCCACAAGCCAATGGTTTGGTTGAGCCTATCAACAAAGTTCTCGTTATCATGATCCGACGAATCATTGCCATTCATCGGTCGAATTGGAACAACATGTTATTTTCAGCGCTATGGGCATATCGAACTTCAGTGAAAACATCAACAGGGTTCACTCCTTTCTAGCTGGTTTATGGCTTGGAAGCCGTGTTACCCATTGAATGTGAAATCCCATCACTTCAAATGGTTGTCGAATTACTTCCAGCTACTTCCGAAGAGGAGAAACGTTTGTTATACTTAGCTCAATTAGATGAGACTCGACGTAACGATGCATTGGCAATCGAGACTCACGCGAAGCGAATGAAAGCTCAGTATGATAGAAATGTGACCCCTCGAAGTTTTTCAGAAGGAGACCTAGTGCTATTATATGATCAAGCTAACAATAAGCTAGGTGCTGGAAAATTTGTTCCTATGTGGCATGGACCCTACATTGTAAAGCGAAAGTTAGCAAAAGGGGCCTATGAGCTAGTAGATTTTGATGGGGACTCTTTGGGTAAACCCAGAAATGGACTTTACCTAAAGAGGTATTATGCTTAAATGGTGGGTATGGAGAATTTTAGTTAGGTTAGGTTTTCTTTCTAGCTAGTATGTTTGCTAGCTTAGATGGTGTGCTTAGCTTAGACAGTGTGTTTTTGTCGTTATTCTGGCTTATCTTGGTTTTACTCTTGATATTGCAGATGTCGACGCCTCTCCAAACGTACATTGGATTTACCGATGGTGCTTGTCGTAGTACACAGAACATCTCTTCCGCAGCTTGGGTTATCTATTCGCCCTTTGACGAGTTAGTTTCAATGCATGGGGTGAGCCTCGGTCAAACAACGAACAACATTGCAGAATACAGTGCAGTGGTTGAATTATTGTCTGAATCTATTTCATTCGGAATTCGATGTTTGATAGTGAGGTTAGATTCTGAACTCGTTGTATTACAGCTTAATAGAGTATATGCCATTAGAAATCCTGTGTTATTAAGGTTGTTTTTGACAGTGCGTCTCTTGGAACATGAATTTGATTACATTGAATATCAGCATATTCCAAGGTCTTTAAATACATTAACAGATGCAATTGCTTCTCGAATGTTGGACAGACATTTGCGATAATCATGCAAGTAAATTTAAAAACATTTCATCGCATATGTTAAACAATATAAGCCGGTAATAATGATATATATATATAGATAGGAGTGTGTCAAAAAATATACATCGTCTTCGATCATAGGTTGAAAAAACACCTTATGATCGGAAAAATGATAAGTACAAAAAACCAAAAATGACATATGTGTCTACAAAGTGACTAGCCAATCACTGGTGGTGCTCCCTATACGAGACCACTGCCCGCGCTACCCTACACAGGAAACCTCTGATAGGTCCTGGGACTGCAACCACATAGCGCTGAAGTCGAATAGGAATGTCATCTATGGTGGTCTCTGGTATATCCGTTGTCAGACACTCTAGATCCTGTTCCAGCTCGACTAAGGCCTCTGCAGCCGCATCCTGTGGGGCGGGTGCTGGTACAGCTGGTACTCTTCTCTCAAAATCCCGGAGATTGGCCGGACGCCGCGGAGCTACATCTGCATTTTGAAAATTTGCCACTGTCAGTTTTGAGACGATATATATAAAAAACAAAAAAAAATAGATAACTTAAAAACATGTGAAAAATAAAGTACCTCTGTCATCCCATTGTTCTCCCGGTGGAAGAACCATGTCCAGATCATTCCGAAAATCCATTCCGGCATAAGGAAAATCCTGAATAGCAAAGACCTGGCCCTCTAGCTAGTGAAAGTAACCATCAGGAAATCGAACCACTGTCGTGCCCTCATCAGGATGTCGGGCCATCACTGTAACCCATCTCGTCAACTTACGCTCCCGAGGAGCCCCAACTGGAACAGTAAGCTGCTGAGGAATCAACATGGGAACTCTCTCTAGGGCAAAGCTCACAACCAAAGGCCCATACCCAAAGGTCTTCAGTTTCCCGGTCTTTACCCTAGTTAGTTGGGCCTTCATGTTGGCCAGCACAGCTTCGCACCAGTTGAAAATGGTGCCTTGGTAGCAATCTATCGCTATCCGCATTTGGGACCCAGTGGCAACATGCAAGGCGACTGCGCCGCAAAATCTGGTAACAGTGAAAGCTATCACCATAAGTTCAGGTCGGGATATGTACTTAATTTCTATCCCCTTCTCCTGGTTTTGGTTGTTGCACCACTCTAGCCGGAGGCTAGCAAGGGATTGGCCACCCGGCCTAGTCCCGGAGAGAGTCAGTTGCTCGCCCCTGTTGGGCAAACCAGTGAGAAAATACACATCAGCGGGCTCTATCTCGAGCTTGTCCTCGCCGATGTAAAAACATTGTTCCTGGACGTTCCACCTTTCAACCAGCCACTCAAGGAATGTCACTTGGCCCCTCATGCCAGCTATGGCCCAGTATTTGTATAGTCTGCATGCCTTCAAAGCATCAATGGAGGGTTGATGATTGATTGCGGCTAAATCAACATTCTCGTGCTCTCTTTCGCGCCAATCGAGCATGGTGTGCTACCTGCACATCATAAAGCATCAGTTAGGATCCATGAAATTTAAAAAATTTGGTCTATTTTTGAGGTATGAGGGTTTCATTTTATGCTTTGCGGGGTACGCACCCCGGCCTTTAGGGACAGAGCGCCCGGACGCAGGTTCCCTTAAGGCCGGGTGCGTACACCCCGTAATTTTTCCATTGGGAAAATATCGGGGTACGCACGTCAGCAGTGCATGACCTGCGTACCCCGAAGGGCGCATTTTTAAACCCCAAATGCCCCAAAAAATCAAATAAAAGCTTAAAATTGAATTCTAAATGGATGGAAAACAAGAGAGGGGTGTTGTAGAATACCTGGTGAAACGGCGTTCGATTCTGACGGTCGGATTCTCCGCAATCTCCACTGGAAGTTTCTTGCCAAAAGCCCTTTTCTCAACCTCAACAGTAAAATGGTAAAAATGACATGGTAAGAAGTCTTTTTATAGGTTTTTTGGATAAATAAATGCTAGGTTTGTTTATTTTTCACCATGAAAGGACATTTTCGATGAATTTTTGCCCATCTTAAACAGGTATGAGTAACGTGTTGTTTTTGTGCAGGACAAAGGGAATTTAGGGTAAATTATCATTTTTCACGTCACAGTCATCTTTTAAGCTCTTTTCTGACTCCTAAAATATGAAAAGATCGCCGAGCGTTTCTTTTACACTCGTTAAAATAGAATTAAAAGACGGTCCCCTTATAGCCCTTTTCTGATCGTAAAAACAGGAAAAGTTTGGTGGGTTTTTGTCGTTTCAAACTCGATACTAGAAATAAAACGACGTGTCCTTGATCGCTTTTTACTTTTCAGGTCAGTCACACTAATCATGAAAGTACTCCTTGGTCGCAAGATCAAGCGGTTCTCCCAGGTATTATTTTATACTTTTTCGGGCTTGGGGGACACAAATTTACGAAAAAGTTAAACCCGAAGTCTTCTTAAGTTTTTCAGACTCTCTAAAATTGAAAAACGCAGAGTTTCTCCTATACTGGGCTCGTTAAAATTTCACAGTAAAGGACCTGTTCAATTACAAACAGGAACGAACCACTCCTTCCTAGGGTTCGAATCAAAACTAGGTTGGACTCGTCCGAAGGATGAGCTTATAATCAAGCATATGTTATCCTCCTCAAGCTTGTTAAAAATAAAGAGGTACTTGCCAGAAATGGTGGGGGAAAAGAGAGAAGAATGAACCTATTTGTTATCTTTTGTCTCAGAAGAAACTTTATTACCACTCTTGGACACGACACTTTTCATTCACCTGGGTTGGGAAATCCTTTACCTCACAGTTGATCAAACCACATTGAAAGTCTTCAGCCGGGTTCCCGGGATTAACTTTGAGTCGTTTATCACCAAGCCATCTATTGTGTCGTTATGTGTTCAAGAGGTCTGCAAACAAAACTTTCATCTGTGAAATACTTGTCATCCATTTTAACCATCCCTGAGTCAGTCCTTACAGCAATATTTCTTCAACTTGAACTATGATTTCGTGTTGTGGGCTTGCCTGCAACGGGTCCCTTTCTATCGACATCAACACATTATCTAGAGAGTTGACTTAGAAATTGTCAGTACCTTGAAGTCTGCATGCATCAATGGCAGGTTTCTCGCCTTTGACGTCAGTTTACATCATTGACTTTCGATCGAAGGATTCCGTGAAATGTTCGACATCAACTCATTCATTCACATCTCATGGATTGTACTGGGTACTTTGAGAACCATTGACATTACTGGTGGTTTCTCTCACACTTGTTAACAGTTTACGTCATCGACTGGTAATCAAGTGGTTTCTACCATGTTCGACATCAACTCATTTATTCACATGGCTAGAATCGTACCAATTCGAGAAGTAGAAAAGAAGACCCTGGATCTAGTTTCCACCATCCAGGCTGCGAGGAGTTTTGTATTCATTATCTAAGTAGACTAATCATAAAAAGATGGCTGCGTCCATACTGTGTCTACAAAAAGTCTATGATTATGATGTACTGCAAGATCATTCCTATATCAGAGTTAGTTAAAATTTTGATCTGAGTATGGGAATGCCTACCTCAGTGATGATATAATCTTATACATGTATTTTGTGTTGAAAATTGCAGGTTCTGACCAGGCTCTCCACGAGATAATCCTTGAAATGATAAAGCGCTTCACCCTTCCTAGATTTACAAAACCCTAATCTACTACAGGCTTCGCACTTTAGGGGGCAATCTGTTACACTAAAAACTTTCACCATGGCTATGCACAGTTAGTATGGCTCTATCAACAGTCATGCTATCCTCCTGGGCAAGTCTTAAGCCTCTACTCTCCATGTCAAACTCCAAAAGAGAGAGAAAGTCTTTATAAATGTATTTATCTCTGGGTACGCAGGTTCTCTCAACCTTGCCTGTGGGTACGCACCTAATGTTCACAATAACTGCGTACTTGGACGCTCTGTATGTAAAGGGGCAGGTGCGTACTCCTGTAAAGGTTAAAATGCGCAAGTTTCATCTTTAAAAAGTTACTTGTGGTCATTTCTAGAGCATTCTAGAAGGTTGTTTGATGAGTATTGAGCACCTCCAGATGGTTCATGTATCCCTATGAAAGAGGAACTTATCCCTTCAAGAGAGGAGCTATCCCATCCAAAAAGGGGATTATCCCATTGATGGTGGACCTGATTAACTTCCTCTTGAGCACTATAAATATAGGCATTGGGCCAGAAGGAGGAGAGGTTGAAAGGTAAACATTTCTAAGGGTAGATGCTGCAGGAATTAGCACTCCCATTTAGAAGCTTGTGAGGAGAGATTACCATCTTTACTTGTTCTATTTGGAAGTGGGTGAGCTTTGTCAAAGTAAAGGAGAACTCTTGATGGACCCTGGGAGGAACTTGCACAACACCACGGCTCAGGTTGTAATTGTTCCTTTTGTTTCCTATTAATGCAAATGAGTCCATTCTTCTCAATAACTTGTTATTTATGAGTTGTTTCATATACTCCTTGGTCTATATGTTAAATATGTTTTATCTTATGAGATTATCAAGTGCTATTTAATCGTTTGATTGTTAGTGGATGCAGGTTTCGAAGTGAAGGAGGAGCTCATCCGGATCGGCGAGGCTAGACTACTACGACAGCGTTGGACTACAGGTAGGATCTAAACACTTGATTTCTTGTATAGTAAATGCATGTTTAGATAAGGATCGCTCTTGTTTGTCTTGTTTGTCACTAGAGAGTCTTAGGCTCCTAGGGAGGTTGATTTGTGTCCGCACTATCGACTCTTTCCGCCTGACAATATCCTGGTGCAGGATACCAAATCACTGGACTTCGAAACCTACTGCCTAGCCAAGATGGGCCTTCTCTCAAAATGAGGTCACCATAGATACCCAAGCGGTCAGCAGCTAGCTTAAAATTCTCATAATTGAATGGTTCTCTGTTTTCGATATTCTAATTAGAAGTCTAGTATCAGAATTTGGTTGCTGCTATGGAAAGGTCTTTGATGGTAAAGAAGTATTCTACCCCTTCCCGGATGACTGTTGTGTGAATAGGTCCCAATGTCTGGATCACACCCTGAGTTTTCATTAGGCTCCTACGTTTATTCCATAATTGCAATGGGTCTCTAGGTTCACCCCTCACACATAGATATAATCAATTATCCTATCTTTGAAACACATTGTAGGCTTTAAGCCACTTTATTTGATTAACACCAAAGGAAATAAATGCCTGAAGTTGGACATCACCCACAAAATGGCTAGGGTTCTATTCTATTTCTCCACCTAACATAAGATTGTGCAAATAAAATTCACATAACAATCACTGAACTTTCACCCCGTAATGCTTACAACAATTTATGAAATCATCAATGGTTTTTATCTCTATAGGTACTCCTTCCTTGACAACCTTAATGTTCAATTGTAAATATCTTTCCATAAAAAACAAAGCGTATTTTCTGGCGGGTGCGCTACAAACTAGAACATTAGTATATAGAGAACATAAGGTATCCATTTGATTTATGACTATGTCTAGTATATGGGTTACCTTTTTGACTCTTTCCTTTGCCTTTCACCATCCTTCAAAGTCTTGGCTTTCCAATGCATTGATGTTCTTCAGCTGCTGTTGTAACTTCTCGTATTTTTCTTGAGGAATAGTTTCCTCTGCGAGTTTCTCTATTGTTTGTTGGGCTTGTGCCAAATCTTTTCACAGAGTTACTATCCTTGTGTCATTATCCATCATGATAATTTTGGGTTGGAGATCTACTTGGATCTAATTATTGCGACATCTAGTCTTTGTGGTCTGAGTTTCCTTCTCACTAGAGGACAATGCCTCTGTCTAGATTTCCTTATCACAGGCTGATGCGTTGTCCATTTGTGCTTCTGCATTTTCAACAGCCAAATCTTGTTCTTTTGCGATTCTGAATAACAGGTTGGACTTGAGTCCTCTTGGTATTTTTCTTATGGGGTGTTGCCTGGGTGGTTGCACGCTTTGCCCCAAAGGTTCCTTTTGAGTTCTTCCCCATTTTTAAAACTCTTATTTGTTTTCGAAGTTGCTTAATTACGTTAAGCAATCTCTGTTGTTCAATTCACAATCTTTTAATTTCTTCTGTTTTCTTAGAGTGAACAACTGTTTGTTTTCTCAGGCTTGGGCTTTGTACCTCAGGCATTGCACCTTCATCTAGGCCAATTTCCATGTTTCCTTCTTGGAACACTTCTTTAGTGTTCTACTGATCGGGTTTTTCTAGGATAGAAACCCTGGTTTGTTCTGCTGTCTCCTGGGCGGCTTCTTCTTCTACCTATTCTTCATCATGTAATTCTTCGAATGTATTTTGACTAGGAACCGATTGTTCTTCTTCCTCCTCTTCGACACTCTTTTCCCCAGATACACTTTCCTCCTTGTCACACATTTCCTCGGATACACTTTTATCATGAGCAGAGTGCTCCTGCAGCTCTTCTTCGGTATGGGGGTTGAATGGGCTATGAGGTTGGACATACTCACCCATATTGGCCAAAATTTGGGCCAATTCATCTTCTTGCAGAGGGTTTTGCAATGGACTTTCATTGCGTTTCTCTATTTCCCCCTCTTCATCCCGACTGGATTTTTCAGTCTCTTCCTCCAGTTCTTCTTCTTCGTTTCCTTCTAATTCTTCTTCGTTATCCCCACCTTCAAGTTGTGGGGGTTGTTCATCCTATGAATCATGTATTTCCACAAGCTGGCTAATGTTCCCCTAGAAATTTCCCAGCATTCCTCTACTCTTTGCCAGTCTGACAGATTGTCTTTGTTTCGGTGGTCTACTTGATGTGCTAGCAATATGTTTTCATTTCGGGGTTGGCAAAGCCAATCCCCCATCTATCAAGAAAATCAATTCTTCCCAGCTACTCTGCTGTTGGGAAAGAATGTAACTGATTATCAATCAAATTAACCCATGATGGCTTACCACTAATTCTACATGGCGATATTTTCTCATGCTTCGGGCAACATCATGTAATAAAAAATTTAAGAACGCAGGCAAATTCACAGCACATTTTTTCTTTAACACGACTAAAATTTTGAGATGGCATGGTCTTACCATGTCTTTTCTACCATCGCAAGTAAAGTAGCTTTGGATAATTTTCACCAATTCTACCCACGGCTCACCCAGGGTTACCAGTAGGACTCCTTTCCCTTTGACAGTAAGATTTTACCCTTCATCTTGGAAGATGGTTATGGCATCTCACAGTCTAATGTTTTTTAGAGTCCACATAGGTCCAGTGGCTGGCAGTCCCAAAACTTTAGCAATTATGTCATCTGTGACTGTTATCTGTCTCCCTATCAGCATGGAATGATTTTCTTGCAAGTTCTGCATAAACTCAATTGCCACCGTCTCGTTGGATTGTTGTAGACAGTTAAGGTAAGCTATCCATCATGCCCTTGCTAGGATTTCTCGTGCAACATCAGAGACCATTAACACCTATGGCTAACTACGAATTAATCTTCCTCCCATCTTATTCACGTTTAGCAAACTGTAAAACCATAGAGACGACGATGGAACAAGAGGCTGTTCAAATTCTTAGCTCACTGTTAAGAAAACATAGAGAAGATGATGGAACAACAAGCTGTTCAAATTTCTAAATTACTACTAATTTTTGCAGAGAAAAACATGAAAATGGCATCAGAACAAGAAGCCATGCATATTGGGAAACAAAATAACATTAGGCTTGTTATTCCAAAGTCATAATACCTCTGAATAATGAGCTGACATATATACCAACGCATTATGGAGATCACTTGTACCCCCTGTAATGTGATAGGCTGTCCTCGGCCATCAAATAAAGGAGCAGCATGTTGAACTGCCATCGTACAGTGGAATAAAGGAACAACGTATAGATTTATGACATGTTTACAAAAATAAGGGGATTACCGAAATCGAGGCGTATTATAGAATCGCTAATAAATATGGAAATGTCGTGATATGATGCGAAAAATGGAGGATAGGATAGCTGACGTGAATAAAAGTTCTTATGCGGTCATTATCGACTTTTACCATCATGATTGATTTGTAAATGATTTTCATGTATCAAAGGTTCGAAAGGGTTATATACATAATCTCATTTGAAACCATTTATAAAGATATAAGAAGAAGGGTTTTATAATGACTATTGGTGTATAAGAAATATGACTTCAATACCATCAACAAAGCTCTGTTGCCCACAGGTGTCCATAACCTTGACAGAGTTGTTTATTTCACCCTTGGAACCATAATCCTTTGTGTATGCATAGGAAAGTGTTGTGCAATGTCAGAATGGAGGCCATTGTGTTTGCTTAATAACCAGATGAATCACAATTCCATTCACTAGGAAGGAGTGAAAGGTGGGCAGGCTGGTTCATGATGAAACCTCCTGTTCCAAGGACTTTTTTTACTTTTCTAATGTGCCTCTTGGATCATATCCTTGGTTTGGTGGCCATAATGGGAATGCCACATCACTTTCATCCTTATGATCATGGTAGGCTGGCTATTGATGAGACCCCCTATCCTTCATCTAACAAATCATGTTAGTAATCATATAGATAAATATTTATTTTTCTTTTATATAGCACTTTTCCTATTTATGTATAGACAATGGATCAACACTCCTTAAGAGTAGGGATGGTGGAAGAAGTCTAAACATCTCAATAGAGAGAAATATGCCCTTATTCTTATTCAATAATAATGATCAAAGATAATTATGGGGATTTAGAAATAATCATCATGATAAAAAAATAATCAATCATATTGGTATTAGTGGAAATAATGACAACAAGGTGATATAAATGGTTATGTCCTTTCCTCTTTTCTCTTATCAATTCAAAGCAATTTCTTCTAAAGATGACGATATTTCTTTGATTTGTTGATTTCACTATCCTCTAGTTTTTGTATTCTTGCATAAATGTATAGATGTGCCTTAAATGACCATCGCTCACAAAAATACTCTACACATACACACAAAAAGAAAAAATGAATTCCAAAAGCGTTGTTCTCAAGATGGAACAATTGTTGTTGCTTTAGAGGGATAGTAAAAGAATATTTGCACACAAAAGCCACAAAAAAGGGAAAAAAACATGCTCAAAGTTGTTGTTACTTGAGAGGAACAATAGTTGTTCCTTAATCGGAACAACAAATAAAGCAAGCACAAACAAAAGATGCGGAAATGTTGTTCCTTCGGAAAGGAACAACAAAAACGAAAGTGTTGTTCCTTCAAAAGGGAACAACAGAAAAATGAAAGTGTTGTTCTTTCAGAAAGGAACAAAGGAAAAACAAAAGTGTTGGTCCTTCAAAAAGGAACAACAAAAAATGAAAGTGTTGTTCCTTCAGAAAGGAATATCTAAAAAAAAAAAAGTGTTGTTCCCTCGGAAAGGAACAATAAAAAACGAAAGTGTTGTTCCTTTGGAAAGGAACAGAAAAAAAAGGAAAGTGTCATTCCTTCGGAAAGGAACAACAAAACATGGAAGTGTTGTTCCTTCGGAAAGGAACAATAAAACGTGAAAGTGCTATTCCTTCGGAAAGGAATAGCAAAAAGGCGGAAATGTTGTTCCTTCAAAAAGGAACAACAAAATGCAAAAATGTTGTTCCTTTGGAAAGGAACAACAAACGATGAAAATGTTGTTCCTTCGGAAAGGAACAACAAAATATGAAAGTGTTGTTCCTTCGAAAAGGAACAGAAAAATGGTGAAAATGTTGTTCCTTTAGAAAGGAACAGCAAAAAAGTGGAAGTGTTGTTCCTTTAGAAAGGAACAGTAAAGCGGTGAATTGTTGTTCCTTCCAAAAAGAACAACAAAATGCAACAGTGTTCGAAAAGGAACAACAAAGTGGTGAAAATGTTGTTCCTTTAAAAAGGAACAACAAAATGTAAAAAAGTGCGGAAATGAAGAAATCTGTACAGAAAATACTTTACACAAACAGAATAGCAAAAGTTATGTACAAAATTTCGAAAGAAATCAAATTACTTAGTGAACCAAAGGCGAGCAAGAGTCTTCTTCCTCAGCCAGAATCTACATGTCAGAGTCTTTCTGAAGTTGCTGGTAGAAGGATTCCCGAGTAAGCTGTTTGCGGTACAGTCGAACTCGATGGCCATTTTCTTTAAAGGTATGTCTAGATCCATCAATGGTAGTTAAAGTAATGGTGCCATTGTCATGCACTTTCTAGATTTCGTACGGTCCCAGCTAGCGAGTTTGAAGTTTCCCTAGAAAATCCTGAAACTTGGAGTCATATAGGAGTGCCCAATCTCCTTCGCGGAAGACTTTATTTTTGATGAGGACGTCATGCCATTTTGCTCTCTGTTGTTGGATTAATGTAGTATGTTGAAGAGCAAAGAGCCTGATTTCATCTAGCTCATTGATTTGCTGTAGTCTATTAATTTGGGCCTCATTTAAATGTAGACTGACTTTTTGTGTTGTTCTCAACGTTAATGTTTCGAACTCTATTGGAAAGATGGGTTCCTTTCCAAATAATAGCAGATATGGTGAATAACTGGTGGTGTTTCTACACATTGTTTGGTATGCCCACGAGGCTTCCGACAATCTTGTAGCCCAATCGCGTCTGTGTGATGCAATGGTTTTTGTTAATATTACTTCTATTACTTTATTCGTGCTCTCTACTTGGACATTTGCCTGTGGGTGGTATGGAGTGGTAATCATGTGCTAAATATGATCGGTTTTTAATGTTGCAGCAATTTTATTACTAGAAAACTATGGTCCTCCATCTGTGATTATGTCTCTTGGGAGGCCATATCACACAAATATCTGGAACATGAAATGAATGAAAAAATCCTCTATAGCTCTTGGAAGTGCTTATGCTTCAACCCATTTGGTCACATATTTTGTTGCTACCAAAATATATGTTTTCTAGTTTGATGATGGGTTGATCGGACCAACAAAATCGAGCGCCCAACGCTTAAATGGTTCAATGACTAGCTGTGGGTTCAAAGGCATTTCGTTGGACTGTCTAGGGTACCCTGATCTTTAGAAATTGTCACAATATTGAACAAATTTCTTTGCATATTTGAAGATTGTGGGCTAGTAATACCGTGTTTGTAGAACTTTGTGACTAGTTCTTCAATCTACGAAATGTCCGCCACATGGTCCATCATGACAGGCTTTCAGAATGTCAAATATTTCATCTTCACAGATGCATCTTTTGATGCACATATCTTCCCCTGTATGGAATAGGTAGCCCCTAATCCAAGAAAATCAGGTACTACACCGCACAATCTGTTTTCGTTCATTGGGGGTCAGATGCTTTGGTAATATGCCTACTGCTAAATAGTTCGCAACATCAGCATACCAGGGTGTTTTGACAGTAGCAACGAATAAATTTTCATTTGGAAATTGATCTTTGACTACTGCTACATCCACTGGTTTCGGCATTCGTGAGAGAAAATCAGTTACAGGATTCTCTTTGCCCAGTCGATCTTTCATTATGATGTCTAATTCCTGCAATAAAATCAACCATCTTGTTACTCTACCATTTGTAATTGGTTTATTTTCCAAATATTTTATGGTAGAGTGATCTGTATATAAAACAAGAAGATATCCAGTGATATAATGCATAAATTTATTTACAGCGTGTATTACAGCTAAGAATTATGTTTCAGTAACAGTATAATTTAACTCGGCAGGAGACAAATTCTTGCTGATATAATAGATTGCATATGTTTTTTTGTCTTCTTCCAGCCCAAGGACTGCTCCAATAGCTCTGTCCGAAGCATCTGATGAAATTTGAAATGGCAAGTTCAAATTTGGGCCTCTGAGCACTGGGGCTGTTAACACAAGCTTTTTCAGATCCTCAAAAGCATGGTCACATTTAGCTGTCCACACAAAATCAACATTTCATGTTAGTGCATATAGAGGTGCAACTATTTGAGAAAAATGTTATGTAAATCTCCTATAATAACTAGAAAATCCAAGAAAACTGTGTACCTCTGTCTGTGTGGTAGGAGTAGGTATTAACAAAATTATTTGAGTTTTGGTCGAATCTACCTGTATTCTAGCTGCTGAGATATAATGACCTAGGATGAGTCCTTTGGTCATCATCATATAACACTTTTCATGTCTCAAACAGAGCTTGGTGGCGATACATCGTTGCAGCACCTTTTCCAATGTGTCTAGTGTTGGGTTGAAATCATCTCTGTATGGTGTGAAATCATCCATGTATACTTCGAGCGCTTCGTTTATTGAATCTGTTAAGATGTTGAGGATATTCCTTTGAAATGTGGCAGGGGCATTGCATAGGCCAAAGGGTAGGACTCTCTAGGAAAATGTTCCTCAAGGACAGGTAGAGGTGGTTTTGTCCTGGTCTTCAGGGGCAATTTGAATCTGATTGTATCCACTGAAGCCATCCAAGAAGGAAACGAATTTATTTCCTGCTAATGTGTCTAATACCTGATCAATGAATGGAAGGGGAAAGTGATCTTTCTAGGTGGCTTTGTTTAATTCTCTATAATTTACACAAACCCTCCACTTTCCATTCTTCTTTGGTAGCACAACTAGCAGAGGGACCCACTTGCTATCGGAGATTGGATAAATAAAGTCTACATCCAAAAGTTTTTGTAATTCAGCTTTCACAATGTCTTTCAGGTGAGGTTTGAGTCTCTGTTGGGGTTGGCGAATAGCTCTCGCATCTTTTTCTATATAAATGTGGTGCGTACAAAGCTGGGGATCGATTCCTTTCATGTCTAGATAATCCCATGCAAAAGCTTCCTTATATTTTCTCAGTAGTTGGATCAACTTCTCTTCTTGTTTAGGAGTCAGGTTATTATTGATGTTTAAGGTTTTTCCTCGCTCAATCTCTATATTTTTGCTATTTGAAACAGAGGTAGTGGGTATTTTTTGATCATGGGTGTCTTTGAGAGAATCTTCTTCTAGTTCATTGTCAAATGCTACATCTATCATGTGACATTGTATGCGGGATCTAGATTCAGCTTGGTTAATGAATTTGTTAATGACATCATCCTCTATTTGATCTTTAAAATCATGGGCATCTTCTATGGTTAATGGGGATCTAATGTTTCCAGTGAGGTATGATACAGGATGTTTGTTAGTTTTTATTATTGTTACACTTGGCTGGGTTGGAGGTTATAAGGCTAGGTTCTTGATGTTACTCCCTCTAGTTATGGTCATACTGCCTTTTCGGCAGCCAATATAAGCATTAGCGGTTGTAAGCCAAGGTCTGCCTAAAATCAACGGGTGTCCATCAAGTTGGTTTTTTGGGTTTATTATTAGAAAGTCAGTAGGATATTCCCAAGAATCAACAGATACCATGACATCATGTAGTGTACCTTTTGTCCTAACCACTGATCAGTCAGCCAGTTCTAATAAGGTAGAAGTTCGTTCTACTAATGTAACGCCTAGTGTTTGACAAGTGGTGGTTGTTAAAATATTAATTGCAGCCCCTAAATCAACTAAGGCATTTGAAATGGTTTTCCCATTGATTTTCGCTGTCACTATTGGATTTCCTGGGTCTTCATATTTGATAGGTGCTTCTCTCCCTGATAATAGATCAGATAGGGTGCCGACTACTTGGACTGTTGGGTTATTTGTTATTCTCCTCCTTGGTTTTTTATATAGAGTTCTTTAATGGTTTTTTCATATATTGGGATATCTTGGATAGCTTGTAGGAGTGATATTTTTATGTACAAATTCTTTACTTCTCCCAAAATATCAAAGTCAGGATGTTCTATAGCGTGTGGTATGATTAATCATTCTGGGAATGGGGGAGAAGATGTGGTTGTTTGGTTATGAGTTTGGTGTCTGACCACATGTTCTTCTTGTAATGGTTGTTCTACATGTAACTCATTTTCAACTTGGGCCTATTTGTTTCCCTCAGCTTCTACAATATGCCCAGACCTTACTTGAAGGTCGTTGCACTCCTTAGATCGGTTTCTAGTTCTGGTGTTTCGATTATTTGAATAGATTGAACTGGTCTATTATTTGGGTTCGGTTTGGGTTGCATTGGGAGTTGTGGTCTTAAGTTTTACTGGGGGTTTTGTTGTAGTGCTGGCAATGTAGGTTGAGGGAGTGGAATGGTTCCTACTCGTTGATTCATCGGTCTTTTCCAGTTTGTTTGCTAAGCTTGACTCTGCAAAGTGGCAGGGGACCATTGTGTTGGATATGCATTGTTTTGCCAATATGGTGGAGCGTAGGGGAAATTAGGCCAATTAGATTGGCTTTTTTGGTCCGGCCATGGAGATGATGAAGGAAATGGTTGTTGTGACCAATTTGAGAAGGGAGGTTGATTTTTCCACATTGTATTATATTACTGAGCATGATATCGTGGAGGCTGGAAAGAAGAAGATGGATCGGGGAACATACCTGATTGTCGTGGTTTCCATTGACGGCGTTGATTAAGTAGGTACACCGGTTCTGGTTCTTCTTCCGATTCTTTGTATACTGCTTTCAAACCAGGAAGTCAGGGGCAGCTCTCCGTAGAGTGGTCTTTTGTACAAATAGCAGAAAATGAAAATGCATCTAATGGGCACTCTTTGTGGGTACGTTTCTTTCTACATCTAGGATAGAATATTTCCATATAATTCTCTTCTTCTGTTTGTTTCTATTTTTCTTGCATAATATCGAGCTACGTTGTTAGAGTCCCCAATATATCAGGTTTGAAATTTTCTAGTAGATTTCCAATTTTTGCGCGAGTTACTTGTTATAGACATTTTTGTGCCTTACAGCTATAAGCATGAAATGTCCATAAACCAAGAGATCCTAAGTCCCTAAAGATGTTGTTCCAGCTCCTAAAGAAACAAGGTCAACAAATGATAGCTTCTCCCAGAAGTTCTCCACCAGAAACTGCTCAAAACTAGTCAAATCAGGATCAATTCAGAGGCACCACTAGCTGTCTGCGTTGCAAATCACCCAAATACACTGGCTAGGTGCGTTGCAACGCAGGTGGATGCACTACCAGGGTGCGTTGAGCGGGAAATCACAAATGGAAAGCTCATTCAACGAGGTGGAAAGACACTGGAAGCGTCCAGAATCTTCTCCAATGACACTTGCCTCAATGAATTCGACTAGTGATGAGTAAGAGGCTTTCAACCTCCAAGTGGAAGCAAGAACTGAAAGAGAGAAGCCACAAGTCAAAACATAAGCTGACTCATCCTCTCTGCTTACATCTATATATGGATCTCTCATCCCAGAGATCTGGAGGCTGGAATTTTGTACTTTGCAGAGAATTGTTGTTGGTTTGAGATTGAGATTAGTGCATTGGGTGATTTATGCTTTGTTGGAGGAGAGGAAGGGATTCCTTTGCTGGGAGGTAGATGCTGGATTGGGACTCACTTGGTTGTATCTCCTCTTCGACTTTCTTATCATATCAATAAAACTATTTGAGTTTCTCCTATATGCTTGTATATCAATGATGTTTTGTTATATTTGCATGTTTAGTTTAAATCTGATCCTAAACTAGTTATGAATGTAAATCTATGTTTGTGTAGTTTTCTTCTCTTGTGATCTTGCAGGAACTTGGTGAAGCTGGACCAGTGAGAGAGCAGGCAATGGGAACTGAACAAAGAGAAGAGCGAGTGGATCAACAAACTAGCGAAAGACACAGGTTAGTTACATCCTTCCTCTTCGTTTACATTTCATAAAGAAGAATACGAAAATAGTTTTCCTTGTTTGTTGCTAAGGCACTATCACACCTTAGAGTGGGATAGGGGCGTTCCGAATGGATACTTTTCCCAACAACAAATTGGCGACTCCGCTGGGGAGCGTATCTAGTTAGTTTGTTTGTGTTTCTTTTGATTGTTTGTTTCATAAACACAAGAAGTAGCAATCGAAAAGCATTTTCCATTATCAAATGCAAAGTAGCTGCTACTTCAATCCTTTCACTAGGATTTGTTTATGATCTGAACAGCTGATCCACAAATGCTCTAACAGCCCTTTGTGATAGCTCTTAGTCCTCCTTTAAATCATCCCTCTAATTGTACCTAATTGATAGCTTTTATCCGGCCAAAAACCATAGATTGAACTGCAAACCATGACCTAGAACCCAGAGACAATTCTCGTTTCTGCTTCAGCGCAGGCTCTGTGAAGAGGTTTTGCATTTCAACGCAGGTCCCGAGAGGGCTACCTGCGCTGCAATTCAGTTTCTCTGTGCAACAGGTGTGTTGATCAGCCTTTGCCCTGTGCAGCTGTGGTTCTCTGCTTCCTTTTGCTCAGTTTTCTCTCTGATTTTTGCAGCCTGTTATCAGTGTGTGTACCTATCTGAAAACCCCTTTTCTCTGCCTTAATTCCGCCTCAGTTGTATAAAGAAACTGTATTTGTTTTTGTGTATTTGTTACATCATTTTCAGTTTCCCATTACAAAAGTAAACTAGCCATATTGTCGCCCTTAGATCTAGACCTGTCGTAAGTGTCGTTTTGATGTTAGGAGTAAGTTTGTTTGGTGTTGACAGTTGATTACACTTTTACTTTTGTCTTTTGGTTTGAATTTATGAATTTCTAGTGTCAAAACAAGTATTTACTTCAAAAACATAAAGTGTCGTAATCGTCTTTTTTGATTTCAAAAGAAGCTTGTTTGTGCTTTTCACTTGAAATCGAATTCGAATTTGTACAACAACTTTCTTTTTAGGCATCAATATTAAGAAGCTGAAAACAAATACATGCATATGTGCATTTGTATTTTGATAGTTTGTATGTTGATTTAGGAAAAGTGCATTTACAGTGTGCTCTATGCTCTTTGAGAAAAGATTGTGTCTTTCTTTTCCCCTTGTAGCTAGGATTTTCATTGTTGAAAATAGATAAAGGCTTGCTTATCATCTTTAGACTGCATTTAGGAATTGTATCATACATCTCTTGGTGATCCAAAAAGGCAAACTTCTAAGAAAGATCAACCTAAAATAAATTGAATGAACTTAACAACGCTTTGTAACTTAACGCACAACATAGAGGTCTAGGCTAGAGACGTGTTATGGCGTCGTAAAACCTGGTAACTGTTGCCTCACTGATGGTTGGGTGATTCCTCCTGAGAGACAATAAGTACCAGTATGGATTGTGCTCCCACGTACCGTCGAGTATATATTGGGAGACCCTTATAGGAATAAAACCTTTATCCATAGGAAGCTGTGTCAACCGCCCTACCGATCGCAATGCACTGAACACAGCATTCGGGAAGACTGATCGCGCGTACCCTAAAAAGTATTCTGCGGTTTTGCGATTGGTTTGGCACACCCTCTACCTAGAACTCTAGAGCAGTCCCTTTTGTTCCTTTTCAGACTCCTTAACGGAAAAGGTCCATCTGAGCACTTGTCACTTCAGGCTCATTAAAAATCGAAGGAGACTAGAGTCATCTTTTGCTTTTTCTCGACTCTTTAAAATTGAAAAAGCAAGTTGTGTCTAAGCGTCGTTAAAATTTATTCTAAACGGAATATTCATACCCTTTTTCCCGCATTGATCTTTAGGTTGAGAAAATGGAGCCTACCAACCAAGGAATTCCCCTTGGTGGAAATCCTAGTCCCTTCTCCTCTTGGGGAGATGTTGGTGCACCCCATATGGCCACATTGTCGCTTCCAGGACTGACAATTGGCTTGTCGTTCTGGCTCTTCTCAACCAATGTCGTTCAGAACACCACTATTCCTGAATAGTCGAATCAACAGTTAGACGAGTCCAGAATTTCCCACCAACCTTCTACTTCCTCTAATTCTTCCTCTCTTCCTTCCTCTTCGCGTGACGAGACTGGTAAAGCTAAAAACCAAGTTCCTAAGGAGAAAAAGGAAAAGAAGAAGGAGCCAAAGGCAAATAACGAAAACCAAGTGTCGTCTAATGAAAATCCATACACAACACTGACCAGGCCTAAATCGCCATGTGTCATTTGCAAGGGAGACCACTTTCACAGAGATCGTCCTTGCATCCCTCCGATACTAAGGGACTAGTCTCCTCATTTGCACAATCCGGTGTCGTCAACCTCTGATAGCCATGTTGAAAACACACCATCAACTAGCGAAAGTGAAGTCCCAGGACAAAAAGGGAGGGCTAGACCTCGCTGTAGAATGTGCGAAGGCAACCATGCCCTCCACCGTTGTCCCTTCTTAGACGAGGCTAAAAGAGTTCTGGATGATCGTCTGGTTTCACCATTACGACTCCCTCCTGGATATAAAAAACTCTTGCCGAGTCCTTAGTTAGTTGAGAATCCAGCTGGCCCGCTCAAGTGGTCAGTTGAAGTGTCTATCATTGAAGATAAACCAACTGAATCCATACCAGACGAAAGTCAAAAGGTCGAGGCGGTAGTTGACCCGATCTTGCCTTCAGAGGTTTTATCTTCGAATGATACAGTCACTGAAGAGGATAAGGATGACACCATCCAAATTCTCTTCATCAACATAGACTCCGACGAACATGGGGGCAATCCACCCATTCCTTTATCGCAGGAAGGAAGTTCGTCAGAGCGATACCCAGTCGTCTACTTGGTCCCACCACCAAGCAACCTAGTTGTATCCTTCGACTGGAACCAACTAGGCAGACCCCGTTTGCCAATAAGCATACCATTCCGAATCATCGTTCAAATATACAGAATGGTCATGGATGGCACCATCATTGATGAGGGGGCATCTGTGAGTATCCTTTCCTCTATTGCTCAGAAAGCGCTTGGTTCACCATCGCTTTTGTCTGAGATGAGAAATCTGACAGGCTTCGATAAAGGAACCAGTCGACCTTTAGGGATCCTCCCCAATGTGCCTATCACATTGAAAGGGAAGACCATTCAAATGAACGTGATGGTCATTCAAGGACCCTTGGATTATAACCTACTCCTTGGACAAGACTATATATATTGCATGGGAGCCATCGTCTCCTCACTCTTTAGAGTAATGTGTTTTCCGCACGAAGGAAGAGTGGTCAAGCTCGTGGACCAGCTTTCATTTCCCAGATCACACATCGCAAATACTCATATACCATCCCTAAATGGTCTCTTCACACAAGAAATGTCTCAACCCACGGTTCATCCTCCCGATGAGCGCGAGTAATTCGGAGGGATAGGGATGGAACCTAGGGGGCATGCGTCCTGGTCTGCTTCGGCAGGAAAACTTTGGGTATAAGGTAGGTTTCCGCGGGAGAATATGACTAGTCCGTACCCCGTCCGTGATTGGAAGAGGGGTTGTTCTAGAATAAGATTCTTTTGTCAAAGTTATGTAAGCTGGGTCGGCGCCGCTTACCTTTGTTTATCTCAGTAGACATCGCCGAAGAAGTGTTTTGTTTGCTGCACAAATGAGACAATCTTTGGATAACCTGAAAGAGGTAGGCCTTTCCTGGTAGAACAAATGTTTTATCTGCAAATTGAGGGGTAACCTTGAAATCATATTTTATACCTGGGGGCATGCAAACCTTTTGGAGTACAAGCAAGGGGCGGCTATTTATTTTTTTAAATTTTTAGGTCCTCCCTTTAAACCTGTAGGTCTAACCCTTTAAACTCATAGGATTAGTCGTTTCCGAGCTTGCATAAAGAAAGGATTCTGGAGCAAAGCTTTGTAAGGCACAAGCTCCATAAAAAATGGAATCTTAAATGAGACATTCTTATCATATGACTGGATTAATCGAGCAGTTTTAGCACATAGTTCATGCTCGTTAAAAAATAAACATAAGATCGAGCAATTTTAGCACATAGTTCATGCTCGTTAAAAAATAAACATAAGACTGAGCAAGTGTTTCAATCCGTGTTTAAGCTCGTTAAAAAATGAACTGTCCTCCGGTAAATAACCACCATGAATGTAACGTTATCAGCCATTAAAGCCTTGGTCGTGTTTGCACCGTCACCTCCACTTTTCCATTGGCCGATCATTCACCTCCATTTGATTGTTTACCCATTTTGAGGAACAGCTCCGAAGAGTGATTTCACTAGCCATCCTTGTAACACTGCCGTGCTTGGAAAATTCCAACCCTTACCTAGAATCAGCTACTACCCATCTTATCACTCGTTCCTCAAAAGACGAGTCTTCTTTAAGCTCTTTTCAGCTGACTCGTAAAATATGAAAAGATTGCCGAGTTTTGGCCTTCCAGCTCGATAAAGCGACCGAAAGTGTTATCCCTCCTCTACATTTTAATCTTTTTGGACCTGGGGGATTATTGTACGAAACGATCGAGTGCTTGTATTGATCGGCTCGTTAAAACTATCGAAAATTCATCCCTTCTGTATCGTTTTATACTTTTTCGGACTTAAGGGATTAGATGAAGAAAAAGGACCTCCGGAGTTACCTTTACGTTCCTTTTCAGACTCTCTAAAAATGAAAAGGACCGAGTTATCTTTGTCGTTACACTCGTTAAAAACATTAATAGCGACAAACTTGTCTTTAGACGAGAACGAGTTTCACTATCGCTAGGCTTGTTAAAACATAGCGATGGGTTTGCCCAAAGGGAAAATTATAGAACAAGCATATGTTATCCTCCTCAAGCTTGACAAAAATAAAGAGGTAATGGTCAGTAATGACTGGGGAAAATTTGGGAAGAAACTCAAATAAACTTTAATGGTAACGAGTCGCTCTTGAACATGACACTTCCGCTCCGTGCCTGAGTCGGGTTGGGTTGTTTCATTCACCGGTCACATCACCATGGTCTCGCCATACCATCCACCTTTGGGGTAAATGCTACCAATCCATCACACAAGTGTCGCCGATATGTTCAAGAGAAGTCATCCAGAGAATTCAACCGTGTTCCATCCACTACCATACATTATACTTCATCCTTTCATGACCGCCACCCTGAACCATATATCATCAGATCGTTTTCACCTCCATCAAAATCATTTGCTCCGTTCTGTGTCATTGGTGTGGGATACATTAAGGCCCTCCTTTGACGGATCGCTTCTTGTAGAAACCAGCTCATTATCCAAGAAGTTGATCTAGGAACACCCCCTTCAGTACTTTGAAGCTTGCATGCCTCAATGGCAAGTTTCTCACTTCCGGAGACAGGTATACATCAATGACCTTCGACCGAAAGATTTTGCGTGGTGTTCGACGCCAAGTACTTTATTCACACCACGTGAATTGTACTGCAGTACCTTGAGGGTCATTATCATTATCGGTGATTCCTCTCGCGCTTGTTAACAGTTTACATCATTGACTGGTAATCAAGCGATGTCTTTCAATGTTCGACTTCAAAACATTTCTCACATGGATCGACTTGTACTTAGAGTGAAGATCGGACAAGATTGAAGACCCCGGATATAGTTTCATCCATCCGGGCTGCGATATATATTCAGGAAAAATAAAGACATTGAAATGTACAGCATTACAACACAGATAATCATCCTACCAAAAGGATGATGATTTCATCAAGATCATCAGTCTACCATCAGACGATTGTCTGTCCTATGTACATCAAAATGAATTTATAAAGCTGAGCATGGGAATGCCCGCCTGAGCTAGATCATGAAAACAGTATGAAAAATAATTTATTGTATTGTATCTTATTACAGGTCTCCTCCCATCATTGAAAGAACTTCGGATCCTCCTAATAAGGCATTTCACCCGATAAACGGCCTCATACTTTAGGGGGCAACTGTTATAGACATTTTTGTGCCTTACAACTATAAGCATGAAATGTCCATAAACCAAGGGATCCTAAGTCCCTAAAGATGTTTTTCCAGCTCCTAAAGAAACAAGGTCAACAAATGACAGCTTCTCCCAGAAGTTCTCCACCAGAAACTGCTCAAAACTAGTCAAATCAGGATCAACTCAGAGGCTCCACTAGCTGCCTGCATTGCAAAGCACCCAAATACACTAGCTAGGTGCATTGCAACGCAGGTGGATGCACTACCAGGGTGCGTTGAGCGGGAAATCACAAATGGAAAGCTCATTCAACGAGGTGGAAAGACACTGGAAGCTTCTAGAATCTTCTCCAATGACACTTGCCTCAATGAATTCGACTAGTGATGAGTAAGAGGCTCTCAACCTCCAAGTGGAAGCAAGAACTGACAGAGAGAAGCCACAAGTCAAAACATAAGCTGACTCATCCCCTCTGCTTACATCTATATATGGATCTCTCATCCCAGAGATCTAGAGGCTGGAATTTTGTACTTTGCGGAGAATTGTTGTTGGTTTGAGATTGAGATTAGTGCATTGGGTGATTTATGCTTTGTTGGAGGAGAGGAAGGGATTCCTTTGCTGGGAGGTAGATGCTGGATCGGGACTCACTTGGTTGTGTATCCTCTTGGAATTTCTTATCATATCAATAAAACTATTTGAGTTTCTCCTATATTCTTGTATATCAATGATGTTTTGTTATATTTGCATGTTTAGTTTAAATCTGATCCTAAACTAGTTATGAATGTAAATCTATGTTTGTGTAGTTTTCTTCTCTTGTGATCTTGCAGGAACTTGGTGAAGCTGGACCAGTGAGAGAGTAGGTAGCGGACAAAGAGGAGAATGAGTGGATCAACAAACTAGCGAAAGACACAGGTTAGTTACATCCTTCTTCTCCATTTACATTTCATAAAGAAGAATACGAAAATAGTTTTTTCTTGTTTGTTGCTAAGGCACTATCACACCTTAGAGTGGGATAGGGGCATTCCGAATGGATACTTTTCCCAAAAACATTACTCATTCTCCAGAGATCTTGTTGTCCTTTGTAAACCTATCATGTTCTGCTAGTCTTAGCCTTTTGCTGCCTCATGAGCTCCTGATACATAAATCAATGATGTTAGCAAAATCTTCTTGATAGATGTCTCATTTTCCCATAATATTTAGTGTTTCAATGCATCGTTCCTTCATACCTTTAATTAATATTGTTTTTAATACATTGTCAGGTAAGGATAATGATGCATAAGAAGATCTTTGAAGATTATATTGAAAACGTTCAACATATTCTTTTAGTGTGTCATTAGGTCTAGATACCATCTAAAATATTTCATCCTTTAACTCTCTGAACCTACAATAATCCTGATATTTCTTTAGGAAAGCACCATTCATCTCATCCCAGTCATTTATAACACCTCCACCCAACCCCATAAACCATTGTAAAGCAGCTCCTTTTATTGTCGAGCGAAATAGTTTCAGCTTTTGAGGGTCGGTGGTATAGTCATATCCTCTGCACAACACATCGAATTCAAACGAAAACGCATCTGGATCTTTTGATGTTAGGCCATGGAATGTAGGGATGTGCTGGAGAGTAATGGCCTTCATAGGTGCATTAACTGCAGTATCTACAATAGAGGTTTGTGGGGTTTGCTGGTTGTGGGCTATTTGCTCAAATATGTGCCAATAACCTTCCGAGATTTCTAGGAGGGTATTCCTAGGCTAGCTAGAAGGAGCAAGAATGGCCTTATCAACACTTCCTTGGTCTGGGATGATGAGAGTTCCTTGCGGAATTAATGTTTGGGGGGATTCTATCTCTTCAGGTTTTTCAACTTCGTTCTAGATGACTTTTACAACACTTCCCTTATTTGGGCTACTTAATGGCTGAACTATTCCAAGAGGAGATTTTGGCTATTCAGTTTCCCATGTTTCTCCTCTTCCCTCACAGATATTACTAAGGTTCCCTTCTTGCAATGATTTTGGTCTAGAATTCTCAATTTCTTGAAAATCTTGCTCCTTTGTTTGGCTATGCACCTCAGCAAAGGCTACAGATGATGATCTTATGGCCTAAAGGGAACTAGTAGGTTGTCTAGAAGCAGCTTTTATACATCCTATTGAAGGTTGAGATTCTGCTATCTTAAGGATTTCGTCTATGAAGGTTGATCGGCCAAGGGTCACCAGCCCTTTAGCTTTATTAGGTTTTGGTAGTGGTTTAGGATTCTTTTCAAGTTTTTCTGCTTAGTCATGCACACAAATCAAATGTTGATTTTTACCCAAAACAACAGCAAATTTGCAGGAAAGCAGGCAAGGGAGTAGGGCTATTACATGCTTCGTATGCAGGTTCTTACCTTCCATTTTTAAACCCAACTCTCTCCTAGTAGGTACTTACACTACTCTCTAAAGAAACAAATGGCTACACTCTTCCCCTACAACGGCGCCAAAATGTCGAGTAGTAAAAAGGGTCGTTTTCACCTCTTTTTACCCTACATTAATTATCAACCTAGGTACAATTTGTTACCTCAAAGAGTGTACTCAGTCTGAGGTGGTCACTTGTTAAGAGAAACACTAGTAGTATAGTGCTTTTACAAGAGTAAATAAATGCTGGAAACAAACTCTAAACGTAAATGACAAGAAATGGAAATGTTTTGTAACTAAATCATTCATTTAAGAAACTACAACACCTCATTAGTCAAGGGTGTAGTAATGATAACTCTTCATTTTGTAAACTTATGCAAATGAAAAGCAATCAAAGAGAAGATCTCCAATCTGGGAACCAGACAGCAATAGTCAATGTTCACTACAGTTGCAGACTATTCTGTTTACACCAAAGCAATTACCTGAAATGATAATTCAATTAACATAAAAGTGAACAACAACTAATCTATTTGAAAAGATTGAACAACAAGCTTTAACTTACAGAAATGAATTAAACAACAATCATACTCTAAAGGAATTAAGAAGCAATCTTTAACTCAAAAATGGTTGGAACAATAAATCAAGAATGCAACAGCAAACTAAATCAGATGTTGACACATAGCAAAGTTATAATGATGGAATTAGTAATCTGAGTCTTTAGCAGAATAAATATTAACCATTGTGATAAAGAAATGACAATTGCAGTTACAATGGAATGACAATCCAAATGAACAACAATCACACTTATAGTTGTGTAAATTACAACGTGCGTGGTGCACATACTGGTCGCGGCGCATAAAGCCAACAAGCAGATTTTGTCATTGCCTTCAAAGAAATTTCAAATCTTTCGCTCCCATTTGCCCCGAGTAAGTCCGACTAATCTTGCAATTGTTATTGAATAGTGTTTGTTGTGGTTTTGAAGTTTGATTTGGAGAATTTGAATGTTGAAATTTAAACCCTATCCTCTTATGAAAAACTGCTCTTAGGGTTTGAGTTTGAGTATTAAAATTTGACTTTGGTGCCAAAATAATCCAACTCCTATTTCCTTTCCCATCACTGTAACCATATCATCATTTTCAATACACTATTCCCTTATAATCCCAAGTCACTCATTCCCATTTATCCCTATCCCTAAACCCTACAATTTCCCATCACTATCACTTTTCCATATCATTTGCAAAAATTTCCCAAACCCTAGATTCCTAAATACAGTCAAGTGACTGTTATTACATTTGATTGTAATTACATTTTAAATCTCATTTGACAAAGCTCCACTACACCCACTGTCCATATTTTCCATGGTCCTTTCCTATTTGGCACACATTTGGCAATTGGAAACAAACACCAAATTCTCATTTTCAACAAGTCAAACATTCACTTGGCATATGCTTGTAACACCATGACAGACACTGAGTCATCATATGAGTAAGACAGTGATTCTACCACAGAGCTTCATGCAACGAGGAGGCCTCGTAAGGGTGGCAAACATGTCAGAGAAGAGCCGACCTCATTGACTCAATTGCAAGCCCACCCACTTGCCATGGCGTGTTTCCAACAACATTCATGCTTTAAGTATTGCGAGATGATTGCTCAGATTTAGCATCATTAGGAGTTGGCTCGGTTGTTTGTTTTACATTTGCATGATGGTCAGGTAACTCTTACTGGTGTAAATTTCACCTTGACACCAGAGACCATTTCTCAAGAAAAAGGAATACTAAATGTAGGTGAGGAGTGGAACAAAAAACAATAGGTAGAAAGAGTACATTATGAACCATACATCAGGCCCGGCTATGTGAGACAGCTCAGCAAGGTGTTCCCATTCTAGTTTTTGAAAGAATCCTATGCACCGTTGATGAGACTCATTATCAGATACTTCAGTTGTGAGGGCCGCTTCTCATGCCTCTATGCATACCATATCAGATTATTGATGCATTTCACAAGAGTGTAGATGATGAACATTCCATATTTCATGTGCTGAAACATCGAGAGGATGACTACTCTTGTACAGAAGAAGACTCTTGAACAGCAATACAACAACATTTACCACTATACGCTCATCAAGATCATTGTTGTACATCAGCTTGGTTTTCAGGGTATCACATGGGGAGACTTCATTTACCGTGAGTTCTTCACAGCTTCAGTAGCTCATCAGGAGATTGTCCATGATGCAGGTGAACCTTCACATCGGTATGGAGGTCAGGAGACGGAGAATACTAGTGCACCTACATATATCACCTATCAGAGAGGCATGAGAGGATTGTTTGCAGCAACCCGACGAGTATTATCACCACCTCGGGTGGAAGGGGTCTCGTTGTCGTCATCAGAAGCACAGGTACAGGTACAGGACAAAGGCAAGAAGCCTATGCAGGATGAGGGCACTTCAGGATGCCAAGACACTGATTTCATACTCATCGATGATGATGTGGGCTCTCCTAGCTCAAAGCTAAGGGAGATTATTCAGGAGCAGAAGGTCGATATAGATGCATTGAACAACAATTTGTAGAGAGATCAATGGGTCATAAACTATTTGGAGTAGTGAAACAAACAATTGGAGGATCAGCATACAGTCATGGAGTTGCAAAACATCTGTGAAGACCGGCAGGTTGCCCAAAGAAGCCTAAATGAGATGACACCCATTCAGCAGGAGATAGAGGCTGATTGAGAGATTTGGCTTGAGAGGGTCAACATAATCTTGAGAAGCTGTTGGCAAAGGCAAACAAGGACAAGGACATGCTCAGACACATGAAAAACCATTATTGGGCACGAACTCATGTTTGCAAAGCAAGGATCAAAATCACGAAGGCAAGACTAAGGAGGGCACTAAAACGACGCAAAAGGCATGATAAGCTCTAAATCTTGGCCGAAACTTATTTGGCTGAGCATGATACTTGGTGATGGACCTTCAGTCCAAATTTTAGAAAATTTGGAGAAACTTTTGTCAATTTTGAATTTTTTTGGCTTCAAAACAGATTTTCCTACCCAACGCGTAGCGCCACTTGGCGTGCGCTTATAATTGGGAGATAATCTGGAGGAAAAATTTGTATTTCTAGACTTTTTATGAAAATTTATGCATGCTCATGAATTACTTAAGGATTTCATCAAGTTCTGGGTTACCTAAAGGGTCAAAAACACACAAAAAATGACCTTTTTATCACCTTTTGCACCCACAGGAAGTAGTGTTGCGAGATTTGATTTTGGGAGGGGCAAATGGACACCAAATCCCGAAATTCCACTTGGGTTCGAAAGTAGATAGGTAGGGCTTTCCAACGAGCTATCATGAGGTCAATTTGGACTTTAGGAAGGCCCTACAAATTAGCCTCAAATCTGTGCTATGCATACAGATTTCAGGCGCGGCGCATAGGGAAATTTGGACTATTTTTCACTCAGCATCTCAAAATTTCGCCTAGTTTTGACTAGTTTCACTTTTTCATGTAACTCTTGATTTATCTTGATGCAAATTCATGACTTTGATGTAATTTTGGCACATTGCTACTCATCCATGTAGATTCATTCACTAAAAAGTGAAAGGATAGTAAATGAATCAGTTTCCTTTTATATAGAGGCAAGTTGTTTCATTGCCTATTTTTCAGTTCCTTGTTTAGATATGGTTGAAACGGCTCCTATAATGATGAGCTCGACCCCTAGAGGCATGGGAAGGAGTTATGCTTGTCTATATCATGTAATTTCTTAGTCATTTTTAGGGTTGGACACTTGGCATTGCTTGGCACTCCATTGTACATTTAATTTATGCATTTTTAGCAAAGGAAATACCAGGGTTTGCAACACTTTTTGGGATCCTTGTGGCTCTATGTTTTGATGGTGTTCTTCTCTATGTAATTTGTAAGTTCACGGATATTTATGTGTACCATTCCCTTTCTCTTTTGCTTCTGAAATTAAACAAATGAGTGACAAAGGTAGAATTCATTAGCTTGTTGTGCTCTACCTTTTAGTTTTGTTTAATTTTCAATGTTTTCTCCAGTTTGAAGAGGATTCTTGATACCCTCTTGCCCTCTTTAGATTCTCATCAGTCTGAACCCTCCATCTTTACAAATCAAAGCATCAAAATGATTGCCTTTCTTGCCCCAATCAGAACTCTGCAAAACTGGCCTTCATTCCCCAACCCAAATTTGCCTTTCCCTTGATTCCAACAAAACCACCAAAAAATCAAATCAAATCCTTGCACTTCATACCTAGCCTAAAATCAGAAGATATTTCAGTCATGTCAAGCACCCATAGATCATAATTTGCTAAGATTGACCCAGAGAGAGCCCTCTCCTGTCCTCGTAGGGCTAGATTAAAGGGACAATGCAACTTGATTTCTCCTATGCTACGACTTCCATGTTCGGTTAGATGAGAAAACTATACCGTGAGCAGAAAATGAAGTACATGATCACTAGCAAGGAGAAACTGGTAAATCATCCGATCAACTATGTGCATACTGATCTAGAGTCACTTTTTTTGTATTCAGAGAGTTTTAATGATGTAAATAGCCAACTAGTGGAAGTAGAAGACATTCCCGAGATTACTGAAAATTTTAGAGAAATCTTGAGACAAGAGCAGCAAAGACTTGATGGCACTGCTGAAAAATTAGCAATCCGACAGCAGCAACATATTGATGGACAACAAAGTAAAGAAAAAGAGTTTCAGCATTTGGAAGAGGATGAAACAGGCCTATGGAGTATGGACTTTGATGGCACTGTAGGAAGGGAAGGTGCTGGAATTGGTATTTGGATATGCAGCCTAGCTTTTACCCCAAACAAAGTGCCGAGTAGTGTAAGGGTCTGCTCTTATAAATTAGCTTTTGACTGTTCAAACAATGAGGCTGAATATGAAGCTTTGATTACTGGTTTGAAATTTCTTAGAAAATTAAATTCTAAGAAGATTTCAATGTATGGCGAATCTGAGTTAGTTATCAAGCAGGTGAAAGGTGAGTACCAAGCAAAGCATCCTCGAATGTGGGCCTACTACAATGTGGTGTTGGATATCTTGAAAGTATTTTCTTATTACACTATAACTTGTGTGCCCCGTGCTCAGAATTTCATTGTAGATTCACTTGCAATAGCAGCAAGCAATTTGAAGATTCCTATGAACTCAAACAATAAGTTCGAGATTCATGTGAAGCATCACCTGACTATGCTCGACAATCAAAGGTATTGGCAAGTGTTCCAAGATGATGATGAGATCAATGAATTTATGCAAAATAAAGGTAAATTCAAGGACATTTCTATTGATATGGAATACGATGATGGTGATGAGAATATGGAAGTCAATCAGATGGAAGTTTTGCATCTCAAAGACAACATCATTCCAAAAGGTCTAATACCTTTAGAGGAGCTCTTTGATTAGGACAATGTTGCTAAAAAACTGACCTTGCTGCCAACCAAAAAGGGAGTTGAAGATGTGAGCATTGCATCAGCTGAACATCCCAAGATGGTAATATTATCGAAGGCGGTGCCCCCACAGGTAAAGGTAAAATATATCAATTTCTTATCCTCTTTTACTGATGTATTCACTTGGGATTATTCAAATTTTAAGGCATATGACACAGACATAATTCAGCATGTGATCCCGATCAAGCCAAATCAAAAGCCTTTTCGCCAAAAGCTAAGAAGAATATATCCAAAGCTGCTACCCTCAATCAAAAAGGAGGTGAATAGGTTTTATAAAGCTAGTATCATAGTCCCTATCAGATTTTCAGATTGGATTTCAAACTTGGTTCGCGTCCGCAAGAAGACAGGTGAGATTCGATTATGCATTGATTTTAGAAATCTGAACAAAGTTTCCTTGAAAGACAATTATCCATTGCCCAAGATGGATCACATACTTTAGCGGGTAGTTGGAGCATCATGGATGTCACTACTTGATGGTTATTCGGGTTATAACCAAATTTTGGTCCATGAGGATGATCATGACAAAATAGCATTCACCACTCCGTGGGGAACTTTTCATTATGCAAAGATGTCGTTTGGATTGAAAAATGCTGGTGAAACCTTTCAGCGGGTGATGTATATAGTGTTTGCCAAAGAAAAAGATGTTTTTCTAGTTGTTTATATTGATGACTTAACAGTTTTCTCTAATACAGATGAAGAGCACCTCTATCATTTAAATATTGTTTTTCAGCGGTGTAGGAAGTATGGCATCTCGCTCAATCCAAAGAAAATCTTGTTTTCCATGGATGAAGGCAAGCTTCTCGGGCATATTATCTCAAAGGAGGGTATCCACATCGATCCAGCTCGGGTGGAGGCCATTCAAAAGATTGATTTCCAATGAGGTAAGAAAGAAATCCAATCCTTCAATGGTAAGATAAATTTCCTACGTCGCTTTGTTCCCAATCCTGCAAAACACTTAAGAGAGATCACATACATGATGAAAAAGGATAGTGCAGTAAGGTGGACCCGGGAAGCAGTTAAGTCTTTTAATTTGGTGAAATTAACTCTTTCTTCAGCTACGGTTTTGATCAGCCCGGACTATACTCAAGATTTTATTTTGTTTTCCTTTGCCTCGGATCATACTATGGCAGTGGTTTTGATGCAGAAGAGAGATCGGCTTGAAAAACCAATTGCATTCTTCAGCAGAACCATAAGGGATGCAGCATTGAAGTATAATAGTATTGAAAAATAGGCCCTTGCATTGGTAAAAGCATTGAAAGATTTTTTGGTTTATATTTTGAATTCTCGCATCCTCGCTTATGTCCCTAATGCTACTGTCAAAGATGTCCTAGTGCAAACTAATCCGGAGGGAAGGAGAGGCAAATGGATCGCTACCTTCATAATCGAGCCAACAAAGCTCATTAAAGGACAGGGACTGGAAAAACTTATGGCTGAGTCAAATCTACATGCCTTGGACATTAATCTAATTGCTGTTATGTCCGAGGAAGATGAAGAAAATTTTCCCACTCAAATATCATAAAATTTCCTCCTTTCTCCTTGGTATTCAGACATTATTTATGTGCTTTAAAATCTGTCATCACCTCCCGGAATGGGCAAGAACAAAAGTAGAACTCTGAAATTAAAGGTTGCTAAGTTTTGTATTTTGAATTCTACACTTTATTCGAAAGATCCCGGTGGTGTTTTGTTGAATTGTTTGGTGGAAGAAGAAGCGAAGCAGGTCATGGAGGATTTCCATAAAAGATATTGCGGGGGTCACCTTTTTTGGAAAACAATGACCAACAAGATTTTGAGAGCCAGATATTATTGGCTGACACTTTTTGCTGATGTGTATAATACTGTCAAAAGTTTTCATGAATGTTAGATTTTTGAAGGAAGACAGAAATTGTAGCCTTTGCCACTTAAGCCTATTGAGGTAAGTGCCCCTTTTCAGCAGTGGGGTTTGGATTTCATTGGTGAGATCCATCCTCCTTCTTCATCTCATCACAGGTGGATCCTCACGGTGACAGATTATTTCACGAAATCGATCAAAGAAATTCCCATCAGGCAAGCTATGGATGCGGTAATAATGTCATTCCTTGAGAATAACATTTTGTCTCGTTTTGGTTGCCCGAATAAGTTAATCATTGATAACGGAACAACTTTCAAATCAAAAAGGATGGTTGAGTTTTGTAATAAGTATCACATCACTTTGGGACACTCAACCACTTATCATCCTCAAGGTAATGGATTGGTAGAGTCTTCCAACAAATATTTGGTTAACATCATTAAAAAGTTGTTGGAAATAAATAAGATAGGTTGGCATAAGAAGTTAGTTAATGCACTTTGGGCAGACTGAGTGACTCAGAAGAAATCCATTGGTATGTCCCCCTTTGAGTTAGTATATGGAGTTGACACAGTGTTCCCTACCTCTCTCGCAGCTTCGGTAGTCAAACTTCTTCAGGAAGCTGGCAGTGAAGAAGATCGGATGCAGAGAAGACTAAATCAAATGATTCATTTGAAGCAAACGAGAGAAGAGGTTTTCCAAAATAAATTCAAGCTGCAAGAGAGAATTAAGAAAATCTATGACAGAAAAGCAAAGGCAAATAAATTCCAATTGGAGGAAGTAGTGCTGAAATGGGATGCAAGGAATGAGGAAAAGGGTAAGCACGGTAAGTGCGAAAATCTCTGGAAAGTTCCCTTGAAAATTGTTGCATATTGGGGTCACAATTTTTTTCTTCTGAAGGAGATGAATGGGGAAGACTGTCTAGGAGGGCCGGTCAATGGTCGGCTGCTCAAGCGGTACCATTTTTGAGATGTTTTCTATTGTTTACATTATCACTGTATACACCATTTTATTTCAGTTACATTGTAGGAGTGTGTTGTGATATTTCCTTCAGTTTGGGGCCCGAAGTGAAGGCTATAATTTTGAAGAATGATTTCAGCTTTGGTTTGAGTGTGTCGAGTCATGTTTTTCAGTCATTTTGGTTTCAAAATTGAGTCGGTTTGAGTCAAGTTTCAGTCAATAAATGAGTCAAATGTATTGTGTTAGTTTGTCAAGTTATCGATTCCATAGCCCAATGGATGAAGGCACTATCTATCTCTCCCAGACATCTGTAGTTCTTGGCACCTCCAAGGAGCTACCATCCCCATTGGAGCCAATGTTAGAGTCGGTCTTTTCATCCCTCCATCAGAGATCAAAATCTCGTTTATTGCATTTCATCTTAGGTGTCTCATTCAGTCCTATCAGCTGCCTTTCTCTAGGAGCATCAATCATCTCACGGAGGAGGATTTTCACTCATGTTCCTCATGTATTGTACCTGCTAGTCCAATTTAGTTCATCAAAATCATCTTCAAGTCAGTTGCAGTCATGCTTGGTTTTCTGTTTGCCAAAGAGTCATTTTAAGGTTTTAAGGTTCATTAGGTTTAGGGTTTCGCTTAATTCAATGTGAAAAATGTCTAATAATTCCAGCAGGCACATGAGGGAGTTTCAAATAAGATTTCATTGTAAAAATTTCATCGTAATAATGCTCGATTATGACTTTTATTCAAAACTTTGTTTTAAAGAAAAATCGTCAATTTCGTCTAATGCAATAAATTCCATGTAATTTCAAAAAAATTCAGTTGTCTAATTCTTCAGGCACAGCCTTCATCACCTTTGCCAAATTCCATGTCAGCTATCCCTGCAAAAAATAGTCAAGAATTTCGTCATTCAGCTCAAAAAATCAAGTGGAAAGAAAATCAGAGTTTGTATTGAAAGTGAAAGTGCCAAAGTTCTGCAAACATTACAAAGTGGGTTATTTGAAATTAAAAATCAAATTCATTGGGTATATAAGATATTTGTGGTGTTTGAACAATCCATTGGTATGCCAAGGACATCATTAAGCCGAGTCAAATTGTGGAAGAATGAAAACAGGGTTTTGAAGAACCGACTGTGGGTCAAATTCAGTCGCGGCTCACATGAAGAAGGTCACGGTGTATTGGCAAGTTGCGACGCATAGAGCCACACATCACTGTGTAAATTACAATGTGCGCGACGCACATACTAGTCGCGGCGCACAGAGCCAACAAGCAGATTTTGTCATTGCCTTCAACGAAATTTCAAATCTTGCACTCCCATCTGCCCCAAGTAAGTCCGACTAATCTTGCAATTGTTATTGAATAGTGTTTGGTGTGGTTTTGAAGTTTGATTTGGATAATTTGAATGTCAAAATTTAAACCCTCTCCTCTTATGAAAAACTGCTCTTAGGGTTTGAGTTTGAGTATTAAAATTTGACTTTGGTGCCAAAATAATCCAACCCCTATTTCCCTTTACCATCACTGTAACCATATCATCACTTTCAATCCACTATTCCCTTATAATCCCAAGTCACCCATTCCAATTTATCCCTATCCCTAAACCCTACAATTTCCCATCACTATCACTTTTCCATATCATTTGCAAAAAATTCCCAAACCCCAGATTCCTAAATACAAACAAGTGACTGTTATTACATTTCATTGTAATTACATTTTAAATCTCATTGACAAAGCTCCACTACACCCATTGTCCATATTTCCCACAGTCCTTTCCTATTTGGCACACATTTGGCAATTGGAAACAAAGCACCAAATTCTCATTTTCAATAAGTCAAACATTCACTTGGCATATACTTGTAACACCATGATAGGCACTGAGTCATCATATGAACAAGACAGTGATTCTACCACAGAGCTTCATGCACCGAGAAGGCCTCGTAAGGGTGGCAAACATGTCAGAGAAGAGCCCACCTCATTGACTCAATTGCAGGCCTGCCCACTTGCCATGGTGTGTTTCCAACAACAGTCATGCTTTCAATATTGCGAGATGATTGCTCAAATTCAGCATCATCAGGAGTTGGCTTGGTTGTTTGTTTTACATTTGCATGATGGTCAGGTAACTCTTGCTGGTGTAAATTTCACCTTGACACCAAAGACCATTTCTCAAGCAACAGGAGTACCTAATGTAGGTGAGGAGTGGAACAAAATACAGCAGGTAGAAATAATACATTATGAACCATACATCAGGCCCAGCTATGTGAGACAGCTCAGCAGGGTGTTACCATTCCAATTTTTGAAAGAATCCTATGCGCCGTTGATGAGACTCATTATCAGATACTTTAGTTGTGAGGGCCGCTTGTCACGCCTCTATGCATACCATATCGGACTATTGATCCATTTCAAGAGAGTGAAGATGATGAACATTCCATATTTCATGTGCTGAAACAACGAGAGGATGACTACTGTTGTACAGAATAAGACTCATGAACAGTAGTACAACAACATTTACCCCTATGCACTGATCGAGATCATTGTTGTACATCAGCTTGGTTTATAGGGTATCACATGGGGAGACTTCATTTCCCGTGAGTTCTTCACAGCTTCTGCAGCTCATCAGGAGGTTGTCCATGATGCAGGTGAACATTCACATCGGTATGGAGGCCAGGAGGTGGAGACTACTAGTGCGTCGACATATATCACCTACTAGAGAGGCATGAGAGTATTGTTTACAGTAGCCCAACGAGTACTATCTCCACCTGCGGTGGAAGGCGTCCCGTTGCCATCATCAGCAGCACAAATATAGGTACAGGACAAAGGAAAGAATCCTATGTAGGATGAGGGCCCTTCAGGATGCCAAGACACTGATTTAATACTCATCGATGATGATGTGGGCTCTCCTAGCTCAAACCTAAGGGAGATTATTCTGGAGCAGAAGTCCGAGATAGATGCATTGACGAACAAGTTGCAGAGAGCTCAATGGGTCATAAACTATTTGGAGCAGTGAAACAAATAATTGGAAGATCAAGATACAGACATGGAGTTGCAAAACATCCGTGAAGACCAGAAGGTTGCCCAAAGAAGCCTAAATGAGATGACACCCATTGAGCAGGAGATAGAGGTTGATCAACATATTTTGCTTGAGAGGGTCAACATTCATCTTGAGAAGATGTTGGTGAAGGCAAACAAGGACAAGGACATGCTCAAGCACATGAAAAACCCTTATTGGGCACAAACTCATGTTTGCAAAGCAAGGATCAAAATCCTAAAGGCAAGACTAAGGAGGGCACTAAAATGATGCAAAAGGCATGATAGGCTCCAAATATTGGCCGAAGATTCTTTGGCTGAGCATGATACTTGATGATGGACCTTCAGTCCAAATTTCAGCAAATTCGAAGAAACTTTTGTCAATTTCGAGTTTTTTTGGCTTCAAAACAGATTTTCCTGCCCAATGCGTACCACCACTTCGCGTGCGCTTATAATTGGGAGATACTTTGGAGGAAAAATTTGTATTTCTCTACTTTTTATGAAAATTTATTCATTCTCATAAATTACCTAAGGATTTCATCAAGTTATGGGTTGCCTAAAGGGTAAAAAACACACAAAAAATGACCTTTCTGCCACCTTTTGCACCCACAAGAAGCAGTGTTGGGAGATTGGACTTTTGGAGGAGAAAATCGACACCAAATCTAGAAATTCTACTTGGGTTGGAAAGTAGATAGGAAAGTCTTTCCAATGAGCTATCATGAGCTCAATTTGGACTTTAGGAAGGCCCTCAAAATTAACCTCAACGTTGTGCTACGCATACAGATTTTGAGGCGCGACGCATAGGGAAATTTGGCCTATTTTTCACTCAGCAGCTCATAATTTCGCCTAGTTTTGACTAGTTTCACTTTTTCATGTAACTCTTGATTTATCTTGATGAAAGTTCATGACTTTGATGTAATTTTGGCACATTTTTACTCATCCATGTAGATTCATTCACTAAAAAGTGAAAAGATAGTGAATGAATCAGTTTCCTTTTATATAGAGGCAAGTTGTTTCATTGCCTATTTTTCAATCCCTTTTTAGATATGGTTGAAACATCTCCTAGAATGATGATCTCGACCCCTAGAGGCATGGGAAGGAGTTAGGATTGTCTATATCATGTAAATTCTCAATCATTTTTAGGGTTGGACACTTGGGATTGCTTGGATTTGATTTTTGCATTTTTGGCAAATGAAAGACTAGGGTTTGCAACACTTTTTGGGATCCTTGTGGCTCTGTGTTTTGATGGTGTTCTTCTTTATGTAATTTGTAAGTTCACTGATATTTATGTGAACCATTCCCTTTCTCTTTTACTTCTGAAATTAAACAAATGAGTGACAAAGGTTGAATTCATTAGCTTGTTGTGCTCTACCTTTTAGTTTTGTTTAATTTTCAATGTTTTCCTAAGTTTGAAGAGTATTCTTGATACCCTCTTGCCCTCTTCAGCTTCTCACCAGTCTAAACCCTCCATCTTTACAAATCAAAGCATCAAAACCATTACCTTTCTTGCCCCAATCAAAACTCTGCAAAACTGGCCTTCATTCCCGGACCCAAATTTTCCTTTCCCTTGATTCCAAAAAATCCACCAAAAAATCAAATCAAATCCTTGCACTTCATACCTAGCCTAAAATGAGAAGATATTTTAGTCATCTCAAGCCCCCATAGATCATAATTTTTTGAGATTGACCCGGAGAGATCCCTCTCCTGTCCTCGTACGGCTAGCTACGAGGCTGAGCGTGGTTTGATGTTGGCCCTGGATCCTACCTTTTCGGCCTGAGGTAAATCTAGGCACTAAAAGAAGGTTCAATCTGGCTCCAACCTGAAGAGGTCCTTGACACGCAAGAATGTCACCTGTGCGGCCGCATGATTAAGGAAAACCTCGTCAAGTGGAAAGACACCTCTCCAAAAGATGTGACCTGGGAACTAGCCACAATCCTTCAACTATTTCTGCAGCTTCAGCCTTGAGGACAAGGTTATTTTCATGAGGGAGGGCATGTTAGGGTCCAACCCTAACCCCCTTAGTTATGTAATAGGGTTGAGTCATAGTCATAGTTAAGTAAAGAGTCAATAAAGCCCATATTAATAATTGTAAGTAGTTGACCCGTATTTAAAGAAGGGATCACAATTGGTTGCAAATGGGCCATGGTATTAGATAGATGGTATTAATAAGAACCATGGTACTGACCCATGGTATTGCATGAATGAATCCTAGATAAAGGATAGAGACTCCCGTTGAGGAGAGTCGTTTCTTATTTTGTAATTGAGCCCAACTCGATTGGAGGTTGCCCCCTTGAAGAGGTAAGTGAACATTGCTTTCCTTTCTGAATAACAAAATACATGCTGTTATTTCTTATTTTTCTGTGTTCTACATATATTTCTTTGCATATTTGGTATTCTGGTGTCTTCTCAGAGGTCAAGAGCATAGCAATTTTTGACATCTTACTATAGTCTCTACATCTTCTCTGCAAACTGTTGAACCTTTGCACTTCTTGTTTCCTGTTTACCCAATTTTCTGAGCTCATACACACCTCTTGGAAATAATCCAAAATGGACTCATCCCAATACTTTGGTTTGGAGTATCATTATAAGAAAACTCATCTTGAGAAAGTGCTAAATCCCACTGCTTAGGATTGTTATACACTAAACTTCTTAGTATGTTTCCGAGGCTTCTGTTTACCACTTCGGTCTGTCCATTTGTTTGAGGGTGATATGTTGAATTGAAACCAAGGTTGGCACCTAGTTTCTTCCAAAGAGTTCTCTAGAAATTCCCAACAAACTTTGTATCCCTATCAGACAAAATACTTATGGGAAATCCATGTAACCTTACAACTTATGAAAAAAATAGATTAGCAATATGTGTTGCATCACTAGTATTTTTGCATGGAATGAAATGTACCATTTTTGAGAATATATCTACCACAACACAAATGGAACCTTTTCCTCTTTGAGTTCTAGGTAATCCAAAAACAAGATCCATACTAACTACATCCCATGGTCAGTCTGGTATTGGTAATGGTTGGTACAATCCTATATTTTGGCTTCTCCCCTTAGCATGCTGACAAATCCTACACTTCTCAACAAATTTTTTAACAACAGTTTGCATCTTTGGCCAGTAGTAAAACATAGTTACCTGAGAAAAGGTTTTATCTTGTCCAAAGTGCCCATATAACCCTCCACTTTGTTTCTCCTTGATTATGTTTTCCCTCATAGAACATTTGGGAATGCACAGTTTGTTACCTTTAAACAGTAAACCTCCTTGGATAAGAGAATATAACCACTAGCTTCTATTATGAATTGCTGGATTTTGTACAACTGCATAAATGTCTTTAAATTCTACATCATCTTTATACATATCAACCATTTCTTCAAATCCTACAACACCAACTCTTAATTCTTGCATAATGAAATTTACCCTGCATAGAGCATCAACAACTTTGTTCAACTAACCACTTGTATGTTTTATCAGGAAAGTGAAACTATGAAAAAATTCTGCCCACTTTGCATGCTTCTGGTTTAATTTTGGTTGGTTGTTTATGAACTGTAATCCATGATTGTCAGAATACAATACAAACTCCTTTGGTAGCAAATAATGTCTCCATTTTTTAAAGCTTGCACAATCGCATAAAATTATTTGTCATAAAAGGAATATTTCTTCTTAGATTCATTTAGTTTCTCAGTAAAGTATGCTATGGGTCTCTGTTCTTGACTTAAAACTACTCCAATTGCAACTCCACTAGCATCAATTTCAACTTGAAAAACTTTTCCAAAATCAGGTAAAGCTAAAATTGTTTTTTCTGTAATTTTCTTCCTCAGCAAGTTAAAATTTCGATATGCTGCTTCTGTCCACTTGAATGGATGATTAGTCTCTTTGATTTTTTCAATAATTGGTCCAAAAATCTAACTAAAACTACTAATAAATTTTCTATAAAATCTCGCAAGACCATGAAAACTTCTTACCTCAAATATGTTTCTTGGAGTTATCCAATTCCAAATTGCTTGGACTTTCTCTGGATCCATTTTTAGACCTTCTTTGGAAACTAAAAACCCCAAATAGATTAATTCTTCTTTCATAAAACTACATTTCTTTAGATTTATCAACAATTTCTCTTTCTGCAGAGTTCTTAGGACCAACTTAAGATGCTCCAAATGTTCCTCTTTGCTTGGACTGAAAACTAGAATATCATCAAGATAAACAATGAAAAAACCCTACATATTCCTTCAAGACTTCATTCATCAATCTCATGAATGTGTTGGGTGCATTAGTAAGTCCAAAAGGCATAACTAACCACTCATACAACCCACTGTTTGTTTTAAATGCAGTCTTCCATTCATCTCCTTCTCTAATCCTTATTTGATGGTATCCACTCTTTAGATCTATCTTAGTAAAATACTTTGACCCAGTTAAACAATCCATCAAATCATCTATGCATGGTAAAGGAAATCTATACCTGATAGTAATCTTGTTTATGGCTATCGAATTAGTACAAATATACCATTCACCTCCTTTCTTTGGACTGAGTACTATTGGTACAACACATGGACTATGACTTTCTCTGGTTAATCCCTTATCCATCAGTTCTTTCACTTGTCTTCCAACTTCTACATTTTCTTGAGGAGTTAACCTGTATGCTGCTTTATTTGGAAAACTTGCTCCAAGTATTAGATGACTATGATGCCTAATACTCTTGATTGGTGGTAATGACTCATCCACGATAATATCAGCAAAACCATTCAACAGAGTTTTCATTTCTTCAGATAAATCATCTAAGTTTGTGGAAGTCAAAATTACCTTAGGTCTCCTTATGAAAATAAAATGTATCTATTCATCCTTCTTGACTTCTTGCAGCAATTCTTTCCCACTTATTAGCATAACATTTTTTCCAGGCGCTTCTTTTCTTGCTTCCTCCTTCAATGGAAATAGTGTGTGTTTATTTCCATCCTTCTCTAAAGTGTAAGTGTTTCTTCTTACATCATGTATAACTTTCCAATCAAACTACCAATGTCTTCCTAGAAATACATGGCATACATTCATTGGCATTACATCACATAATACCACATCCTTATAAGTACCATTATGGATCTCTACCTTGCATTGTCCTGTCATAATAAGTTGATGTCCCTTTTGCAGCCATGATACTTTGTAAGGAGTAGGGTGTATTGTTTTCACTAATCCCAACTTGTCCACCATTTCTATATAAACAAGGTTATCAATGCTTCCACTGTGAATTATCACTTTACAACATTTTCCTTTGGACTTGCATGTAGTTTTGAATAAACTCTTTCTCTGAGATGGTTCTCTTATCTCTTTCTCTATTTTAAAAAATACCCTTTTTAATAACAAGGATTCTCCTACTTCAGGTGATTCTTCCTTATTTGCAATTTGAGGTTTATCTTCCTTTGTCTCATCCACATTCACATTCCGCTAATTTGTTTCTTTATTATGAGGATAGTCCCATGATTTATGTCCCCATTCTCCACATGTATAACACCGAATTTATCTTCCTCGGCCTCTTCCTCTAGGTGAAAATCTCCCTCTACTAAAGTCTCCTCTCTATGATGGTTTACAACATGAACCTCCTGCTTCACCATGAGGATGTTGAAATCTTGATCTGTTAGTTCCTCTACCTCTTGCTGAACTTTTCCCTCTATTCTTTTGATTTTCCTTCCTCAACATCTTCTCCTCTGCCTTCAAAGCTACTTGATAGGCATATTCAATTGTCTTTAGACTCAGCAAACTGATTTCATCCTGTATGTCATATCTCAAGCCATTGATGTATCCGGCTACCTTCTCTACATCATCCTCTACATGTTCTGCTCTAATGCTCAGCTTATAAAATTCTTTTGTATATTCTTTGATAGTCATTCCCTTTTGTCTCAAATTCTGTAACTGTTTGAAAAGATTTAACTGATAATATTTTGGCATGAATTTACCTTTCAACCTACTCACAATTTTATCCCATTGTTTAACCTTGGGCTTCCCCTTTCTCTCTCTGGATGTTTGTAGTTCATCCCACCAGATAGCTGCATGACCCTTCAATCTAGTAACTACAAATTTCACCTTCTTTTTTTCATCAACGTCCTCAAAGTTGAAATACTTGTCCAAGGAATTGATTTAGTCCATCAATTCTACATTGAGATTCCCATCATACAAAGGTATTTCCACCTTTGGTCTTCCACTTGCTTTAGCTAATATCCTAAGAACTTTGGCAGCTTCACTTTCATCCTCTTCTTCTTTCCCAAAATATTCTTCTGTAGCACTGGTATCTGCTTCATCAATTGCTCTCCTTTGAGCAATTTCCATTGTCTCCATCCTTCTACGCAGGATTCGAATCTCTTCCAGCAAAACTGCATTCTCTACAAGTCTTCCCCGACCTATGCGAGCTCCTCTCCTAGGTGGCATGTTTACTGTAGCGGACTTAATCCTTGAGCTCTGATACCAAATGATGTGGATGGTTGACCAAATTACGTGGCAGTCCACAATTAGACTAATATTTAACTTGAAAACCAATCAATCGTGCATTAGTCTAGTTTTTAACGTGTACTTTCTTTCCAAGGGTTCCGCTAAGCTAAGAAAACATTGCCAGTCACACTTTGAATTTTCCACTCCTAAGTACTTCAATCTGCACCCTTGATCTCACTTCTCCAGATCCAACGGATATCGCGCAATCTTGAGTGAATTCTAGCATGACTGTTATCAGATCGAGAGTGCGTGAGATTTCTGGTTTTCCCGTGCTACGTGTGACCCACTAAGGTTTCTCGCGTGAAATTGTGAAATACCATTTACCATTTCTGAAGCACGCGAGATACTACTTACCACTTGGCAATATTGCCCACGTGCTTAATACGCGCTTTTAATAAATACGTTTTAACAAAGGTTTAGTGCTTAAGATGAGAATAACCCTTAATGCAAATCTATTGTTATTTATCAATAAAATGCATAAACAGAAAATAATACTCGATTAGGGTCCAGAATGCCGATACACAGATTCAAGAGAATTTCACACCAGGAATAATATGCAACGCTACACTTAATCAATTTATTCAATAAAATAGAAATTACAGAGTCTTGGCCCTCTCGCAAGATTACAACATTTGTTTGACCTCTATTTCTCTCTCAAACCCTATCTCTCTCTGTCAATCTCTTGCTTACTCACTCTCTGATTCCATCTGATCCCTATCATTACATTTTTTTTTTCTTTTATGGATCAAATCCTATCCTAACTACATTGACAACTCAATCTCTATTTTTATTAGTTTAACAATTAAATTCCTATTCTCAAGCTCTAAGACACACCTATTCTAACACTTATCTCCTATTCTAAAAATAATACAATTATTTAATTATTACAATAATTGAAGTAAATATCAATTCGAGAGATCCAACCCTCTCTACTAAAACTGATTTTGACCACTCACGTCAATGAAATTCATCTTATGTGAACATACAATCACATTATTGGCTAAGTCCATATGCTCATGCATCATGAATTTAACTCATAAATTGTAGAAAATTGCAGAGACTAAAACCATAAAAATAACTACAAAATAGCAAGTGATGAAGGAGTTCACCCCTCCTGTGCTACTTCTCCTGGTCTAGCTTCGAATGCTTGACCCTCTTTCATTATACTAAACAATGGGGATTACAATGAATTACAATGGTCAAATGGCTTCAAACTATGTTCCAACAGCTTCAAAGCTATCAGAAACCCCTTTCTAGCCTTCTTTTGCTACCAGAAAGACCAAAAATTGAGAAACTTATGAGCTTCCCAAGTTTTGCTACTAGTTGACCCACAAATTTCCCAACTCTCGCAAACTGTCAAACAATTTTACCCCATTTTTTACTAACGGAACAAAAAATCGATGCAATTCCACTACAATGTGTGGGACCATTAATTTCTCCATCAACTCTTGTGTGTGTTGGTGGTCACATGGGTGCTCCACATGACCTGCGGCTGGCCCCATGGTCTAGCTCCCTCTGTATTGGTCGTTGGTCTCAATGCCATGGTCACATGGAATATTTTTAAGGTTGGGGGGGCCAGGGCTAATCCTTGGCCCTTGGTCCCATCCCTAGCCCATATGAGTGTGGTGAGTATGGCTTAGTCTAGCCCTCGACCCCTTAACCAAACCTCCACCCAACCTTTAATTTAAATATAAATTATGTGGGTCTTATGCACAATGACTAGGTGTGTCGTGTTGGTATGAGCAGAATTTAGTTGCAGGTAGGTACAGTGTTTGAATCTTAAGGAGTATAATCTGGCTTGCCCCAAAAATGTTATGTGGCCATGGAGGTGCCATGTGGCAACCTCTAGTTGGGCCACCTAACCGACAACAAACTAACCAATAAATAATCGCTAACTCAACACCAATAAGATTCTGAAACATGGTGAGATTTCATTCACTCTTTCTAAAGCCCAATCATTTGTTAAACCAACAGGCCCAGTTAGCATGCCATGCTAGTAGTACGGACTACTGACTGGGAAACCCTGCACAAAATTTTGCCTGTTTGCCAAATCTATCAGAACTCATTTTCGGAAGCATATGACATTCGTTTTCCATGAAATGAGTTGCATTAGATTCAAGAAGAGGAGATCTACATGGTAATTTAAGTTTCACTTCAATTCGAAAACTTTCGTTTTTGAGCATATTTTTGAGCACCGGATCAAAATTCAACTTAGATGTCCCCTTCATTAGCAATAGGGTCATCTACCCTTTCAACTAGGAATAATAGTAATGCTAGATATAGCTCCCTCTGCTTTCGATTTGAATATTTCAAGAGTGGACTGCAATTATTCAGGGTACATTATCTTTGTAAAACTGAAGGAAATTCGTTGGTTGGTTCATACTTCAAATGATCACCCTCATCCAGTGTAAATTTTCTTTCAACATACACTGAATTTCTAAAGTGTTCAAAACAACAGTGTAATTTATAAAAAAATAGGTCAGATTTACAAATCCCACACCAACCTTTGCTAAAAAACATTAAGGCATCCTTTGCAGAATAGTGTTGTTTCCTTTCTTGTAGACTAGTAAAGGTTTCATTGGACAATGTTGCTGCTACTAATTTCTTCTTCTCAAGTTTTGAGTTGTGCTTGCCCAAAGTCTTATTTAGACCTTCCTCATTATTTCCACTATGGAGGTTTTTCTTTATCTACAGATTCTGCTTTAGCTTAATGTCATTAGAGGCATTCTTTACCACATGAATATCTTGTTCAAGCTCTGAGCCAATACCATTTACATGATTCACATTAGTTTCCATATTTTATTTCTTGGGAAATCTTGATTTTGGTTGATGCAACTTTGTACATTTTTCTTTAATGGGAGTTAATTGTTCTCTTTCGGGCACATGGGTCTTTTCAACTAGGATTGCATGCAAAACTTCTGCATTTTGTTTTTTTGTTTCTACTAATTTTGCTCGGTTTTCTAAAACTTGGATTGTTAGCTTGTTATGCTTTACAATTTCTCTTCCAAGCTCAAGAATTGTTTTGAAATAAATAGTCTTTGCTGAATTTTCAAACAAACTTTCGCCATCTTTAAAAGAGTTCACATCTTATGTGCGTAAAGACATTTGAACCATTTTATTGCAAAAAAAAAAATCCTTGTATGGGCTATGGGAGCCTTGGTGACCCAACTTATGACATCCTTGGTCCTTATGGCCACTTGTCTGCTTCTTGTATAGCCATGGCCATGCATTTGCCTTTGCTTTAGTTGTGGCAATTTTTTTGACTTTTTCTAATCTTCAGATCATTTTTTCTTGTTGTTCTTCTAGCCTCTTCCAAGACACTTCTTGATATTACCAAAACTATGCATACTTTTCCTAAAAAATTTCTTGGTGTACTTCCATTTTCACATACCATTCAGGCTAGCAAGACTTCTGCTCTCATACCAATATAACAATCTAGGGAATTTTTTATAGCTTTTTTTCTAAAAGAACTGGTACTTCCAGTGATTGTGTCTCTTTCTTCTGGATGACATAAGCAATTCATTCAAAATATATATACATATAAATAAACATTAAAAATTTAATAATGGAATCTTCCATTCAATAGTGTAATTTTAATCATTCCAAAGTAGAAATGTAGGTCAAAATTCCATGCATCCAAATTCCTTTGTAAATTTGACCAAGTTTATTTTTATTATAGCAATGGTCCCCTATTTGAAATTTGTGTTATCTTATATCAATGCCACAATCCTAAATAACTCTAGATATAAGAACTGACTTGCTTCAAGACAAACTGCAACCGAAACCCCTTTGAGATAGTTGTCAACTCTCCTCATGGATCTTCTCCAAACTTTGACTCAGGATCATTGTAATGCTTCTAGAAGCCTTGGACCACCACAAAACCCTTCAAGAACTTAGATTATGTCAAATGCTTGTCATAGAATGGTACAAGGAGTCTTTTCTATCTTTTATTTGGCCCCAGAAGTTGTTGTCTACTCCATTCTAACACTCTGGTTGTTGCAAATGACAAGGTGTGATCCACTATAGCTGAAATGCCCAGCCATAGGGAAGTTGCTTCGTCAACCTGATCCTACTCATTTCCTTAGCTGCAGGTTCATACTTCAATGCCACAGGAAACTCAACATCAAGATTCAAAATTATCTACAAAATTTCTAATTTTGTGCCATAAATTTGAAATTCACTACAGAATCCAGTTTCAAGATTAACCTTGGGCATCTCAAGTTTTTATTTTCTCCATACTCGAAACCCTAGTTAGGCCAAATCATTGGTGAATATGTCACAAAATGATTTGGGCTTCCTTTCCCAATGTTCCTAGATTGGACGTTAAGCTAACTTGGTTGCTTGAGAGTCAAAGAATCCTGTCTTGTGCCCCCAAAAAAAAACAGAGAATTGGCTACTTCCAAATAGTGCTCCTATGCCCATAACAGAAAGAAAAGAAGAATAAAAAATAAGTCAACTAGGGTGGAATCTTTCACCACCAAAATTGACAAGAGGAAGAGGGGTCTTAAAACCCTCAGAGCTAATGTTGAAAAAACAAAATGAATTGATCCAAAATGATGATCCAAAATGACTTCAACCCTTCATTATTTATAGATTTATTTAGGGGTTTCATCTTTTTTTAATTGATTGAATAAATCTTACTCAACACCCGAGTTCTAGTTTTTTTGCCTAACTACCCAAAAACTTCTCCAACGATGGGAATTTTGGGGTTTTTCCCCATTTTTTTCTCTGGACTATAGCCTATGGTGACATATAGGCTAATAAGTCACATTTGTAATTAATTGTTTGAGAACATTACATAAAAAATGGAATATACCAATTTGACGGATGAAGTGGCTCATAAAACAAAGAATCAAAATTTGGATTTTTTTATTAAACATTAGTATTACCACAAACATCCATTTCACAAACCACCTTCCTATAAACATCAACTATCATTGATAGTGGAGCTAATTGAGGCCTTTCATCCTGGTTAGAAAGCTTTAAACTATCACTAAAGGTAAGCAAACCTATAGAATCTCATCACAGTGTCAAAACTCAGATGAATTACAAACACCACCATCAATTGTAGAAATAGGCTTTTGAGGAGAGAAAAGAAGTTGTTTTCTATCAACAAAACTGCTAAGAGATACACCAACTGTACCAGAACCAAGTGGTTTAAATATTTTTATAAACTTTTAATTTTGAGAATATTTTATTGAAATCCTAGTGTTCGAGGATAATTTTGTTTCCCTTGGAAAAATCGTAATTTTCATTAAGTAAGAAAATTACATGTTGTAAATGCACGATGCATATGATGTAAGAGAGGCACTGCCTATCCAAAAATAAAGGTTTAGAAATATAACTGTTCAAAATTTGATGCCTTATGTCCATGCAGAGAGGCATCAATGTCAGGTGATATACTGCATAATAATTTACCAGATAATAGTCCAGCACTTTGAGAGTGCTGATCAGCTCTAATTAAAAACATGTATATTTACAAATGGAGTAACTAAGAAAAAAACAGGTAAATATGTCATGGCTCCCAATAAGCTGAAACTATACAGCGATATCCATATATGGCCGATGGTAGTACTGACAGTGAGCACCATCCCTCTTTTCTTGTATTAACCAAGTGCCTGGAGGCTTGTCCACAACCTCTTTGGATAATTTGTTGGCAACTGTGTTCCATTTTCTATAAATATGATGGCATGTAAAAGAGTCTAAAAAGGAGATAAGTCATAGAGCCTCATCCAGAATATCTCTCAATGAAAATGCAAAGCATCTTGTAGTTTTGTTTAGCCAATCACATACAACTTTAGAATCCCCAAATAATTGTAGATCTCTATAATGTTTATCCAAAGTGAATTGAATGATAAATTTTGTGGTGGTTAATTCAAAAAAGTTGTTTTTTCCCCTCCCTAATCCCATTTGTATGTTGTATAGGTGGGAAATAGAAATATATAGTATGGCACCTCTACCACATCCTCCCTCCTGGGCAGAGCCATCAAAATAGGCCCAAGGTATTTCGTGATTAATGGTCTCTGGTACTATAATGTGGTGTCGATAGGGTTCAATGTCATGTGGAATGAGGGAAAAGTCAGACAATACACGAGCAGCAATGGAGGGCCAATGCGGGATGACGTTCTAGAGTTCGAGGATAATTGTAATTAATGTGGCCACATATTAATAAAAGAAATACTTGCACAAAGGTAGGTGTGCGTGCGGGATGTAATCTTTTATTTTTGTTGTTCATTTCTCCAAAACCCTTATGCTTGTAAGTTTTTGTGTGTGCTACAATGTTGGCTATTTTAATTTCCAAGGAATTGGTGAGTGAGTTTTACTTTATTTGTGTGAGATAGAACACAATGTTGGTAATTACAATATTTAATGAAATTCTGGTTGTTATTACAACCATATAATGTAAATACCAATCAGATGTAGAAAGGAATGTATATGCAGTAATTTCTAGTCATATGATCATTAGATTGAACTGAAGTCCATGCAAGAGAAAGAGAGATCCACCTTGTATGATGCATAAAGGGACTTATTGAGAATTGGTTATACTAGGAGCGTGAGGGTGTTGTGTTGATCACATTTTTGTTGAGATTGTGATGAAGCCAATGACATCATTTCATATAGTTAGTACTTAACTTGTTCCAATGCTTCCTGTGTAAGAATATGGCGTAGTCTTCTAGGAAGAAAGAGCGATGAGAGATAGAATTATAGTTCCCTGTCAAGGCATTCTACACACTTTCAGAATTAGAAAATCACACATATTTTATTTTCACACAAAAGGGAGGAATTTAGCACTCAAAATAAAGCACATTTGGGGTGAGATTAACTACGCAAGAGAAGAATAGCACATTTTGTATAGAGGAAGAGAGTCATCTCTACATCATGTCTCCTCATTATATGGAATCCATATGTTACTACAACAAATAATTCTTTCATGAGAGTTGCATATGTGCAAGCATTTTTTCTTTGTGTGCTTTCATAGGGACCAGTCTGATTATGGAAGACTTGTAAGAGGGGATTTATTCATCTCCTTCACTAGGTAAGTTTTGGTCTTGCATTATTTTTTGTGTATTTCATGCATTCATGTTTATGACATTTAAAAGCTAGGGATATCTCATGAAAATGATTCATCTCATTCAGAAATCATCTAGGCAAGGCAATGTTTTTGGCTTCACAATTCATTATTGTTTATATCTCAACCATTTTTTGTGTTCCTAAAATGATTTAGGTTTTCTTAAAAGTGGGTTGGAAATGGATGTGCTATTTATTCTCAGAGAGTGCTCTTATATGTCCAACATTTTCCTCTTCTACAGGTACCAACAATTTTCAAACTCTATTGGAGAGCTGCAGAATGGAAGTTTCCAAAAGGAAAATAGTGTTGTGTTAATTCAAGTTTTTCTTGATTATTGTGCAATAATTATCCTCTTTTTGAGGAAAACAAGGTTATCACTTATTATGGGCCTTGTGCTTTCATCACGTTTCTACATAGGGAGGTTTTGAAGAGTTTTTGAAATTATAAACAATGAAATGACACTAAAACATTTTTAACTAAGCAAGTATTAGCATTAATTTCTTGTTAGCCAAAGTTTTAGTTAATATATAAGATATTCTTTCTTAAACCTTTTATGTAGAAAAACAGATGCATAATTGGTCAGATGAATATCAGTTTCTTATGATTTTATACATTTTATGATATACATAAAATTGGTCTTGAACTGTACCTTACAGTGGTTCTCAACTCAAGGGAGAAACCTCCAAAAGCACTTAGTGAACCTTTCCAGCCTCTTTTAAATCACATTGTGCATGAAGAATGTGGAAAACATGTGGTGCCAACTTCAATTAAGATGTTGAAGCAAAACCCATATCTTGCATTGGAGGCTGTCTAACTCCTAAAATTGACAAAACTTGACTTCAGAAAATATGTTGGTGATATTCTACCAACAATTCTACAACAAACTTGCCACAATAATGAAAGCAAAAGGAAAGAGGTTTTTGAGATATTTAAAACTCTTCTTTTGCAGTCCAGTGATCCAAATGCCATAACAACTATGTTCAATTCTATGAAAGGAGTTATTGAGGGTTAGTCATTACCTTTAGCATTTTACTTGATGTTATGGGTATTGGTTTTAGGCATCGTTACCATGATGTTTTTAATTTTTTATTGGTACATTTTGTATCTTTTAATACTTTTGGTTCCATTCTTTGGGTATTCATTATACTTAATCAAATAGTGTTCTGTGGGTGGAAAATTAATTTGTGATGTTGTTGATATGAATGTAATCTAATATCTTCATAGGGTCAGAAGGGAAGGGGAATTGATGTTTCCTTACGAGAGGGTTGGAATGTCTAATGTAATTCAAGCATTGTCTAGTGCCCCTATTGACAAAGCCTTGAATACTTTGGCAACCATTATAGGAAGTTGTTATCTCATATATATTTATAGAGTAAATGGTATATTTCCCACTAACCACACTTATTTTTTATTTTTTATTTTGATAAATGTATGGTATCATTATGTTCATTCCCATTTTCTTAACTTTCTTGGAAAAGAAATTAAGGGAATGAGGAGGCATGAGTTGTAATATTGTTGTCTTTGGGTTCCTAGATTCTAAAATTAGCAGATAACTTTGTACAAGATTCTTCTTATTTATTTTCTATGGGCCTTAAAGAGAAGGAAAATGTGGGAACAACACACCTTCGTAGTATGAAATTAGCATGCCAAAACTCAAATATTTTGATACAGGTAAATATTGTGGTCTAGTTATAATGGTTCATAAGTTTCAAGTTATAAATGATCCTATATATTTAAATATATATATTTTTAAATGAAATACGCCCATATTGAATTTGTTTTTGAAGATGTTATTAATTGAATTAATTTCTTTGTATTTTTCAACCAGATGATACCTATGGTGGAGCCATTGATACAACTTGCTAAAAGTGGCACTTCTAAGCCTGCACAAAGAATAGAGGGAATGTATGCTCGACTTCTTGTAGAAAAGTTTACGGTTGTGGATACGAAAGCTAGTTAGTGAAATATTGCTCGTACAAGGCCTTTCCTTTCTATCCGTAAAATAGAGAGACATATAGTCACCCATGTTCATAGGATCGATGGATGTAAGTTAACTATACAAAAGATTACAAATAATAGAAATATGTCAATATCTGGATTTTTCTCTTATCTCAATGTGACAAAGGTTTATTGTACTAAGGAGATCTATTTGGTTTGTCACTACCAGGTGAAGTCACAAGTAGACTCTAATGTCTAGTTGGTCCCTATAATTGGAAATGATCCTCACATACAAATTTTTACGAGTCTACTATATCATATCTACATTACCTTCCTCTCTATAAATTATGTTTATCCCTTATGGACTCATATGTTGTGCATCTTATCAATGTGTGTGTATCTTATAGATGAAAAATATATGAGGCATTCTCCATTATCCAATCCTCTATTGATTGTTCCTATTTTCATCTTTGATGCAAACAAGCATTGATCCCATGTGATCATCAACTTTCTTCTCCATGGTAGTGTTGGTATAGGATGTATGATGCATTGATTCTTTCTTATTTATGCTTGTTTACATGAGAGAGAGAGAGAGAGAGAGAGAGAGAGAGAGAGAGAGAGAGAGAGAGAGAGAGAGAACATTGATATTTGTTGCTTTCAAGAGTTGCACGACTATCGAGCTTCCATGTATGCATTGGGAATGGAGGAGAGAGGTGGCTCCTAGAGTGGTATTATGATAAAGGTGTGTATCTCAATCCTTTTCTATTAGTTTTGTGCCATATCATTTTCGAGGTTATGCTTACCATGTGGAAATGAAAAATATTGGATGTTTTAAGTTTGTTGTATTTCAGGGCCCTCCTTTAAACAATGCTATTTGCAAATGAATTTAATGCCTTTATACGTTTGAGGTCATCATTGTAGTTGGTGTGATTAATAGATTATTGGTTGCATAGTTGGCCTATGAATTTTGATATCATAAGTATAGAGTTTATTCTTAGCATTGAGGTGTTGAAAGCTGAAATTGCCACCAAAATGGACAACTTTCAAATACAACACTATGATCATTGAAACTCGTTCCACTTTAAACTCTATTTGTATTTATATATTTTTTTAATATATTAATAATAAGAATCTGTTATACAATTTTTAAAATCATATTTTTATTAAAATTATCTATGTAGAACCAATTGATTTTCAAGCTAGTTATCTTTTTATTTAATTAATTAAATTGCTTACTTCGTATTTTATTATTTTAAGATATTAAAGTAATTATTTTTATTTTTTCATTAAACCTCTTATAATAAGATACAGGTGGTGGCAATGTGAAAAAAATAAAAAATAGTGAGATTTCCACTACGTGGCTCTTTTTTATTATATCCTGTCCTTTTCTTTCTATTTGTTTTCGCTATTTATTGATAGTTTGAGTTTTTTAATATGTAACTTAGTTGGCATGATTATGCCTAAGCTTTTCCTGAAGGTCGAATACTAAGCTCCTAAGGTGTTCTTTTTTATGGTGACGTTTTATTTTCTTTGTTTACACAGGTCATCTCGCCACATTATGGCCATTATTCCCCAATTGGAGAAAACTTGTTTGAGTTTCTTGCTTTTCATGGGAAAATGACATTGAAATTGCTGATGTTCAGGTATATGTCATATAAATTTTTATATTCTACTTTAATTTATATTTTAGAGTTCGTCATCTTTCATGTCTTATACTTTTCATTGTGTCTTCTTTCATTTTTGGAAGAGGAACTCACTATTGATGGTAAGAACCAAGAATTGAAGAAAGAGGAGAACAATAACACTGGAGCGACAAATACCAAAAGAGAGAGAGAAGAGAACTAGTTTAATGATACCCTTAAGGCTAATATCCTACATGAGACACACACATACAGATGGATGGTCAAGTCCATAGATTTGGTGAATTCACCTATAGTGCCTTAGAAACACAATGATAATGTTTTGAAGTGATGAAACAATATTTCATGTGTAAATTGTAGTCCAACCAATATCAAGTTGGAAACTGATATTGTAATACTTGACAGTTCATATAATATATTTATGTAGTTGAAATTATTCATAGTTGTAATTGATATTATTTACTATTGTAATTAACGTATGTAAATTTGAATCTTCATATTAGATGAACATGCACATTGTATGAGATTCTTTTATTTTAGTCACAAAATCATACTAATTAATTTATTTCGATTAATAATGAACACATAAAATCAATCTAAAACTGCTAAATTTGTAGTTTATATTGATTAATGATGAACACAAACAAAATGAATATAAGATGACTAAATTAGTCATTTATAATGATTATTAATAAAAGTAAAGGAAATGAATATAACTTACTAAATCAGTGTTTTATATAATAAATATGAAACTACAAAAAAATGACTACTCTAAATGAGATATTTGTGACTACAAATTATGACTAAATTTTGCATATATACGACCATTAGTAGCTAAATTACAATATCTTATAACACGAATGAAATTTAGTCATATTTTTTTGGTCATTAATTGGTTTTGAAAAATGACTAAAATTTGTATATATACAACTATTAGTAGCTAATTTACAGTATCTTATAACACGACCAACATTTAGGTCATATTTCTTTAGTCATTAATTGGTTTTCTTGGGTGATCATGTAGTAGTATATTTTGTTGTGTATTTGGTCACTAATTGTCACAATTAATGACTAAATCAAGTACTAAATTAATGACCAAATTTATGACTAAATATACTACTAGATGATAAAATTCCAACAACCCATTAATGAGTAAGCTAAATACGACTAAAAGTTGGTTGCGTTATAAGATACTGTAAATTAGCTACCATTGGCCACCGACTAAAAAATGGTCAATTATATGCAAATTTTAGTCAAATTTTTAGTAACTAATTATCCATTTTGTACTATTGTAATCCACCTTTAGGGGGAGTTCATTTTCTATGTGCAAGCTCTTAGATACATGGGATCCTTTTATGCACACTAATTCCATTTCAATGGGTGTTTCCTCTTTCTACTACTTTATAACTATAATTTTAACTACTCAAGTTCTCTTTTGGCTTTGAACCATGGTTCTTGATTGATTCCCTTCTTATTCTCTTCCTTCACCACCAACCTATGTATGTGTATTTGAATTTGGGTTTTGTTCCATGGGTTCTTCTGCTTCATCTTTAGGAGCATAAGTAAATTTTAGAACCCTTGGCTTAGAAGCCTACCTCATTTTCCTTCTTGGGCCTTTTTTGCTAGTGGGTAGGTGTTCTAGAGGTGTCCTATTTGAAAAGAGGATAGACACCTAAATATCATATTCTCATAACCTGAAACCTATGTCCACTTAAGGTTTCCATGTTTTAAAAGAATATGATCACACTAGCCTTTTCTAAGGTCTATCTCTACACATATTCGGGTAAATGTAAAAATGCCTTTCTTCATTTTATTCATGTCCATTTTTTTGAATTTACCCAATTCATTTTTGATATACTTGAGGGCCTCAAGATCCTAGAACGGAAGATGGATGTTTGGTAACCTTGCCCACACTGGCATTGTTGATACCACCATACTTGTAGCATCAAATTATGGGAAGCATGGGGTAATGAAAATCCAAACTTGACCCCAATGCCATGGTCCATCATTTAGAAAATTTTCCATATGCCGTGTGGAAAATTGTACTATGAGGAACCCTTTAGAGCATAGGTAGAGATCACAGTTTGGTGGCTAGTAATAACATTGATATAGTTCTTCAGGCCTCGACAAAAATCCATTAAACATATATATTAATGTCTTAGTTTGGATATCAACAAAATACAATTCCACCTCTATGTGTTTTATATTCATGGCTAGTTTATTGTCCATTTGCTTAACTATGTACGGTCTTAGTAGATTTTGCATCTGATAAGCTATAGTGGAAACCTTCACTTTCATGACATATCCTTGAATCATATTTGACCATTAGGGTTTCTAGAATTTGTATAGGGGTTTCTAAATCTTGTAGCTCCACCGCAGAGCCATAGATTTCATATTATGTTATAATCCTAATTTACCACACCATAATCTTTCAGTTGCATGGAATCTCAAAGTAATTTTCCTTGATATAACAAAACTTGGAGTGTTTTTGGTATATCTAAATTGTTTTGAATGGTCTACCTCAATTTTTTTGGTAGATATGAACCCCAACTCTAGAAAGAAAAAGTATTCCCATTGAAGTTTTTTAATGAAGATTTGAAATTTTCCTTTCTGTATTTGTCTCTCATCCATATCTAGCATAGAGTTGATGGCGAAAATTGAATGCATCAACATTTGAGAATTCACCTAGTCAGAGCCCCAAATGAGATTCTTTTCCATTTTGGATGTTGTTTATGACTGGTATTTTGGGTCGAGTTACCCATAAAAATGGATTATAGATTGATATGGAAAGGGTGGTAGTGATGGCTAATAAACTAATATAATGACTTATATAAAGTAAAAATAATTTAATTTACTTTCTTTACTTAGATATCTTGAATCTTATGTGCTAAAAAAATGTAACATTATTTCACGAAAGTAAAGATTCTCAACGACCAATGTTCATAATATGGTTAAAGAATTAATTTGATTAAATAATTAGTCAAAATAATATTAATCTCAACGCATATAAAGAAAAATTTTGTTATTCGCTGTATTTTATAATGAATTGATACAACAACTCAATAATCATTATTGTTAAATCAATAAAAACCGATACATGAACAATGCATAAACACTTAAATTAATTCCCTTTAAAAATAGAAAGCAAACAAAACTGATAAAAATACATGATCTGTAGACAATATGTTTATGTTGGAAATGTAATCTTATAAAACTCAAGTATAAAAGTGCAACCAAAATTTTCCTTTTTCTTCCAAAATAAGAAACCTTTGCATGAGTTCAAAAGAGATATTTATAGACTTCTTTACAATAAGAGAGTGAAAAAAATTCTCCTACAAATTATGAACTAAAAACATACAAAATATTATAAAAGGTAGATGGTTACAACAATCTTAAACAATTGAAGTTGAACCAATAGTCTGTTGCCATTGCCTTTTAATTTTTAGAAGTGGTGACAACTGTAGAGGAGATCGAGGCTTGATGTGCACCTAATAGATGAAAATGGATGCCTTCAAAGGTGGAAACATTTGAAAATATTTAATAGTAAGTGCTTTTAGGGCCAACCAATGACTAGGGGGCTTGATGAGGAATTTCCAACTAAGTTCAAAATTAACCTTGGTTAATTGATCAATTCTTTTAGAAAATTCTTCCCTTTCCTCACACCAACCCTTTTGCAATTTGTCTACATCTCAAAATGAGTCCTCTATATGGTTTGATATCAAATTTGACTATAGTAATGATATATAATGGATTCTAATATAACATTAGAAAAACCATGTTCTTCATTGACTAGCTTCTTTACCAAATGAATTCTGGCTTTCTATCTTTTGAAAATAATATATTTTTTCATTTCATCGACTTTGGGAAAATCAAATTTCCTTCCCTTGGTATTGTTCTTTCATTTCAATAGTTTGTTCAAATCTTGTTTGGTGTCATTGATGAGCCTCATCATTGGATAATTATATGGGCCATAATTCACCTCCTAGCTTAGTCAAACCAGCTATTCTCACAACTTACTACATACTTTTGATCATATTTTGTTTATGAGATGAGTTAGAGTTGGATATTTTGCTTTGTGGTCTAATATGCATGTAATGCAGGATTAAAGGATTAAAGCAAGGAGTCTTAGCAAAGACCTTGGTAAAAGCTCAAATGGGACAAGGGAGAGGAATGATAGGAGGTAAATCCTACTCATTTACTACCCCTCCATTTGAATATTCTTTCATCAGCTCGGAGTGCAACCAGCCAAATCATGACTACTATAAAGTAGTCGAGCAAGTGAAATCAAAGCACCAATTATCTCGAGTTTGGGAGCCAAGCCTCCATAATTTTAAGGAAGTCATTGGAGACTTCATTTGTATAAGTAGAGAGGCATAGGACCTCAGTAGGATTTGGAATTTTGATTGTAAAACTCTACTATATTTTCGAGCTGCAAAACTTGTGAAAATTGTTGATGTAATCCATTGTTTTGATAATAAAAATGAGTTTTGTTTTGACCCAACACTGAGTTAACTTAGAGGGTTGAAGCTCTTGGGTTAGGGCCACAACCTAGCAGCTAAGGCTCCTCTTCACTGTACATGTATGTTAGCATAAATGGTTTAATTGTTCATTTGCTTAAGTAGCTGCATTTCCATTACAACAGTGTAGCACATATATTCATGGTTTAATCGTTCATTTACTTAAGTAGCTGCATTTCCAATGCAACAGTATAGCGTAGATTGGTTTTGTTTTAGTTTGCATCCATTTGTGCATTTTTCTTCAGTTAGCAGGTTAGCAAGGATTATACCTGTAGATTTCTTTTCACAACAACCCTAAGCAAACACCCTCAACCGCGTGTCGCATAGCTTCGTCATATTCATTTCAACATTTGATTTTACGTGCTCCAACCTATGGCCAGTACATCATCTTCCAACTCATCCATCAAGGGTGAAATTGGAAATATGCTGGAGGATTTCAAAAGTGAGATGCTGCAAATCCTTGCCTTGGAATTGTACACTATGAACATCAAAAGGAAGCAAGAGGAAGCAGAGAGAGAATTGGCCACATTTTGCCCTAGACGCACCAGGAGGCATCCTAGGAATGAATTTCCATTGAACTACATTAAGATTTTCTCAGTCTATGAAGGAAATCACTCCATAGACAGGTGCCCTTCTTTACTCGGACTCAAAGATGTATATCAAGGAGCTAAAGTGGTCACTGAGCAGATTTGTTACATCAACCAAAGGAGACCTCCTAGGCCTAGACCATACCAGTGGGTTATGCAAGGGTCATCCCATTCATATTACAACCCCAACCAAACCACAATTATACCTTCTTGGGGACCCCCTGTGCATCCTTCCTGGTCTATACCCCCTCCTTGGTCCTATGCATCTCTATATCATTCCCAGCTAGCCAACGAGTCATTTCAATGTTATGTTCAGCCACAACCTCAGTGGAATACCCCACTCCAGGGGTGGAGGCCCCAATACAACAATGCTCCAGCTCTATTGCCTCCACCACCTACCCAACCACAACTCCTACACTCTACTCCACCCAAGCAACCCCAGATGCCTGCGCAACCAAATCTAAACCCAAACAATAGGAAGGCTCAACTAGTATATAGTGGAGAGACATCATACCTAGGTTATGCTATAGAAATCTAGGAGATCAACCTAAGATCTGGGAGAATTCTCCGAGATAACCAACACCCCACTCCAAAGAGGAAAGTTGAGGAAGAAAGAGAGGAAAGAAACCATAAAGTGTTAAGTTATGGTATGTTCTATGCTTATAACAGTTTACTTCTTTCCCTTATTATATTCCACATATTAGAAATCACATGTACATAAAGTAAAGTGTGCCAGATAGAACATTAAACGATTGACAGAAAAGAAGCCAAGATAAGAGACACAAGATGTGGCGGCTAGCCAGGGACAAACCCCACAATGTGTAGGGAAACCCTTTGATCAAATCTTCTTTTATCTTCAATAATTTAGTAGAGATAAATAGTACAATAAACTTGATTCATATCAGCAATAGAAAACCCTAGACCAGTAGCATCAGCATTAGTGGCTTCATCATCAAACTAGGGCAAACGATATCTCACAAACCGATCGTCGGATCGACTTGATTCCACCACCAAAAGTTGTGGCTTTAAGAGGAGGTTAAGATGAACCTACAGAAGGGCTTAGATGAGGAGATCTTCTATTCCACACAGGTCAATCTTTACTTCTGCAGTTGCAGCTTCATTTTCAGCAGCTTCCGGCTTCAAACTACGGCAGTCGATATCTTGCAAATCGTCCGTTGGATTGACTTTATTCCACCACAAAATGTTCTGGCTTTCAAAGGAGGTTCAAGTGAACCTATAGTGCAGTTCAGAGCAGTAGATCGTCTAGTCCACGTTGGTCAATCTTTACTTCTGCAGTTGCAGCTTCAGTTTCAACAGCTTCCAGCTTCAAACTAGGGCAGTCGATATCTTGCAAACCGTCTGTCGGATTGACTTGATTCCACCACCAAATGTTGTGGGTTTCAAAGGAGGTTTAGATGAACCTACAATATAGTTCATATGAGGAGATATTCTAGTCCATGCAGGTCAATATTTACTTCTGCAGTTGCAGCTTCAGTTTCAGCAACTTCCGGCTTCACATGTGTGAGGGAGAGACCCTTTTCTGCGCAATAGAGAAGAGACTCTTTTCTGCGCAGTAGAGAGAGAGAGATCTGATGAGATGAGTGAGTCAAAATGAGGGAAAGTCCTCCTGTATTTATACACAATGTTGGTGTTCGAATAGATGCGACTGTTGGGCTTCTGAGCCTACATGAGTTGTAGGTCGGCTTGATAATAATTCCATAATCAAAATAAATTCATATCTCCATGAATACTTATCGGAATTGGATGATATTTATATCAATCCAACACCTCTTGATGAGAGGAATCTAATAAATATATTATCTGCCATGAATAAGATGACCCACTTGAATTTTTTCCCTAGTTGCCAATTTTAACACTCCCTCTCAACTAGGGAGAACTTCATCTGCAATTTGTTTATCAGTCATTCCTATTCATCCATCAAATTCATGGCCCTCTATAGCCTGACACTTGCCTTGTTCTGCTCTATTATTCCTATTATGCTTTGTCTTGTTTAGCCTTGTACTGATCTGTACCGCTCTGCTCTGTTATGCACTGCTCTGCTTTGTTCTGTTCTGCTCTGCTTTTGTCCGAATTATGAAGAAGAAGAAATGATCGAGGATGTATCATACTGGCTCAAAGTCAGTCTCAGAGTGCGTACCACTGGTCCTAGACGAATCTCAACTAACCCGAAATCATCTTCATGGTAAGTACCACTTCTACCTCTGGTCCTAGACCAGTATCGCAGTCTCAGAGAGTGTACCACTGGTCCCAAACCAGTCTCAACTGACACGAAGTCAATGTCATAGTATGTACCACTCTCACTGGTCCTAGAATTGTACTGAATTGACACGAAGTCAGTCTCAGAGTATGTACCATTGGTCCCAGACGAGTCTCAACTGACCCAAAGTCAGTGTCATAGTATGGTACAACTCCTACCACTGGTCCCAGACCAATATCATTGATCCCAGATCAATGGAGGTTATCCTAGCGTAGGGAGTACGATAGATACAACAATGCATCCATCGGTACTACTATGGTCCCTAACTTCATTTCCCTGCTCATTGATTAGATGAGAGGTACTTCCCATGAGTCCCAGAGTGCATGGGTAGGATTCCTCAAAAGGAGAACTAATCAATCCTATCCTCACAAGAGAACACATCAATCCTAATACAATTGCCATGGAGAACACATCAATCCAGGCTGCCATGGAGAACACATCAATCCAGGCCTCACAGGAGAACACATCAATCCTGCTACAATCACCATGGAGAACACATCAATCCAGGCCTCACGGGAGAACTAATCATCCTGCTACACAGGAGAGTGAATCATCATGTTCCATAAGAGAGCGAATCATCTTGTCCCACAAGAGAGCGAATCATCTTGTTCCAGTGCGCACCACCAGGGGAGGGTGAGTCACCCTGTGGTCGTATGTTGCTCCAGTAAGAACTGCAAGCCCTCAGAGCTCCCAGATCTAAATGTATGCAACGTTGAGGACCCTTGTACAAGGGTTTCTTGACGACTCCAAGTCATTTGGGAAAATCACAGATTAGATCTTTCCTCAGGGCTTTGAAAAGGTGTATCGACCTATACATTATCTTAATGTGATGGAGCCTCCTTGCTTATCGACTTACCATATCCCAGATGATGTCTATCTTCTAGAGCAATCGACAAATATGGGATTCCTCAATAATTGAATCCCACCTCTGGTTGTTATAGAGAATCATAGTGGTATCGAATGTAAATCCAAATAGCTCACTGAAGAGATTTTGCAACCATACTGCCTCACAGGAGGCCATGCTAGCAGCAATATATTCTGCTTCGGCGGTGCTCATAGCCACCGACTTCTGCTTCCTGCTCATCCAGGATATCGAAGAAGATCCCAAGGTGAAACAACACTGGGAAGTGCTCTTACGGTCCACCACATTACCTGCCCAATCAGCATCAGTATATCCAAGTAGTCTCACATCTCTGCCAGTGTATCTTAACCCATTAGTAATTGTGCCATGAAGATATCTCTGAAGATTCTTGGCATCAATCCAATGAGGCTCAACCAAATATGAGCTCACAATCCTAACTGCAAAACATATGTTCGGACGGAGGTTCACCAAGAACATCAATGCGAATGAGTTTATGAAACATAGAGGCATTTCCCAAATCTGGTCCGACATCACTACCATATAACTTCTAAAAGTTAAGATCCTCTAGGTAGGCATAGGCTTGCAGTTCATCATACCGAATATTTCCAATATCTTTACCACATATTTTCCTTGATATTGGAAAATTTCCCTTGGTTTTTGCCACATTTCAAGTCCTTGGTCCTTCATTTCAAATTCAAAATCCAACTCCCTCTTACATTTGTGAATGAGAGGGTATGCACCTGTTAGAAAGAGGTCATCCACATAGAACACCAGTATGAGAGGCTTGTCATCTTCAACCTTAAAGTAAAGGTTAGGATCGACTTCACTCCTAGTGAATCCCAGCTTTATCAAGTAGCTATCGATCCTCTCATACCATGCTCGGGGTGCTTGCTTCAACCCATAGAGAGCGTTCTTCATCCTGCATACATGAGATTTTCAATCATAAATCTCAAATCCTTCAGGTTTCTCCATGTAGACCTCTTCTTTGATCAAAGCATGCAAGAACACGGTCTTGACATCCATATGATGTAGGTTCCATCCTTGTGAAGCCACGAGGGCTATGATCGAGTGGATGGTTGTATATCTGGCAACAGGTGCAAATATCACATCATAGTCTATACCTTCCTTCTAGGAGAAACCATGAGCAACAAAACGAGCCTTATACTTTTCCGTACTTTCATCTGTTGCATGCTTTATCTTGTAAAGCCATTTCGAAGTGATAATTGTCTTTTCCTAGGGTCTGGGAACTATTTCCCAGACATCATTCTCCATAATAGACTCATATTCTTTGGTCATAGCATCCTTCCATACTTGATGCTTGACGACATCAAAGAATGATGGAGGCTCATTTTGTATGATCGTGCTCATGATGGTCAGGTATCCCTAATACTTGTTTGGTTTCTTACTTTCACGGAAGGTTCCTCAGGGTGTAGCATGTCCTTCAGCATCATCAAGTATACCCCTAAGCCATGAAGGCCTCTTCCTAGAAGAGGGAGGCTCAGGTGGATAAATAAGATCCATGGGTTCCTCCACATCAGGCATTGTTACATCATCTACCCATAGAGACATTTTCCACAATCGTATGGTTCTTCCTTTCTTCCACACCATTCTGCTTAGCAGTATGTCGTTTAGTAGTCTCCCTCTTAATGCTAGCCTTAGATATGCCTGAGTGAACCAACTGTAATATATCGGAGGTCTTACTTTGGCTTGAGGGGAATAGTCCCCTTTTGAGCTTTCCTTCGGCACATCCTGGACATACACCTTCTTTCTCTACTCAGAATTTGAGCATCCTTGTCACCATTTGTCTTACGCCAGGTAGAGCTTTATAATGAAGGTGGGCAAACCTACGATGCCAATGTTTGGACTGAAGAGATGTGTCATATGATATGACACCTATCGGACTTCCATCGACCTGATATAATGAATCAACACGAAACCCAAGAGTAAAGGCATCTTTAACATTATTTTTCCATATATGTACCTTGCCATCGCTGAAGGTTACCTTGTAGCCTTTGTCTTCCATTGTTAAGATGGACACCAGGTTCTTTTTGAGGTCAGGTGCATTTAATACATGTTGGAATTTCTAGCCTTCTTGAATGGTTGTCCTTTTCCTTGATTGCCAGCTCTCCTCTTACCTTTGCTATTGAATTTTCCATTCCTTTGATTGCCATCAGAGGGATTTTGATCATTGTCCCATTGTGAGTCTTTTCTATCAGGGCACTCCCTTGCATAGTGGCTTGCTTTATTGCATATGTAACATCATCCTTTTCTTCCATCCTTAGGTCCAGCCTTTCCTGTTGATTTAGTCCCGAAATTATTTATTTTATTAGCATGAGAAGAAAAGGCAACAGGAGGACCTTTAGGCATGGACATTTCTTGCTCTTCTACCCTTGTTTCTTCTTGAATGCATCTAGCCATTAATTCCTCGAAACTAGGAATTACATTATTGTTCAGAAGAGTAGTCCTAAACACGTACCATTCAGATGGTAATCCTCCAAGAGTTGTGAGTGCCATTTCTCTGTCAGTGATAGTCTTCCCAATATATAAGAGATCGTCCTTGATCTCGATGATTTTTAAGAAGTATGCTTGCATACTCTCATCTTTACCCTTCTTTATTTTCCTCAACTTATTTCTAAGAAAAAAACTTGATTTGCATCATCTACTTTAAATAAAATCACCAGTGTATCATAGATTTCCTTGGAGGTGTCCAGATCTGAGATGTAGGTCACCAAGTGCTTGTAAATAGAGTCTCGGATGATCTTCTTTGTTTAGACTTCATTGGTTTTCCATTTGTTCCTGGTAGCAACAGATGCATTTGATGGAGGTTCAACAATATTGCCTCTCACATGGTCCAACACTCCTTGATCCTCAAGGGTTAGATCAATAGACATATTCCATTCCTGATAGTCAGCTTTCTCACGAAGCTTGTCTTCGGCAGGAAAGAGTGTTGAGGACCTCATTATTCTTTTAGGATAGCCTTGCCAATCTTATCTTCGGTGATTGCTCTTGCTCTTGCTCGGGCTTTGTCTTCACCTCAGCTCTAATACCATGTTAGGTTAAGGTATGTTTTATGCTTATAACAGTTTACTTGTTTTCCTTATTATATTCCAAAAATTAGCAATCACATGTACATAAAGTAAAGTGTAGATAGAACATTAAACGATTGACAGAAAACAAGCCAAGACAAGAGACACAAGATGTGGCGGCTAGCCAGGGATAAACCCCACAATGTGTGGGAAAACCCTTTGATAAAATCCTCTTTTATCTTCAATAATTCAGTAGGGAGAAATAGTACAATAAATCTGATTCATATCAGTAGTAGAAAACCTTAGATCAACAGCATTAGCATTAGCGGCTTCATCATCAAACTAGGGCAGATGATATCTCACAAACCGACCGTCGGATCGACTTGATTCCACCACCAAAAGTTGTGGCTTTTAGAGGAATTTCAAATGAACCTATAGCGCAGTTCAGATGAGGACTAGTCCACACAGGTCAATCTTTACTTCTGCAGTTGCAGCTCCAGTTTCAGCAGCTTCTGGCTTCAAACTAGGGTAGTCGATATCTTGCAAACCATCTGTCAGATTGACTTGATTCCACCACAAAAATTTGTGGCTTTCAAGGAGGTTTAGATGAACCTATAGCATAGTTTAGATGAGGAGATCTTCTAGTCCATGCAAGTCAATCTTTATTTCTGCAGTTGCAGCTTCAGTTTCAGTAGCTTCCGGCTTCAAACTAGGGCAGTCAATATCTTGCAAACAGTCCGACAGATTGACTTGATTCCACCACCAAATTTTGCGGCTTTCAGAGGAGGTTCAGATGAACCTACAACGCAGTTCAGATGAGGAGATATTCTAGTCCATTTAGGTCAATCTTTACTTCTGCAGTTGCAGCTTCATTTTCAGCAGCTTCTAACTTCACATGTGTGAGGGAGAGACCCTTTTCTGCGCAGTAGAGAAGAGACTCTTTTCTGCGCAGTAGAGAGAGAGAGATCTGATGAGATGAGTAGTCCAAATGAGGAAAATTTCTCCTGTATTTATACACAATGTTGGCATTTGAATAGATGCGACTGTTGAGTTTCTGAGCCTACATGAGTTGTAGGTCAACTTCATAATAATTCCATAATCAAAATAAATTCATATCTCCATAAATACTTATCAGAATCAGATGATATTTATATCAATCCTACAACTCTCGACGAGAGGAATCTAATAAAAATATTATCGGCCATGAATAAGATGACCCAGATGAAGTTATTCCCTAGTTGCCAATTTTAACATAATGTAAATCCATCCTTTCCTGAGAGATTAGCCGAACCACTCCAGCCTACCGTAGAAGAACTTAAACTTCTGGGATAATTGAAAAATATATGTGTAAATATCCCCCTTCTCTAGGCAATAAAAGATGTTCCCATTTACAATAATTTGATTAAGGAGAAATGATTCAAGCATCCAGGAAGAAGAAAAATGGATGCCCCTACCATTAATGTCATTGGCCAGCTATTTGAGTTGATGCTGGGGCGGGTAATATGTCCAAAATATTTGGACCCTGGAAGCCCTGTAGTAGATGTGCACATGAATGGTACCATTGTCCCACACACTCTGATTGATCTTGGGGCTTCCATTAATGTGATGACCAAGGACACCATGCTCAAGCTCAACCTCCAAGGGTCATTCAGGAAGACCACAACAGTTTTGCAACTTGCAGACCATTCCATAGTCACCCCTGAGGGAATTTTGGAGGATGTGATGGTCCGCATTGACTCCTGGGAGTACCCTATAGACTTTCTAGTTCTCCGACCTAAGGCTAAGCTTACTGGTTACCCTCTCATCATTGGGAGGCCATGGTTGGCCACAACTGATGCTTACATTAGCTGCAGAGCTAGGAATATGACAATCAAGAATGGGCATATGTCCAAGTAGTTAGTCCTATACCCTCCTACTCAACCTTCTCTAGAGCATGATTTATGTTTATGGTTGGAGGAGGAGGAAGATGATGAGGCTTATTGAACCCAACTTTATGCCTTGGAAGTAACCATAGGAGGAGGACAACAAGATGAGGATGACTTAATTGAACACCTGCTCCAAATTCCAACTCCTAGTTCATTACCATTGAAATAAGAAGTAAGGGAAATCTAGAACAATCATCCAATTGACTTATTCTTGGAAAATTCCAACCCAGTCCATGTCAAAACCATAGAATTTGACCCAGAGAAAACATTGAAAATTAATCCATCCCTTTCTTCTCTCAAATAGGAAAAGCTATATAACATGTTGAGAGAAAATCTAGAAGCCTTCGCTTGGAGTTACAAGGAAATTAAGGGAGTACACCCCTCAGTGTGTACTTACCACATATACATCATAAAAGGTTGCAATCCAGTCAGGCAACTACAAAGGAGGATGAATCCAGCTCTTAAAGATATAGCCAAAGAGGAACTGCAAAAACTGCTAGATGCAGGATTCATTTACCCTATCTCTAACAGTGAGTGGGTCTCTCCTTTACTGTTAGTTCCCAAGAAGAATGGTAAGTGGAGGATTTTTGTAGATTATAGGGAGTTGAACAAAGCCACAAAGAAGGATCATTTTCCCCTACCCATCATTGACCAAGTGCTAGATGGCCCGGTAGGGAAGAATTTTTTCTCTTTCCTAGATGGATTCAGTGGGTACAACCAAATCCAAATCTGCCCAGAAGACCAGGATAAGACCACATTCACCTGTCCTTGGGGTAATTTTTATTATAGGGTCCTTCCTTTTGGCCTATGCAATGCTCCTGTCACTTTCTAAACAACAGTCTTAAGTATTTTTGTTGAATTAGTACATGATGCAGTGGAAATCTATATGGATGATTTTACACCTTCTGGTTGTGATTTTCAAGAAGCCCTAACTAACCTAGCCAAATTATTGCACAAATGCATTGAAATGAACCTGTCTCTCAGTCCAAAAAAATGTGAATTCTTGATGAATGAAGGGATCACGCTAGGTCATTCAATATCTCAACAAGGACTACAGGTGGACCCAAACAAAATAGAAATCATCCAAAGGGTCCCACCTCCTCAAAAGCAGAGGGATGTTAGGAGTTTCTTGGGGTTAACTGGATACTGCTGAGGGTTCATAAAGGGCTTCAGCAAGTTGGCCTCTCTTTATTTGGGTTGTTGACCAAAGATTCAAAGTTTATATGGTCGAAAAGCTATCAAGAGGCCTTAGACATTTTAAAGGGTAAGTTGACCACTGCACCAATTCTTCAAGGCCAAAATTGGGCCCTCCCTTTTCATATTCATGCTGATGCCTCACAAAAATCCATAGGAGCAACCTTAGGTCAGGTAGAGGAGAAATTTTCCTATGCCATCTATTTTATCAGTAAGAACCTGTCAAAGGATGAGCTAAATTATATTGTGATCGAAAAGGAACTCATGGCTATTGTGCATTCATTAAACAAATTTAGGCATTATATTACAGGCTATCAAACATTTGTGCATACTGACCATGTTGCAATCAAATATTTAATGAACAAACCAGATGTGAATGCTAGAATTATAAGATGGTTGTTTTTATTACAGTAGTTTGATATAATTATTATTGATAAGCCTAGTAAGGAAAATGTTGTTGTGGACTTTCTATCCAGGATGAATCTGCCTGCAGGTGAAAAATCAATGGTGAATGACCGGTTACTAGACGATCATTTGTTTGCTATTTCATTTCTCTCCCCATAGTTTGCTGATATAGCAAACTATTTGGTATCGGCACAATTCCCACCAAACTTTCCCTCCAAAGAAAAGAGCAAGATAGTGAATAGAAGTGCCCCCTTCACCTGGATTAGGAGAAATCTTTTCAAAATTGGTCCGGATCAAATGTTGAGAAGGTGTGTAAGGGAAGAGGAAGTTTTTGACATCCTTTTGACCTGTCATGATGGACCTTGTGGAGGTCACTTTGCAATGAAGAGGACAACATTGAAAGTGTTACAAGCTACCTATTATTGGCCCATTCTTCATGAGGATGTGAAGAAGTACACTAGTCAACGTGATCGGTGCTAAAGGAAGGGAAAGCCTACTCCAAGAGATGAAATTACCCTATAACCACAACTAACTTTCGAGCCATTTGACAAGTGGGGCATGCACTTCATTGGGCCTATCAACACTCCTTCAAAGCAAAAAAAAATGCATTATTTGTGGACTGATTATTTGACTAAGTGGGCTGAAACTAAGGAGATTAAGGAAACAACATAACAGAAGGTGGTTGAGTTCCTCGGGGAGAATGTATTCTACAAATTTGGGTACCCTAGAGAGCTAGTCACATATCAAGCAGCCAGTTTACCTCCAAGATGATTGAATAACTGCTCAACCATCACAAAATCAAGCACAGGCCCTCCACTCCTTATCATCCACAAGATAATGGACAAGTGGAGGTGACCAACAGGGCACTGGAGAGAATCTTAACCAATGTAGTAAGCAACAGCAGGAAGGATTGTGCAGAGAGACTATTTGAGGCCACCTAGGTCTATAATACAACATGCAATACCACCACTGGATTTACACCCTATGAGCTGGTCTATGGGAAAAAGGCTTTTTTGTACATTGAGTTTGAATATATGACATTGAAGATGGCAGCCCAACTAGATTTGGATCTCAGTCATGCACAAAAAGAAATATTGTTCCATTTGAATGGCTTGGTTGAATTTAGAATGCAATCCCTCCTACATACAGAGATATTTCAGCTTAAGAGGAAGATCTGGCATGATAAACATATTAAGGAGAAGCAATTTCAAGAGGGTGATTGGGAGTTGTTATATGATTATAGGTATAAAGACTTCAAAGGCAAGCTAAGGACAAGATGGCTCAGACCTTATGTGGTGGAAAGATGCCATGATAATGGTTTAGTGCAAATCAGAACTATAAATGAATAAGCCATTCCATTGCTTGTTAATGGACAACGATTGAAAATGTACAAGATGCCTTTATAAAAGAAATAGTTCATTGACAATATCAATAAGGCAGTGATGATGGTGGAGCAAGTTCTAACTCCTCCCTCATCAGGTCATTGAAAAATCAAAAAATAAGGATTCAGGTGAAAACCTTCATGAGGCGCCTGAGTCCCATCTTTGGGTTGAAAACCTCGTGAGGAGGCCCGGTGATGAAAAAAAATGAATTAAAATAGGAGGATCCCTGGGTGAAAGCCTTCCTTGAGCACCAAGGGCAAACATCTAGGTTAAAAGCCTCTCTGGGGTAGCCTAGGTGTTTTAAAAAAAAAGAACAAAAAAAAAAGATGTAATTGTTATTTGTAGGTGGACGAGAAAGAAAGTCAAGCAGCAAAGAGAAGATCGAAAGGGAACCTTGCCTCACATATTAATCTCCTCCACTCCTTACCATGCATCACTCCATCATTTCTATCGTTTTCCACTCCACTGCTTCAAGTTATGCGTAGATTGTGTTTTCTACAAGATCCCCTGCATTCCTATAGGATAACCTGAAAACCTATAGGGTGATCCTGTAGGAAATCCTGTAGTAGCCTATCCCATAGAATATCAATCATCAGCTACAGGTCTTCACTCTGATCTAGGAGCTCCAGAATCCAGACAGTAAACAGTAGACAATAGAGGAGAAAGAAGAATGACCATGTAACAAATAAACAACTGAGCACCTCTGATCCTCGACAACTACAACATGTCATCAAGACCACAGGTAAGTATCCCACTCACTCACTCATATGCATAATTTGATCAAAAGTTGTAAAGGTTACGAGGTAGTTGGTTTATAAGTGAAAAGGTGGCCAATTAACTTGGCCACCTTCATTCACTCATGACATACAAAATCGGTTGTCCTCTCACATGTGGCCACAGTCAACTCAAAGATAGAGGAGGAGTGGGACAAGAAGTGGTTAACTATGGATCTACAAGGTGGGAGCTGATTATGAGGAGTGGGAAACAAAAAATCATTTGCATGTATTCATTCATTCCACCTCCTCTAAACTCCCTCACTCAAGTCACTCTTATAACTCTGGCCACCCACCGGAAGCAAGGATCCATCATTCTACAAGAGAATTTCTACAGGAGCATGCACAGGAACAGTCTACAGGAGCATTCTATAGGATACACAGAGGCAGTCTACAAGATAGATAGAGAGGGGTTCAAGAGGGAATATAATGAGAACTGTCCACTGCCACCATTCTAAAGAGGTAGGATCTAAAAATCCATCCCCATTTACAAGCAAATGAACTAGATATGCTCTAAAATCTAGTGGATATAACAACTGTGGGAGGTGAAGTACATACACAGGAAACTCTATTTTCTCCTGAATTTAAAATTCTTTTGTCAAACCTCTCATTTCCTCCTCAAGCCTCACAAGCAAGATGACAAGAGGGTTTAATAGGAGAGAACCCACAAACACTGTGAGGATACAACAACACCCCCAAGTGCTTGAAATCTTTATAAGACACCAATGGATGGGGTTTTTCAAAAAATTCACAGGGTATGATGATGAGGTGGCTCAAGAATTTGCTCATTCCCTCACTCCACACAACAGAATCCATGCCATTGTTATAGTTAGAGGGCTCACTATAGATCTCATCCTAGAGCTCATCAATAGGGTCATCACACTCCTCCTAGTAATTCCATGGAGAAAAGAAGACAATGCAGACAAGAAGATGGAAAAAAGGAAATTCCTTTTAGAAGGTGAAGAACCCACAAAGGATAAAAATGGAGTAAGGAGAGACAATATTCCATGGCCATGGAGTGAGGTAGGTCACCAAATCATCAAATATATCACATGTGAGGCTAGATAAAGTGTTTTTTATGGCTACCATTTTAGAATCCTTGAAGAAATAAGATTTGGGGTAGAAACACCAGTTCACCAAAGACTCAGCATACCCTATTTCTTGATGTAATCACTCATATCCGCAACAAAGTAAAGGAAGGGAACCAAACAATTGGCTCACCATGGGTTGATCAAGATCCTCATTGAGGATGCCCTCCAAAACCTTAGGATCCCTATAACATGGTCAGTCTTCAGAGACTTACCAGCATATGATGACATCAAAACCCTCACCCATGATGTTAGTCCTTCTTTGAGTGAGGAGGAGGCAAAACAAGAAGAAGAAGATACAGTGCTATATGCGGATGAGATGGATGAAGAAGAAACTAATACAGAGGAACATGATGAAGGAGAAGAGAAGGAAGATGATGCTGAAACACAGGAGGAAACGAAGGAAGAAACTGATGGAGATGAGAAATAGCAGCAAGAGGAAGAAGATAAGAAAAACAAAGAGCTAAGTGGCTTAAGGGATAGAGAAGTTGTAATGAGAGATCAACTTGAGAGGGAAAATGCATGGCTAAGAGGACAGCTGCAGGAAAGGGAAAACCAACTACCATGTATGGCCATCCTTTCCTTGGAGGCTATCCAGTGTAGGATGCTAGCTAAATCCTATGCTCTTTACCTCAGAGAACAATGGCTACAATTTAAGATTAAAACACTAGCACAAAGGGGCACCATACCATTTTAGAACTACAGGAATTTTATTGATCTTTTCTATCAAAGTACACTAGAGGATGGGGCCAAAATGGCTGAGTTTTACTTGCACAACATGGCCCTCACAGACATGAATGTTTGGGATCCTAATGTCGATCTAGGAGATCTGCAATTAATGGCTTTGGAATCATGGATGAACCATGAGGAGTCAAGGGCCACAGAGATCAAAAGAATATTGGCCAGAGAGAGGAATAAACCTCTTTTCATCAGAGCTAAACAATCAAATCCCAAGGCCCTAATCAACACCCATAATCTAATTGCAAATGATCCTCAGCTGGCACCTAGATATCTTGCTGTCGAAGAGCAAGAAATTTCACATTTTGAGGATGTGTTTAGGCAGCTAGGAGATGATAGTATACATGCCTTCTCAAGGAGATGGAACACACTACCACATAGCTTGAATATCAGAGAATATCACTCCCCTCAAAGGTTGAGAGAGACACTCAATAGGACACCTATGTATAAGCAATCAATGCAAAGGTTGAAGGTCAATTGGATAGGCCTAAAAATCAGTCCACCATTACTACTAGGGATGCTATAAGGGAGAAAAGAAGAAGAGGAAAAGAGGCAGTGGGAAGAAGTAGAAAGGAAAGCAGGCTTCTATGCACAAGAAGAAGAGACCACAGCAAAGTCATGGGATGTCAGAGAGGATACCAGAGCCATGAAGGACATGGACATTGACTAAGTTTCTTAGAGGATGAGCAACACTTTCAGTAGGGGGGTGATGATGAGCCTCATGACTGGGTAATTATATGAGCGTTAATTGACCTCCTAGCTTAGTAAAACCAACTATTCTCACATCTTATTGCATACTTTTGATCATATTTTGTCTATGAGATGAGTTATAGTTGGATATTTTGCTTTGTGGTCTAATATGCATGTAATGTAGGATTAAAGGATAAAATCAAGGATTTTTAGCAAAGACCTTGGTTAAAACTTGAATGGGACAAGGGAGAGGAATTATAGGAGGTAAATCATGCTCATTTACTACCCCTCTATTCGAATATTCCTTCCTCAGCTCGGAGTGCAATGAGCCAAATCATGAGGACTAGAAGGAAGCCAAGCAAGTGAAAGCCAAAGCACTATTTATCTTCGAGTTCGGGAGCCCAACCTCCCTAATTTTAAGGAAGTTGTTGGAGACTTTAGTCGTATAAGTAGAGAGGCCTAGGAAGTTGTTGATGTAATCCATTGTTTTGATATAAGAATGAGTTTTGTTTTGAGCCAGCACTGAGTTAACTTAGAGGATTGAAACTCTTGGGTTAGGGCCCAACCCTAGCAGCTAAGGCTCCTCTTTATTGTACATGTATGTTAGCATAGATTCATGGTTTAATCACTCATTTTCTTAAGTAGCTGCATTTCCATTACAGTAGTGTAGTGCATAGATTCATGGTTTAATCATTCATTTTCTTAAGTAGCTGCATTTCCATTACAACAGTATAGTGTAGATTGGTTGTGTTTTAGTTTGCTTCCATTTGTGCCTTTTTCTTCAGTTAGTAGGTTAGCAAGGATTATACCCATAGATTTATTTTCACAACAACCCTGACCAACGACTGTAAACCACGTGTCACATAGCTTCTTCCTATTCATTTCAATGTTTGAATTTACGTGCTCCAAATCTCCACTGTTGGTGTGTCTAGCTTGATCCAATGGCTATCGTGTCCTCTCAATACTTTATGCACTCCAAATCTCCACTATCGATCTATGTAGCTTGATCCAATGGTTATCGTGCAATCTCAAGCAGAATTTGGCACGACCATTATCCACATGAGAGCATGGGAGAAAAGTGGTTTTCCCATGCTACGTGTCATTCACTTAGGTTAATCGCACAAAATTTAGAAATACAACTTACAACTTTGATGGCATGCGAGAAACTGCTTACCGCCTACGGAAACCCGCTCCATCATTCTGTACGCTTTTTACCTGTCTGCCGCCACATGACTTGATTTGATCCATCGATATACTCACTTCATCTCCATGATAAGATCTTCTCCATTCATCTTCCGATTAGTATTTTTCATCCATCTCTTGACTTAACCTCCCGCGATAAGCTCTCTGTTATTCATCTCTCGTTAGTCTTGTTCATCCATCTATTGACTAAACCTCTCACTATAAGATCTCTTCCATTCATCTCCTGTTAGTCCTATTCGTCCATCTATTGCCTAAACCTCTCGCAATAAGATCTCTACCATTCATCTTCCAATTAGTCATGTTTGTCCATCTATTCACATAATCTCCTGTGATAATATCTCCGCCACTCATCTTCCATTTTTACTGTTCGCTGATCAATCCAATGGTTCCTATGCACTTCTGCTTCATTACGTCCTCCTTTCATTGATTTCGATCTTCACTTTCTCTTATGCTTGACTCCTTGCATGCTTCATTTTACCAAAACACCAAAAATGCGAAAAACAACTTAGTTTATTTTCCTTGCTTACACATTAGTTTGGTTTGATGCTCTTTACTTCTTTAACTTAAATAGCAGCATTAGGTTAGTTTTGATTTAGAAATTCTACTTAGTTTAGCTATTTAAATGGTTAATTGGGATATGGTGTGATTTAGCATTACATGTCGTTTGCTTCATTACTGCAGTAGAGTAGCTCTCTTAGAATAGATCTGCTCTTCTTCCATCAAAGAATCAAGCTTCTTCTGACTCTATAGAAGTTTGGCTTGGAACCCATGGGGTCTCTTGCCAGATGAACAAGTGACAACAGGCAGGACCTTCACTTCTACTTGTGCATATAGCACTGTCACCTCCAAGTTTATATGAACCCGGAGTTGATAAGTAAAGTTGGTAGCCCAAGAGTTGCAACATCCTTGCTACAATACTGGCGCTCATCACTCACCATAGTAGGTGCCCATATCAACTAACTCATCTTCTAATGCTTCTCCTAGCTTGCACTATATTGGAATCAAACTCAACTTCTCACAGAAACGTTATTAATGTTTTTGGATCTAAGCATTAAGCTCCTAGGAATCTTGTTTATATTTGATTAAATGAAGGGTTTTGACCTGCATCTCCTCTAATTTCTATTGTAAATCCTTGAGTTATCCATCCTTGAGATTTATCTCTATAGCATGTTGGATTTGGAGTAATTATTTTGCAGTTATGTAAATGTGACATCCTTTCAATTTAACTCTATTTTCCATTGTGCTTTCAGTTATTCGCTTTCTTTTACATATTCTTGTTCCATATTGGCTATCCTTTCCTTCTTTTCATTCAACAATTGTTGTACCTATATTGCTTTCTTCATGGTTGTAGAGGCATAGGTAGCTATAAATTGAGTCAATTTACCTAGCTCATTTGCAGGAGTAATAGAGGATATTTTTTATAGGACTTCAAGAGAAGTAGTTAGAGGAGACTTTCCTAGGACCAATGCTTGGGATTCATCTAATTTTCTCTTCTTTCTTCCCCTTTTCACCACCACTTTATGCATTGGGTTGTAAACAATATCCATAGGAGGAATCTACTCGATATTGAGGAAGATTTCAGAGGTAGGATTAGGAGGGATAATTTCCACATCAAGATCAGTCGATACTTGTGTCTTCTCAAGTATCATTTAATATAGCAGAGTCTTTTTCTTAGTGCTTTGATTAATATACATATTTTTCTCTTGATAAGTAGCCTGTTCTTCTAAGTCCATGTTTTCATGTGCACCTTGTTTCGACTATTTAATGATTTGGTCAAATGCTTTCCATACCTTTTCACATTTCGGGTATTTTGTATGAAATTTTTGTTAACGATTTGAAGAAATTTTTGTTCTTGTTTTTTGCGGCTGAGTGGAAACCACTGTGTCCTTTAGGGAGGCACATCTTAGTAAATTCATAGGTAAAAGGGACAACCTTGAATTCCTTAAAGCGATGAAGTTCTCCCATTCTTTTACCAATCATTTTTCATCAACATATTTTAAAACGGTGGTGCATGAGGGGGCTTCCACAAACAAACCATCAATCGAATGTTCTTCATGATGAATCCTTTGAATTCCAAAGGTTGTAGCAATTTTTCATGATACTCCATTAGGGTCATATGTCCTAATAGGGATGGTGTTCAATTTTAAGACCTCTATATGTTGCACCTATTTGTCTGCATGACCATAATTAGCCAAGGAATAAATTCCAAAAGGGAGACGAAACATGGGCCAAACCCTTTTATTGTAGTCTTTCAGTGCTTTAGTTATTCCATAGGCTAGAGTCTAGTAAGCCACTTCCTTGCATAGTAGATTATGAGGAATGTAGAGAGGCAGGACATGAGGTGAAGCACAACTTCCCCAAACTCTAATATAGGTAAACAATTCCTCACGGAACCATTTCCCAATTTTCTTAAGCTCATCCATTATTTCTGCGGGCATTATGGGAGGCTTAAATTCAAATACTATTTCATAAATAGGAATGATGACTCGGTGGCAGATTTCATAAAAATGGTCAAAATAATTGGACTCCCAAAGAACATTGTGATAAATATGAATTGGGAGAGGATCAAAAGGGGTGCATTTCAATCCCATGGTTGGGAAATCCAAGCAAAAAATGGTTGTCCACAATATATGCAGACATGTAAAATGGGGGAATAATGATTTTAGAAACACTTCAAGAGATGCTGAAAGAAAAAATGTACTTAGCTATGTTATTGGACAATAGGTTGACTTAATCAAATATATATTGCTTAGGTACCCCATCAATTAAAAGAAACTGAAACATGAGGAAACTCAAAAACATTGGCATAATCACATAATCTGCACAACATGGTGTAAATCTGATTGAAAGGAGAAGCAAGTGAGGAAATAGAATACTTATCGTAATCCTATACTTTATGTTTATTTAGGTCTTTCCTCCAATCTTTTATGGCATCAGCAACTTCTCCATGTTTATTGAAAAAATCTTCCATGTATTGTTTGTCAAAAGTGCATTGTGGTTCTGATAAATGGTACATGGATTGAAGGTCTTTCAGAGTGAAAGACCCAATCACTATGCCCTTTTAGGTGTGAAACTTTCACTCTATAATGTTGACATTCTATACTACCCATCTAACCATATCGATATAAGGCATTAATTTGGATCTCGCTACAATTCTATGAAAGAAGGAATTCACTACATCTTGAGGGGTTTCCCCTGAGGTAGGTACTTCATCATCCACTGTCATGGTCCTCACTGTAACCTGTGGCCCTTCATCTTCAAAAATATTATAAATATTCTCTCATGAAGTATTCCATGAATCCCATGTACAAACTATCTGAGAAAATGCCTGCACTAGGAAACTTATCATTTATAATCTCCTTGTATGGGTTTATAGGTTGTGACGTAGGAGATTTCTGTTTAGACATTTCCCTCTTCATTTCATCTACAAAGGAAGTATCAAATCCCACTTGTGAAAAGAGTAGAGGAAATTAGTAGAGTAGAGTAAATACCAATAATAGTTGAAATGAATTGTAAACCCACGGTTTAACCCCTTAAATGAACTAATTTACCACCATAAATTTGTTAGCAAATAACCATAGTGAGAGTGATTAATTACTTGGAAAATGGATAGGTGGGAGGCCATAGGTAGAGTTCCATGAACTAATTTACCACCATAAATTTGTTAGCAAATAACCATAGTGAGAGTGTTTAATTACTTGGAAAATGGATAGGTGGGAGGCCATAGGTAGAGTTCCATGTCAAACCGTTGGTGTAAAGTGTCAAGAAGAAAGTTAAAATTCGGGACAATAGAGGAGTAAGAGATAAGTGATAGTTAGTCGGGCTTCTAGGCTTGCGGGCAATAGAGCAGTAAGAGATAAGTGATAGTAAGGGGAAGAGCCCAGAAATAAATAAAATAAAGTTCCGAGTATTAGAGGTGAAAGGTGCATAGAGAGGAGAGAGGAGTACGCGAAATCCCAGATGCCCGTAAACTATTATGAATTGAATTAGGAAAATACTACAGGCTTCTAGGTTGGCAGGAAAACAGAGTAGAGTGGGTCTACTACTAAGATAATAGTGTACTTAGATTATATAAGTGGAAGTGTTGCCTCGTACCCATAAACAAATATTATAATATTATATGAGTGGGAGTGTGGGACAAAACTTATATTCCCATTGTTCGAGAATTGTGATTATGTGGAGCCTGGAGACCCACGTGTTTGAAACTTTTGGAATTAATCTTTAAAGATTTACAGGGTTCCATGGTTATGGGTAAAAGAGTGCCTATTAGTTAAGTGTGAAAGAAAAGTGCACTTTCCAAAGGGTTTAGGAATATTCGTTGAGGTTGCTTTTCTTTTTGAAAAGAATAAAGAGTGTTTTAAAGGCTAAATTATAAAATTAGAAAAAACAAAAGTGTTCCATTATTATTATAATTTAAAAAATAATGGGGTTGTTGTTTGCTACAACAGTTAGCAACCCTTTGGGGAAACAATTATTTTTTTTTACGAATGTAGGAAACTTATAAAGATAAAAGAATAGAAATTAGATGATATGTAAATGCCATAATTCAAATTCCCCATCAAATATTTTCCTCATACACAAAACATCAAAAAGAATTTTATTATCATTATTTATGAATTGAGGAATATTTTCCTCATAAATTGTACAATTATAGCAAAGTATGCATAAGAAACAATAGATATTATTCGTGGTTAGTTTTGAGAATAAAAATTAGTTGATGGAGTTTAGTGTTAAAAATAAACATCAATACCACAGGCAGAGCCACTACTACCTGTAGGCGTCCATAGTCTTCACAAGGTTATTGTTTAGCCCTGGAAATGCTAGTGTGCCATCCATTAGAAAGATGTTTAGAGAAAATATATTTTAAACATTTATGTTTTGCACAATATATGTTAATTGAAAGCCACTATCCTCGCTTGGTGACTAGATATTAAGAGTTCCATTCACATGACTTAACAAGAGTGAACAAGCCAACTCCTCATGAGACCTCTTGGCTTATAGTAATATGGATAAAATCCACTACCCTAGCTTGGTGACTAGATATGGTAACATCACTACTATTAGAACCCATGATCATAGTAGCTCGGCTCATGATGAGACCTCCTATATTTCAATCAATTTTTATATTTTTGAATTACACTCTATAAATATTTACCTAATTGATGGGGAGGAAAATCCACTCCTAAGTAATGAGAGGATGTAAAAATTATAAGATGACTAATATTTTCTTAATTAACTTTGTATCTCAGAAGCTAATTAATTTGAGGAAACTTTTGATAGACATATTTTTTTTTCATGGTCTTGGGGTTAAAAATAGTTCAGAATTACAATAAACCACAATGAACCATAGCTAGGAATTCTATTGTTTGGGAAATCTAAACAAAAACATAGTAATATTATCACAATTGCGATTTTATTTAAAGATAAAACTTCATATAAAAATAGTAAAGGATAACATAAATCCCAATCACAAATCCAAGGACATAGCACGTGACTACAAAACCATTGCATGTAGAGAAAGGCATGGAAGTAAAAGTACTCATGAAAGGATCAAAAAATGAAACCCATCAGATGTACATATGGTTATTTACATATTTATAAGAGTAATGATGATATTTCACAAAACATATTTTTTATGGATTAGTCCATTTATAGGAAGAGTTCCTGTCCTCCGTTGAAGATATTGTAAGATGAAGGTTGATGGACCAACTTGTTTAACAATCTAAAATGGGCCTAACCATTGTTTTTGAAATTTAGTGTGTTTACATTTTTCTTCATGGGCCGTGTCCCATTTTAACACTAGGTCACCAACTTGAAAAAGTTTATTACCAAGTGGACCACTATCGAAACACTCTTCAACAATTGTTTGATGTTCAACATAAGTCTTATTTACTTATCCCTACCATCCTCTACTTTAAATGTCTAAGATAATTTGTGTTGCGGGGATGAACAAGGTTGTTATTCAATTGATTATACTAAAGCCATGGAAGGAAAATAAACATTTGGTGGGAGAAATTCCCCTTTCCCATAAACCAAAGAGCAGGGTGAGTTGCCTAATGATGATTTATAAGTTATTCTATTAGCCTAAAGAGTAGAAATCAAGGCATTATCCAATTTATTTTATTTTCATCTTCATTCGATAATCCTTACGATATTTTTAGTGGTAGATTATGCTAATCCATTACCTTGAGAGTAATAATTAGAAAAATACTTAATTCTAAATCTTCTTTTAAGTGAAAATTTAGTTAGCGCATTACCAAAAAAATATGTGGCAATGTCAAACATTAAGGTATTAAGGAGACCGAACCTAGTAATAATATGTTGACAAAAAAAATCATTTATCTGTTCTTAATTAACAACTTTTAAAGGGATGGCCTCCACCCATTTTTTGAAATAATATGTAGTTGTGAGGATATAATTATGTTGATTTGAGGAATGAGGGATGATCTCACCTATAATGTCCAGTCCCTATTATTCAAAGGGTTGTTCAATTTTTACTGGTTATAACAGTAAGGTGGCCTTCCTTTCTTTGCCTAAAGCTATTTGGTAGATTTTTCACTTCGTAACATAAAGTATGAGTGTATTTAAATAAAGTTGGCCAATAATTTCCAACATGAAGGATTTTATGTGTAGTTATGTCGCCTCCATAATGTTTACTAGCTAGTACATCGTTCATCTCCTACAAGACCTTATCAACCTCAAATTCATCGAGACATCTAAGAAAAACAATCATAATTTTTCCAAAAAATAATTCCATTTACAAGCTGATATTGATTTTTTTCAATCTCAAGGATATTTTATTTTTAGGTTCAAATTCAGCAGGTGCATACCCGTGAGTTAAATAAAAGATGAGGTGTGCATATTGAGAATTAGATTAGAGAATGACTACCTCTTGTACTTCTTGATGCTCACTTGAGATGTTATATGACGACATGTGACAAGAATCAATGACCATATTCCACAAGCCTTGTCCCTACACAAACTTGGTAGGTTTGATCTCTAAGTCAAACTCTTGAAGCGTTGTAATCCTATTTTCTCTTTTTTATCTGAGATCTTTCTGAATAAGTAGTTACCTTACTGCTGAAAATGGCACAACACCTTTGTATGAGATTTAAATAGAAAGGGTATGAAATATTTGCTAGAATTGAAGACTGCAAAGGCTTGTTTCTGGACTTTTGAACAGTTCATTTATGCCTCCTGTAATGTTGAGCTATTTAATTCAATAGGGGATTCTTCTCCTCCATAATTCATTTGTGTCAATACAACTTCATATGAATGATTAGAAGAAAAAGTATGTAAAATAAATTATTTTGAGTAATCAAGAGAAGACAAAGAAGGATCTTGAATTATGGCCTGCTTCATTGAGTCAAAAGCATTTCTCTAAATCATATCCCACTTATAAGTTGAGTTCTTCATAATCATATTTTGTAATGACATGAAAATTTGAGAAAAACGCGGGATGAAATGCTTTGCAAAATTGATTTGTCCTAGAAAGGATTGCATTGATTTTTTATTCTGAGGTAATGTAATCTTAGAGATGGCTTTAATTATATCATGATCTATTGTGATACCTTCTTTAGAAACAATGAATCCTAATAGTTTACTCTCAATCAATGAAAAAAATGAATTTTTAGGGTTCCTAGAAATTCTATACTTTCTACACCTTCCAGAAACTTGGTTTGGGTCTTCTAAATGATTATCTTGGTTTCTAGAATAAATAATAATGTCATTGAGGTAGATTAACACTTATTTATTGACAATACCCCTAAATTATATATCCATGGTTGTCTAAAATATGGCCCTTGCATTAATTAAAACAAAGGAAATTTTATGATAGGCATACGTACCCTATTTGGTTTTGAATGTGGTCTTCAACCTATTAGAAAGATGTAACAAAATATGAATATAACATGAAATGAAATCTACAAAATACATTAATTCAAAGCCTGCTACTAATTTTAAAATTTTCTCCATAAGAGGCAATGAGAAATTATACTTCTCATATGCTTTTTTCAAATTCCTGAAATCTATACAAATCCTAATATCACTATTCCTTTCCCTTATTGGGACTAGGTTGGATACCGACTTTGAATGTCTAAGAGGAAAAATGATCTTGGCCTTGAGTCATTTGTATAGTTTAGCTTTAATTTAAGACTCAAGGTGAGGATGAATTTTCCTAAGTTTTTGTTGCGTTGGCTTGACATCTGGCATGATAGGAATTATATGCTTGATTATTGAAGTATCATATGTTTCCACATCATGATAGCTCCATCAAAAAAGATCTTTATATATTTTGAGCAGATGTATGAAGCTATGCCTTTCATCTAGAGAGAGACCTAGTTTATTATTAATGTTTTGTGGTTTTCTAGTAATACCTAAATTGATAACCTCAAACCTTAAAGTAGAGCTTTGAATTTTGTATTTAGTTGGGTGTTTGAATTTGTCTTTAAGGTCATCGAGATCCTCCAACTTAACTACTAACTTAGGAAATTTATTTTATGTTTTATCTTCTCCAGAAGATTTACTAAGTTCCTTATCGTGTATGTCCTCATCTATAATTTGTTCAGCGTAGGTCCATTCAGATGTGAGAAAACTTATAATGTCACCATCATTGCTAAAAACTCCCCAATTGGTGATATCCTCAGGAATAGAAGGACGAAAAATCAATTCAATTGAGAAATGTTAAGGACTAAAATATTCTAGTGGAACCAACTTAGATGTAACATTGGCCAGCAAATCAACACTTGAATTTTGGGAATAGGAGAAATATTAAATGCAAAAAATTGAGATGTTATGTCCTGAACCAAAGATTGATAATGTTTAAGATAGTTAGAAACACAATGCATGTTGTTTCTAACCTATTTTATGGCTATATCTAAATCACGAAAGACTTTCAAGAACTTGACATATACACTAATTTCCTTTCGCATTCCCTAGACAACTGCTTCATACTCTTCCATGTTAATTGAGCACTCAAACTCAAGACTGCTAGTGAGCATGTTTTTTTCATTTTTTGGACTAGCTAGAATACAACCTGCTCCTACACCATCATTAGTCTTAGATCCATTGAAATAAAGGGTACAAAACAAACTTTTTATAGAAATATCTACGAAGGAATATACAATATTTACACATCGAGAGGAATCTATTTGTGAAAAAATTTCAATTTGTGATGACACGAATTCTTAAAGATGAGGATAGACCTATGCAACAAAATTACCAAAGAAGGATTCAATAGAATACTTATCAAATATATTATTCATTCAGGGAAGAGGTTAATTTTCTTCATCAATATCGGTCATTGTATAATGCATGTGTTTTTCTCTATCAATCCAAATCTGATTTGGTTTTCCCTTATAAGGCAGCAAGAGATGAGACCAATTAGTAGGGAAATAACCATTGAGTTTTTCAGACTAATCTCTACTCAATATAAGACCATAAAATTTTGGAATGTCAACAACTATAATGTAAATTATTTAGAAACATTTAGGATTTGATGACAATCTGATTAAAACTTCATTCATCTGTCCTAAAACTTTGACCCTTTTTTTTCTAGATGAAGTATTTGAGTGACAACTTTTTGTGGCTTCACATTCAATTTTAAGAAAACTGAATTAGGCATAATGTTTTATGAAGCACATAAATCAACTAAACAATTATGACCAATTTTTTTTAATATTTCAAAGGTTAAGAGGAAAGGAGGTGTCTATGAACCTGACCTATCTCCAATGAGAATAACATTTGTTGGATGAATCTTGTCTGAAGATTAAGTAGGAGGCTTAGTCTTAGTTTTATTCTTAGGATCCTTATTTGTAACAGTAGTTAATGGAAATGAAGAAGTTGGGACGACATTGAAAGCATTAATCAATATTTTCTACTATTGTTTTAGTTCACTGACTTCATAGAGTGGTTTATTTTCCATAGTTTTCTACATATATTCAACAATGTTAGATTCAATACTATCATATACAATCAAGGTTTTGGATGAAGGTGAAATTGAAGAAGAAGTTTTAGGAGTACTAGATGAAGAACCAATAGTTTGGTCAGAAGTTTTCAAAGGCATACATTTTTTAGCTGAAAAATCACTTCCAACCTTTTGACTTTTTGAGGGTGTATCTATAGGTCCTTTACTTCTAGTTGTAATAAGAAGAGATTCTTCCTCTTCCTCATCTGAGGTAGGTATAATGTAATCCCAAAGTTTGTTTGCTTCAATTACTTCTTATTCTTCTTCAATTTCTTCTTCAGCGGGTTGTGCTTCCTCTTCTTCATCTTCTTCATCATCTTTATCAGCAGTTGATATCTATATAGGTGAATGAGCAAGGGGGTGTAGTTGGCTGAGTTCTTCCGATAGGTCTAAACAATCGTATTGAGGAAGAAATTCCAGCTACTTCCTTCTTTAACTCAACCATTTCATTTGGAAATGTCTTAAGAACCTTTTGTAATCCTTCCATGTCATATGTATCGTGGGTACTTTTCTTCTTTGGTTCATCTTCAAATGCCTTTTTTTTATAGGCTTCCTTTCTTCAACAACAACTTTCTTTTCCATTTCCAACACTCTCTTTTCAACAACCAATGCTTCTTTCATGTTTTTCGGAAGTGTGTGTTCATGTGGTATGTTGACAAACATCACTATAGAGGAGGGAAGAGCACTAATGTACCCATAAACATGTGCTTCTTCACCTGCTCTAGCTATACCTAGGATATTATTTAAAATTTTATTAAATATGAAGTTTTTATTTTTTTCATTAGGTGTGACTTTGAGAAACATAGTAGTCGATCAAACGAGAAAATTATCGATTACCTTTTTTTTAAAGGTAGAAATAAATCACCCAATTTTGAAAAGTGGTTATTCATAATAGACCTTTCTTTTGGAGCATATTTTTGGCACTTTAAATTTTCTTATGTCTCAAGTATTAACATTTTTTTTTAAATGTTAGTGATTTTCCTGTTGATTTTGAAAAGTGTTGGTGCAGCATCAACCCCTTTCTGCTGCATGGCTTATTTTTGACACTTTATATTTTCTAATGAATTAAGTGTGAATAATGTTTTTAAATGTTGATTATTTTATGATTTTTCAAGTTGTTTTATTCATCTTCTTGTTTTTCATCCTAAGAGGTTTATTTTTTAGGGGTTTTCCAAGCATGTGTTTTTTGTTTTCCTTTGTAATGTTTTTTATAAAGAAAATTTTAATTTCTTTTGCAAGGTTTAAAAAAATAATAACATTAATATTTTGAGGTTAGGATTTTTTATATATTTATATATCGTCAATGAATACCTCAATACACATAAAATAATTGTCACTAAAGAATAACAATTTTAAACACTTCGCAAAAAATACACATTTTGCATATAGATATAATTAAAAAAATATGTATTTCATGACCTTTTCGCTGAGAACGACATGTTCAACAAAATATTTTTATGCAAAAATTGAATATAAAGTTCAAAAGCTAACAAAATTTATGAAATCTTTATGAATTTTATATTCAAAGACAATGATATTTTAAATACTTTTTCAAAAAAAATGATAAACAACCCAAAGAAAAGAACATACAATAAAAAAAGATTAGAAACATAAAGAAAAATACAATTAAATTTAAAAAAAAAAACTGAAGGAAAAAAAAATATCAAAATAATTTAAAAACAAAATTGGCTCAAAAAGATATATAGATATATATATATATATATATATATATATATATAAAATAATAATTAATAAAAAAATAAAATTAAAGAAACAAAAAAACATAAAAAAGTAAAATTTTAAAACAATAATTAAAAAACCACATAAACAAATTGAAGGAATAAAAACGTACTAAAAACAAATTAAAACTATTAGAAAATAATCTTAATAATAATAATAATTAAAAAATAATAAAAAAAATAAACACCTTAAAAATAGAAAAAAATAAAAACCATTTAAAAAAAAGTTATTAACAATTTTTTTATAAAGAAAACAGGCCTTGGCATGTGGGGAGTTGTGGGAAGCTTCACACTTGCCTAGGGCCAAACCCATAGAAAAGTAAAATTTTAAAACAATAATTAAAAAACCACATAAAAAACATATTAAAAAACAAATTAAAAAACAAATTAAAACTATTAGGAAATAATGTTAATAATAATAATTAAAAAATAATAATAAAAATAAACAGCTTAAAAATAGAAAAAAATAAAAACAATTTAAAAAAAATTTATTAACAATTTTTTTTATAAAGAAAACCGGCCTTGGCACGTGGGGAGTTGTGCAGTAAGTTGATTCCTGGAGCCTCCCTCGCCCTCCTAGGTCCCAGCCCCGTAGCTCCTCAACCGCCTAGGCCGAGGCCTGTGCCAATTTTCTAAAAAAAATTTTAAGTTTTTCATTTTTTATTTTTTTAAAAAGTTTTTTTTCTTTTATTTTAATTATTATTTTTATTTATTTGTTCCTTTATTTGTTTTCTAATTATTATTTTTAATATTTCTAATGTTTTTTAATTTGTTTTGTTATTTTTTAGTTTTCAATGTATTTTCTTTTAATTTTTTTTTTTTTTTTTTAACTTTTAATGTTTCTATTTTTTATTTTTGAGGAATTTTTTTATTTTTTGGTTTTCAAAATTGTATGTTCTATTTTTTTTAACATTTTGTTTGGTTATTTTTACCTTAAACCTTATCTTAATCATTTTTATTTAAAAAAAATAAAAATAAAAAATAAAAATACTTAAAATGTCATGATCTTTTGAATATAAAATTTATCAAAATTTCATAAAATTTCTGTATTCAAGCTTCTATGATCCATAGTGAATTAAACAAAGTCTTTCGGTAATAATCACATGAGAGAATTTTTTGGCCGACGCGTTTCGAACAAACAAGTGTGTTTCATCATTACAGCGAGATGAAGAGGCAGACCATGGCAAAAGCTTAAATACAGATCAATGTAGAGACATAATTTCAAGTAATGGCTATATTTGAACAATAATGTTTAAATTATAATATTAATTTATTAATATATTAAAAACAAATATTATTAAGCAACCACTCGTTAGTTTTTGAAAAAAATATTTAAATAATGAAATTTGTTATTTTTCCAAATTTGTCATAAAAATATTTTCGGCCGGAGGTCCTCAAGTCTTGATTTTATTTTTTTTTGTCCTTTTTTTATCAGTTTACTTAAAATTGTTTTCTTAGTTTTTAAAGCTTTTTTTTTAATTTTAATTTTTTTTAATGTTCTTTAAAATTATTTCTTCTAATATATTTTTTTTTTAATTGTGCTCTTTTTAATGGTTTTTTTGTTTTATTTTAATGTTGTTGTTTATTTGCTTGTTCTTTTGTTTGTTTTATTTATTTAGCTCACTAATAATATTTATTTATTTATTTTTGATATTTTTTTTCTTTTGTCAAATTTTGAAATTATTTTTTTTAATATTTAAATTTCTATTAATTCTTTTATTTCTTTTTTTTTTTTACATTTTTAAGATTGATATTTTCTTTGTTTTCTCTTTAGGATATATATTTTTTATATTGTATTATTTCTTGTCATGTTTTTTATTTTTCTATGTTTTAATATATATTTTTGTTTTTTTTTTTGTTGATAAGTGGGTGAATCCTGAAAATCACTCTTACCCTGTGGCTGAGAGGCCACGACTCAGGGGCATCTAAACCGTCAAAATCACCCGGGGATCGCACCCGGCCTGAGCCGCACCAACGGAAACCATGCTGGATTTTTTGGTATCAGCGAGACTAGAACCGGTGACCTTTTGCTTACGGAGCGCCTTAACAGCGCGCTCCTTCACCAACTGTTCTAAATCTCTTTGATAATATATATTTTTGTTTACTTCTTATTACTTTTTTAAATTCTGTGGTTTTATTTTGTTTTAGATTTTTTTTCCATTGTTTTCATATTCACAATATATTGGATTGGATATATATGTCAAAATAAATAGTATGTAGAAGTAATCTTTCTATGAGAACAATTTGTTGTTGATGGTGTACTTCCTTTGTGGTTGATAAGATTCTGGAGATGACAATTTCTTTTTTGCCTAATCTTCAATATGTTTATTAGTTTTTATTTATTAAATTAAAAAGAAATATAATTTTAATATTACATTAGTATTAGATGTTATACTTCCTTTGGGGTTGATAGGATTCTGGAAAACACAAGTTTCTATTTATTAAATTTGAAAGAAATATAATTTTAATATTACATTATTATTAGATGGTGTACTTCCTTTGTGGTTGATAGGATTTTGGAAATGACAATTTTTGGTTTTGTGAAATCTTCAATATGTTTATTAGTTTCTATTTATTATATTCAAAAGAAATATAATTTTAATATTACATTATTATTAATATTATTATATATAAAAATAAAAATATATATATATATATATATATATATATATATATATATATATATATATATATATATATATTTCTTAATAATGAACTCTTGTTTTTGAAAAATAATTTGTAAATTTCAAAATCTTAAAATTATTTAAAAAAGTATATTTACTTAAATTTCTAGAAAAAAGAAATACTTTAATGCAGAGTGTATCAAAAACTCCAAAATCACATATAAATTCATTTGTTTTATAAAGTTGTTCATTCATCATAACTGAAGTGTTCGACTTCAATCCATTATATAAAAAAGACATTATATTTAATAAATTGTTATTAATATAAGAAACTTAAATAAAAATAAATTAATCTAAATTAAATGGTAATAAATATTATTAATATCATGCCAGGAAATTGTTTAAATTTTAAGGCCTTTCATAGAGGTGATATTTTATCTTTAATGTCATCCTTGGAATTTTAAGGCTTTTCATGCCTATTATTGGAATTTTAAGGTTTTTCACAATCATAATATATGCTCTTTAACGTCATTATCAAAAGATGTTGACAATTTACCATGAAAAAAGGGGTGTTATTCTAGCATCAACAACTTTCGTTTTCAACGTGTTTTTTGCACAAAAAATTGGCTTTTACTTCCAATTTAAAAAAAATGTTGAAAATCTACCTTGTAAAAGAAAAACGTTATTCCAACATCACACTTTTCGTTTTCAGGCTATTTTTTCATGTATTTTTTGGGGTTTTTTCATTAGAGTTCTCATTTTGAGGCAATAGATCTCGTTTGATTGGTAACTTTGTTGTGATTAGATCAGTCATTAATTAAAGTAGTTGGTGTTTTATTTTCTCCAAAAATTTTAAGAAATTATTCTTCAAAGGGATCCCAGTTGGTTGTTGACCCTGCAAGAAAGGAAAAGTACGACGACCCAACTCATCCTTCAAACGTATAAGGGAAAAGTCTACAGACGACATCCTCCTCAAAGACACCATTGAGATTAATGGGCAATATGAAATTATGGATATGTTCTTCAGTTGGAAGGCCATCAACTGGGCTATACTTTGGTAACCATCTCTCAGATGTTTTGGGAAAATGATGAAAAGGCGGCTTAAATTTTACAGCTTTTGGGCTTAAATTTTACAGCTTTCGGGGAGTTCCAAGGTCAATCTTACATTCTAGTGGAGGAAATAGATGTGGAAGGAGATGTACTTGATGAAGGGGTGGATGTAGTAGTAGTAGATAATGATGCCCCGGTGGAACTCTAACAACAGTAGTGATTGTTAGTTCAATAGAAACAAAGACAGTGGATGAAACTTGGGTTGTGGATGTGTGAATGGAAGAAGTTAAAGTGTGGTAAGAAGTTGGTAAGGAAGAAGATGGTAATAGTTGTGATGAAATCGATGGGATATTAGGTGTCAGTAGAGGAGAGGATATAATATTCTCACTAGCAACAGAATGAGTGCGAGACGTGAGATTTTTCTTAAGATGAGTTTGAAAAGGGAAGTTAGATGGCTTGAATCCTAATTTTTCACTCTAAGCTATGGGGAGAAATGCTCTAGAAGATTTTTAAAAATATGTAATACTACCCTCAGAATGCTCAGTATTCTCTCCAGAAATTGAAAAACCTTGAAGCTTATGTATAATGGTTTGGAACTCAGGAGCCTCAACTGGTTTTACGGGAAGCGGAGTATTTACTGAAGGCTAACTGAATATATTCTTATAGGGCTAGGAGGTCTATGAGAATGTTCTACAACCTTAGATCTAGGAGGTGGAATTTAGAATGGGATCTATAAGTTGAAGGAGATATTTGTGGAGGAGACTGCATCTTGGGATGGATGCTACTTTTAGTATGTGACCTTATTTCCATTCACATTCTAATGGCCCTCCTTCTAGCATGAAAAATTTTGATACCCAAAATTGACTACATCAACATTTGGGAATCTACCCGATGAGAGCCTTAAATTAGACTCTTTTTCATTTGGGGTGGTGGTTCCGACTGCAATTTTGGGTATGGTTACCAATACAAATGGATTATGCATGGAATGGAAAAGGTGATAGTGATGACTGATAAACTTATAGAACAAATGGTATAAACTAAAAATAATCTAATTTACTTACTTTACTTAGGTATCTCAAATCATATGTGATAAAAAAAATAATGTTATGTCATGAAAATAACGATTCTCATAAACCAACATTCAAAATATCTGTTAAGGAATTAATTTAATCAAATAGTCAATCAAATTAATAGCAAACTCAACACATATGGAAAGCACTTTCATTTTTCAATGTGTTTTATAATGAATTGATCCCACACATCAATAGTGATTATGCTTAAATCAATAAAAGCATATATATGAACAATGCATAAACACTTAAAATAATTCCCTTTAAAAATAAAAAACAAACAGAACTAATAAAAGTACATGATCTGTAGACAATCTGTTCATTGTAGAATTATAAAGGTTAAGATATATTATAAAGTAAAACTCAAGTACAAAAGTGCAACCAGTGTTTTCCTTTTTCTTCCAAAATTAGAACCCTTTGCATGAGTTTGAGAGATGGATTTATAGCCTTCTTTACAGTAAGAGAGTGAAACAAATTCTCCTACAAACGCTCAACTAAAAACATAACAAATATTATAAAAGTAAATGGTTACAAAAGTATCAAATAGTTGAAGTCGAACCAATAGTCTTTTGCCATTGGCTTTCAATTTCTAGAAGTGGTGACAAATTTGGAGGAGATCAAGGCTTGATGTGCACCTGACAGCTAAAAATGGATGCCTTCAGAGCTGGAAACATTTGAATTGTAGGCTTTAAACCTGTACATAAATTATCTGCATATAAATTCTAAAAATAGAAAATAAACAATGGCAAAAGAATAAAACATATATCAAATATACACAGAGATTTTCCCCTAGATCCCAAAATCGGGGTTACCAGATTGATTTTTCATTATATTCCTTTCAATGTTACAATATATATATATATATATATATATATATATATATATATATATATATATATATATACATGTCGAAGCATCCATAAACCCAAATCCATTAACCTTGGATTAGAACATAATTGTAGCTCCCTTAACTGAATCTATAAAATTCCATGGAAATAAAACCATTATGCCCAAAACCATGTGTGAAATCCATGCACAAAACCATAGGTAAGTCTGCCAACCTAAAATAGTCTAAAAAAAAAAAATCTTATATATATATATATATATATACATGTCGAAGCATCCATAAACCCAAATCCATTAACCTTGGATTAGAACATAATTGTAGATCCCTTAACTGAATCTATAAAATTCCATGGAAATAAAACGATTATGCCCAAAACCATGTGTGAAATCCATGCACAAAACCATAGGTAAGTCTGCCAACCTAAAATAGTCTAAAAAAAAAAAATCTTGGGGTGTTGTCCCAAACTCTATGCCCGCTTCCCTGCATACCGCTCAATAGGGGGGTAGCCTCCCCCCCTGTGACCCCCCTACTATGCCCGACGCAACGTACAAGGGGGGATTATGCCCCCCCCCTTTGACCCCCCCACGCGTGGGGTAGTCGTGGAAAGAATATAACACACACACACACACACACACACACACGCACATATATATACATACATGTCGAAGCATCCATAAACCCAAATCCATTAACCTTAGATTAGAACATAACTATAGCTCCCTTAACCGAATCTATAAAATTCCATGGAAATATAACCATTATGCCCAAAAGCATGTTTGAAATCCATGCACAAAACCATAGGTAAGTCTGCCAACCTAAAATAGTCTTAAAGAAAAAATCTCAGGGCGTTGTCCCAAACTCTATGCCCGCTCCCCTACATACCGCTCAATAGGGGGGTAGCCTCCCCCCTGTGACCCCCCTACTCTGCCCGACGCAATGTACAAGGGGGGATTATGCCCCCCCTGTGAACCCCCCCATGCGTGGGGTAGTCGTGGAAAGAATATAACACACACCCAACATGAATGGATGTATTGGTAAGTTCTTTTAGGACTAGCCAATGACTATGGGGCTTGATTAGAAATTTCCAATTAAGTTCAACATTCACCGTGGTTAATTGGTCAATTCTTTTAACAAACTCTACCTGTCCCTCAAACCAATCCTTTTCTAATTTGTCTACATTTGACAACGAGTCCTCTGGACGACTGGATATTAAATTTGATTCAAGTAATAAATATGTAATGGATTCCACTACAGAATTAGAAAAATCATGTGCTTCATTGACCAACCTTTTTACCAAATGAATTATGGCTTTGAAGCTTTTGAAAACAATATATTTTTGCATTTCATTAACTTTGGAAAAATCAGATTTCTTTCCATCAATTCTATTCTTCCATTTTAGTAGTTTGTTCAAATCTCATCTGGTGTCATATAGTAGGATTCAATATCAACCAACTCCTTAGTTAATTTATCTCCCATGTTGCACTTTGTTTGAATCAAACCCAGTGTCTCACAGACAAGTTGATGTTGTTTTTGGAGCTGAGCATTAAGCTAATAGGCCTCTTGTTTGAATTTGATTAAATGAGGGGTTCTGACCTGAATCTTCTCTAATTTTTAGTGTAAATCGTTGAGTTTTCCATCCATTAGCTTTATATCTTTATCATGATGGTTTACAGTGCATTAAACTATTTTTGCAACTCTGTCAAGGTGTTATCCTTTTGGTTTAACTCTATCTACCAGTATGCTTTCATTTATTCCTTTTCTTTTACATATTTTTTTTCCATGGTAGCTATTCTTTCATTCATCTCCTTCAGCAATACATGTGCCTCTATTGCTTTTTCCATAGTTGCAGAGGCATAGGTACGTGTAAATTAAGTCATTTTACCTAGCTCATCTATAGTAGGAACAGAGGATCATTTCCAAAGGACTTCAAGAGAAGTAGTTAAAGGAGCTTTTCCTAGGACTAATGGTTAGGAATCATCTAATTTTCTCTTCTGTCTTCCCCTTTTCACAACAATTTTATGCATTAGGCTATAAAAACTATCCATAAGACGAATCTCCTCGATATCCATGAAGATTTCAGAGATAGGATTAGCAAGGATAATTTCTACTTCAAGATGAGTCACTACTGGTGTCTTTTTAGGTGCCATTTGACGCGACAAAGTCTTTTGCTTAGTGTTGGGATTACTATTTGGATTTTTCTGTTGAGAAGTAGTCTCTTCTTATAGCTCACGATTTGTTGTGCTCCTTTTTTCAACTGTTTAATGATTTCTATAAAAGAAATTCCATACCTTTTCCCACTTCATGTGTTCTATATGAACTTTTCCTTCACAGTTTCAAGAACAGGTTGTTCCCATTTGTTGCGATTGAGTGGAAACCACTATGTCCTTTAGGGAGGAACATATTTCTAAAGGAAGAAGTACTAAATTCATAGGTAAAAGGGATAACCTTGAATTTCTAAAATCGATGAACTGATCTCGTTCTTTCACTAATAATTTTTCATGAACATTGTTTAAAATCGTGTTGTATGAGTGGGCTTCAACAAACAAATCATCAAACTATTGTTCTTCATGACGAAACTTTCAAATGCTAGAGGTTGTAACAATGTATCGTGCTACTCCATTAGGGTCATATTTCCTAATGGGGAAGATGGACTATTTTAATACCTCTATAGGTTGCACCTCTTTTTCTACATGACCATAATTAGCCAAGGCATAAATTCTAAAAGGGAGAGGAAACTTAATCCAAACCCTTTTATTGCAGTCTTTCAGTGCTTTAGTTATTCCATGGGCTACTATCTAGTAAGCCACTCCATTGCATATTAGTTTATGAGGAATGTAGAGAGACAAGACATGAGTTGCTACATAACTTCACCAAACTCTCATATACGTAAACAATTCCTCACCAAACCATTTCCCAATTTTCTTAAGGTTGTCTGTGGTTTTCAGGGACACTCTCGGAGGCTTGGCTTCAAATACTATTTCATAAATAAGAATGATGACTCAATGGAAGATTTCATGAAAATGGTCAAAACAATTGGACTCTCAAAGCACATTATGATAAATATGAATTGGGAGAGGATCAAAAGGGGTCCATTTCCATCCCATGCCTGGGAAATCCAAGGAAAAATAAAGGAAGTCCATAATATATGTAAACATGTAAAATGGGTGAATAATGTTTTCAGAAACACTTTGAGAGGTGTAGAAAGCCAGAATGTTCTTAGCTAGGTAATTGGAAAATAGGGTGTCCCAATCAAATATATAGCCCTCAAATGCCCCATCAATTAGGGAAACCCAACCATAAGGAAACTTAAAAATGTTGGGATAAGAATGTAATCTACACAACATGGTGGCAATTTGACATAAAGGAGTAGCAAGTGAGGGTATAGAATACTTACTATCCTTCTCTACTTTATGTTTATTTGGGTCTTTCATCCAATATTTTAAAGAATCAGTAGCTTCTCCATGTTTATTGACACAATATTGCACATATTTTTTTTTGTCAAAAGCGCATTGTGGTTTTGACAAATAGTACATCGCTTGAATGTATTTCAACATGAATGAGGAAATCACTATGCGCGGGTGTGAAATTTCGCTTTGTAATGTTGACCTTCTCTACTATCCTTCTAGCCATATCGATATAAGGCATTAATCTAGACTTCACTATAATTCTTTGCAAGAAGGAATTCACTACTTCTTGAGGGGTTGCCTCTGACGAAGGTACTTCGCCATCCACTGTCACAATCCTCATTGTAACTTGTTGCCCTTCATCTTCGAAAAAAATATAAATATTCTCCCACAAAGTACTCCCTGAATCTCGTGTACAAACTATGTATGAGAAAAAGCCTCAACCAGGAAGCTTATCATATATAATCTCCTTGTTTGGGCCGATAGGTTGCGGTGCAAGAGCTTTCCTTTTAGACTTTTCCTTCTTCATTTCATCTAGCTGGGAAGTATTAGAGCTCCCCTATGAAAAGAGAAGAAAAAAATTAGCAAAGCAAAGTAAATATGTGTAGTAGTAAAAATGAATTGTAAACTGAAGGTTTAACCCATTAAATGAACTAATTTACCACTATAAATGTGTCATTGAATAACCATAATGAGTGTGTTTAATTGATTGGACAATGGATAGGTGGGAGGCCATGTGTAGAGTGCCATGTGAGAGCCTTGGCGTAAAGCACCCAAAAGAAAGTTAAAATTGGAATTTTATAAAGTAAGCAGGCTTCGGGCTTATCGGTAGTGTAGGAGTGAGAGAGAAGTGATAGCTCAGAAGGGGAAAAGCCCAAAAGTAAATAAAATAGAGTTCTGGGTATTGGAGGTGTAGGGTGAATAGAGAGGAGAGAGGAGTATCTCGAAGACCAGATGCCCGTAAGATATTATAAATTGAATTAGGAAAATGTTATGGGCTTTTGGAGTGGCCGACTAATAGAGAAAAGTGGGGCTACTACTAATAAAATAGGAAATTATATTATATAAGCGGAAGTGGGGCCTCATACTCATAAATAAATCCTATAATATTATATGAGTGGGAGTGTGGGCCAAAACTTATCTGCACGCTATTCAATAATTGTGATGATGTGGACGCAAGAGACCCGCGTGCCCGTAATCTTTTGGAATTAAACTTTAAAGAGTTACGGGTTGCTGGGGTTCCAGGTACCAACTTGCCTAGTAGTTAAGTGCCAAATCAAAAGTGCACTCTCCAAAGTGTTTAAGAATATTGGTTGATGCTGCAATGGTTCTTTAAAAGGCATATTTTATTATTTTTTAAATGCTTAATTAAAGCAAAAAGTGTTTTTTAGAGGGTAAATTATAAACTTAGAAAAAACAAAAGGGTCCCCATTATTATTACAATATAAAAATTAATGGGGGTTGTTGTTTCCTACAACACAAAGACAAACCCAAATCTGACTAGATAGAATGAACATGGAGGCCCTTAATCATGGGATCACATTCCGTCCAAATAGGGTTTTCATTTTGCATACTCGTAAAATCCCATATTGTGTGTGCTAAGGCTGATATGCACCAAGAACTAACCAGTCCATATCTAACTAACCCATGGGTTTTTTGTACTAGATCTTCAACATTATGAGAAAAACTTGCCCATCTAACTCTTTTAAGTAAGCTCATGCCTATCATATCTCCTATGGCTCCTATGGCATTCATAAGTGACCCAAACTCATGTACATATAAAAAATGAAATCTATCGACTCCTAGGGATACAATCTTTCGTCCGCCTCAGCCTCTACCTCATTTAGAATGAAAGAGGGATGGAGGTATGGGATAGAAACGTTGTTGTAGCTCCACCCAATCCCATACATAGAGAAAAACAACCACTAGACTTACTAAAAGAAAAAGAAAAAAGATTCACCCCTACATCATTCTCTAAAGTCCCAATTTCACAATAAAATTTTCTGCTCCAAGAAAAATCACCAAAAAAACCCATAGCAAACTGCACCATCACCACCATTGTGTGAGTTAATCAATTAAAAATTATATATATAATGTTTAAAAAAATTAAAAAAATAATTTATTTAACATTTTCTGTATGTTAAAAAATTGAAAATCTTATCATTAATATATATATCAACAATTTATCATTTTTAATATGAAATTCCTATAACTTTTAAATCTGATAAAAAAAGTTGGTGACGTAAGTCACTGCTTGTGTGCAAGATAATTGCGAAGACTTGTAGAAACAACAATTTATCATTTTTAATATGAAATTCCTATAACTTTTAAATCTGATAAAAAAAGTTGGTGACGTAAGTCACTGCTTGTGTGCAAGATAATTTCGAAGACTTGTAGAAAATTCAAACTGAAGACAAAATGAATAAATACCTTATAATTAATATATAATTTAATGTTTTATTATGGTTTAATTAGGTATATAATTTTTAATTTAATTTTAATTTTTCAATAAATGAATTCGATACTATGAATTTTATATTAAGATGGTGCGTAATTAATATCTATTTTATTTTTTTATTAGGATGGTATATAATTAATATCTATTTTAATGATGTTTTATTTTTATATTTATATATAATTTTCAGTCAAATTATAATTTTGAATTTTATTTAAAATATAGAATAACTACATTCAATTCCAGAATTATATAATTTAAATTCCATTTTATAAAAATAAATAAATCAATAACACCTGAAAACATACCAGAAGTAAGCTAAAACTGTGCTGTACCAACCAATTTTAAAAAGACAAAACCCGAACACACCAAAAATTCGGAGTTAAATAAAGCGGTCATATTGCAACCGGATGTCCAATGCCTAACGCTTTTGTCACTGTTCAGTGAGACTAGCTGTGTTGATCATGCCAAACTGATGTTTTGTTCAACAAATATACAAGTTGTTAATAGGTAATAAGTTCAACAAATATACAAGTTGTTAATAGGTATTAAATTAGTTAAGGTTATATATATTTATTTTTGGGCAATTAATTTGTTAAAATTTAATTGTGGGTATAGATAGCTCATGCCATTTAATTCTTTTTCAACCTGTGTTTTCAGAATAATCTGCTAAAATCTAAAAATGGACATATCTAAAAGTGGACATATACAACCGGCTAATTTAATTCTCGTTTGCAAACTACTTATTTTCAACCCATGTTTTCACTGCAGCTATCAGGTCATGCGTTTCGTGCGCTGAGCAAACCAATTAGGTGAACACTGCGGCTGTCAGGTCATGCGTTTGGTGGGCTGAGCAAACCATTTAGGTGAACACTCCAGCTGTCAGGTCATGCGTTTGGTGGGCTGAGCAAACTATTTACGTGAACATCATAGTACCAACTGTGCGTTTTCACTGCAGTAATCAGGTCATGTGTTAGTACCAACTGTGTGTGTTCACTGCAGTAATCAGGTCATGTGTTTGGTAGGTTGAGCATACCATTTCCATGAACATCATAGTACCAATTGACTCTATTATAATGCTGGAATTGTGCTTAGGAGCATTCGAAGTTCTCGACTGATAGTTTTTCCCTGTAGTTTTGTCAAATCTGTGGAGAATGGTCGGTTCTGGAGTTTTCGTGGCTCAACGACAGCCTAATTGTTAAAATTTTCAACGATTTGGGAGACTGTTAAAAGCGTGCATATGCTGGAGTTTTATGAGTAATGTTTTAACCACAAATCGTCGTGCATATGCTGGAGTTTTATGAGTAATGTTTTAACCACAAATCGTATCATTTAATGCTGCAGTTTTATGGGAGTAATGTTTTAGCCACGATGGTGACAAACGTATCATTTATTGTAAGGCGTGTGTTAAACGGGACTGAAATGGGTAGGATTGGAAAGAAATGGATTCTAAAGAAGTGGACACGAGGTGAGTCTCAAATGACTTGCAAAGCACCTCTATTTATACAAAAACATGGAGAACAGGTTGGGGTTAATTTGGTTGTTGGCCAACCTTGATGAATGTGACAGGCCTTACACAGTAAGGTTTGGTTGTGATACCCTTGCACATCTTGATCATCGAAATCATTTTCGTTGGCACTCAGCGGCTAGTGAGAGACCTTACATAGTAGGCTCTCGCTGTGTTACCCATACAAGTCTTTTAGGGTCATCCAGATCCTTTCAATTGGTAGTTTGTAAATTTTGAGAGATAGAATGGTCAGTGCAAAGAATGATATTTTTCAATCATTCCATGAATTCGCTTTTGAGGTGACATCGATTGAAATATTAAACTTGTAACAATGTCCAACTTTGTTTTATTTATAAACCTTAGAAAGATATAATTAAACATGGTTGGCGTCATCTTAGAGTTTCAGTCTTTGCATTGTTCATTCCTGTATTATGATGTATTATGAGGTTTAATCTAAAGCAGCTTATGCCATAGTTATCCAATTCGATCATGTCTGTAAAAAAAAATTGAAAATTCTCGATTCATTCTATTCGGCGGGATTTCTTCTCAAATTCCAATCCTCTGGCGGGGGATAGAGTTGAGTTGGTCTGATGTGATTGAAGGACTGATGTGATGTCTCAAGTAGGCCAATGGGACACTCAACTGCCTTTGCTTCTTAGGATGTTTCTTTCCCTAGTGCTACTGGGGGACCGGGTGTGGTGTATTGATGTTTTATCTAATATCTTAGGAATACGGTTGATGTGACGCCGTCACGGCTTTTTTTTTTTTTTACGTGAAACCAGGGTTGATCGATGAAGAGTGCTTATCTTTCCATGTGGTTGTTCGTTTTATATATATTGGTTATGAATTTGTATCCTCTTTCTTCTTATCAGTAACCAGGCTGGAGCAAGGGGGTCTGTATATGCGATTCCAATCATATCTTAATTGTTCTATAACTGACTTATGTTTTAAGTTAAAAAGGTCAATGATGGCCCATCGCACACCCCGTGTTGGAGATCCTGAACGCAATATATTGGGCAAGCTCAATGAAGAGAAAAATTAATAAATTTTTATTAACTATAATGGAGACTCAATTTTGATTAATAAAGGATCCATTCATGAATATGTCATTCGAGTGGCCAGCATCTAATGTATGGAATTTTGTTTATCATTTATTTTTTCCAAATTAATATTGTGTAAAATACAAGGTAAGGGAATAATACCACTCGACGATGATGGGATCAGAAGATATGATAAATGTTGCGTATTTTTTTTACTAAAATATGTTAGTATAATATAATGCAAACCGTGAACAACATTCTTTGATTAGTACCCCAAATTACAATGCCAATCGTAAGCGTTTTTCATTACAATACCGACAAGACGCTCTTTCTAGTTTAATTCTGCAACAAATATTTTCAAACTCTGTTTCTCGCCTTCTCAGGTTAGGATTAGGCTTTTATAAGTAGAAGTGTTGCCTCGTACCCATAAAGAAATATTATAAATTATATGAGTGGGAGTGTGGGACAAACCATATATTCCCATTGTTCGAGAATTGTGATTATGTGGAGCCTCGAGACCTGCGTGTTTGGAAGCTTTTGGAATTAATCTTTAAAGAGTTACAGGCTTCCGTGGTTCTTGGTACAAGAGTACCTATTAGTTAAGTGTGAAAGAAAAAGTGCACTTTCCAAAGGGTTTAAGAATATTCGTTGAGGTTGTGTTTCTTTTCGAAAAGGAATAAATTATTATATTTTAAAGTATTAATTAAAGAATAAATAGTGTTTTAAAGGCTAAATTATAAAATTAGAAAAACCAAAAGTGTTCTCATTATCATTATAGTTTAAAAAATAACGGAGTTGTTGTAAGTTTGTTACAACAGTTAACCCAATGGGGAAACAATTATCATTGTTATGAATATAAGAAACTTATAAAGATAAAGGAATAGAAAGTAGATGATATGTAAATGCTATAATTCAAATCTCCCATCAAATATTTTCCTCCTACACAAAACATCAAGAAGGATTTTATTATCATTATTTTTAAACTGATGAATATTTTCCCCATAAATTGTACAATTATAGCAAAGTATGTATAAGAAACAATAGATATTATTCATGGTTAGCTTTGAGAAAAAAATTAGTTGGCGGAGTTTAGTGTTAAAAATAAACATCAATACCACAGGCAGAGCCACTGCTACCTGTAGGTGTCCATAGTCTTCACAAGGTTATTGATTAGCCCTAGAAATGCTAGTATGCCATCCATTAGAAAGATGTTTAGAGAAAATATATTTTAAACATTTATGTTTTGCACAATATATGTTAATTGAAAGCCACTATCCTCGCTTGATGACTAGATATTAAGAGTTCCATTCACATGACTTAACAAGAGTGAACAAGCCAACTCCTAATGAGACCTCTTGTCTTATACTCATATGGATAAAAGCCACTACCCTGGCTTGGTGACTAGATATGGTAATGTCACTACTATTAGAACCCATGATCATAGTAGCTCGGCTCATGATGAGACCTCCTATATTTCAATTAATTTTTATATTTTTGAATTAAACTGTAAAAATATTTACCTAATTGATGGGGAGGAAAATCCACTCCTGAGTGATGAGATGACATAAAAATTCTAAGATAACTGATATTTTCTTGATTAACTTCGTATCTCAGAAGCTGATAATTTAGGAAACTTTTGATAGACATTTTTTTTCATGGTCTTGGGGTTAAAAATAGTTCAGAATTACAGTAAACCAAAATGAACCATAGCTAGTGATTCTATTGTTTGGGAAACCTAAACAAAAACATAGTAATATTATCGCAATTGTGATTTCATTTAAAGATAAAACTTCAAATACAAATAGTAAAGAATAACATAAATCTTAATAAAAAATCCAAGGACATAGCACATGACTACAAAATCGTTGCATGTAAAGAAAGGCATGGAAGTAAAACTACTCATGAAAGGATCAAAAAATGAAACCCATCAGATGTACATATGGTTATTTACATATCTATAAGAGTAATGATGAGATTTCATGAAAAATATTTTTAAAGATTAGTCCATTTATAGGAAGAGTTCCTTTCCTTCGTTGAAGATATTGTAAGATGAAGGTTGATGGACCAACTTGTTTACCAAGTGGACCACTATCGAACCACTCTTCGACAATTTTTTGATGTTCAACATAAGTTTGATTTACTTATCCCTACCATCCCATACTTTAAATGTCTAAGATAATTTTTGTTGTGGGGATGAACAAGGTTGTTCTTCAATTGGTTATACTAAAGCCATGGAAGGAAAAGGAACATTTGGTGGGAGAAATTCCCCTTTCCCATAAACTAGGAAGTAGGGTGAGTTGCCTAATGATGATTTATAAGTTATTCTATTAGCCTAAAGAGTAGAAATCAAGGCCTTATCCAATTTATTTTATTTTCATCTTCGTTCGATAATCCTTAAGATATTTTTAGTGGTAGATTATGCTAATCCATTACCTTGAGAGTAACAATTAGAAAAATACTTAATTCTAAATCTTCTTTTAAGTGCAAATTTATTTAGTGCATTACCAAAAAAATATGAGGCAATGTCAAACATTAAGGCATTAAGGAGACCAAACCTAGTAATAATATGTTGATAAAAAAAATCAATGATTTGTTTTCAATTAACAACTTTTAAAGGGATGGCCTCCACCCATTTTTTTGAAATAATATGTAGCTTTGAGGATATAATTATGTTGATTTGAGGAATGAGGAATGATCTCACCTATAATGTCTAGTCCCTATTATTCAAAGGGTTGTTTAATGTTTACTGGTTATAACGCTAAGGTAGCCTTCCTTTCTTTGCTTGAAGCTATTTGGTAGATTTTGCACTTCCTAATATAAAGTATGAGTGTATTTAAATAAAGTTGGCCAATAGCTTCCAACATGAAGGATTTTATGTGCAGTTATGTCTCCTCCATAATGTTTACCAGCTAGTACATTGTGCATCTCCTACAAGACCTTATTAACCTCAAATTCATCAAGACATCTAAGAAAAACAATCATAATTTTTCCAAAAAATAATTCTATTTACAAGCTGATATTGATTTTTTTTCAATCTCAAGGATATTTTATTTTTAGGTTCAAATTCAACAGGTGCATACCCGTGAGTTAAATAAAAGATGAGGTGAGAATATTGAGAATCATATTAGAGAATTACTACCTCTTGTACTTCTTTATGCTCACTTGAGATGTTATATGATGACGTGTCACAAGAATCAATAACCATATTCCACAAACCTTGTCCCTACACAATCTTGGTAGGTTTGATCTCTAGGTCAAACTCTTGAAGAGTTGTAATCCTATTTTCTCTTTTTTATCTGAGATCTTTCTGAATAAGTAGTCGTCTTACTGCTGAAAATGGCACAACACCTTTGTATGAGATTTAAACAGAAAGGGTATGAAATATTTGCTAGAATTGAATATTACAAAGGCTTGTTTCTCGACATTTGAACAGTTCAGTTATGCCTCCTGTAATGTTGAGCTATTTAATTCAATAGGGGATTCTGCTCCTTCATAATTCTTTTGTGTCAATACAACTTCATATGAATGATTAGAAGCGAAAGTATGTAAAATAAATTATTTGAGTAATCAAGAGAAGACAAAGAAGGATCTTGAATTATGGCTTGCTTCATTGAGTCAAAAGCATTTCTCTCAATTATACCCCACTTATAAGTTGAGTTCTTCATAATCATATTTTGTAATGACATGACAATTTGAGAAAAACTCGGGATGAAACGCTTTGCGAAATTGATTTGTCCTAGAAAGGATTGCATTGATTTTTTATTGTGAGGTAATGCAATCTTAGAGATGGCTTTAATTCTATCAGGGTCTATTTGATACCTTCTTTAGAAACAATGAATCCTAATAGTTTACTCTCAATCAAAGAAAAAAATGAATTTTTAGGGTTCCTAGAAATACTATACTTTCTACACCTTCCAAAAATTTGGTTTGGGTCTTTCAATGATTATTTTGGTTTCTAGAATAAATAATAATGTTATTGAGGTAGATTAACACTTATTTATTGATAATACCCCTAAATTATATATCCATGGTTGTCTAAAATGTGGCCCTTACATTAATTAAAGCAAAGGAAATTTTATGATAGGCATACGTACCCTATTTGGTTTTGAATGTGGTCTTCCACCTATTAGAAAGATGTACCAAAATAAGAATATAACATGAAATGAAATCTACAAAATACATTAATTCAGAGCCTTCTACTCATTGTAAAATTTTCTCCATAAGAGGCAATGAGAAATTATCCTTCTCAGATGCTTTTTTCAAATTCTTGAAATCTATACAAATCCTAATATCATTGTTCTTTTCCCTTACTGGGACTAGGTTGGATACCCACTTTGAAAGTCTAATAGGAAAAATGATCTTGGCTTTGAGTCATTTGTATAGTTTAGCTTTAATTTAGACTCAAGGTTAGGATGAATTTTCCTAAGTTTTTGTTGCATTGGTTTGACATCTGGCATGATAGGAATTGTATGCTTGATTATTGAAGTATCATATGTTTTCAGGTCATGATAGCTCCACCAAAAAATATCTTTATACCTTTTGAGAAGATGTATGAAGCCAAGCCCTTCATCTAGAGAGAGACCTAGTTCATTATTAATGTTTTGTGGTTTTTCAGCAGTACCTAAATTGATAACCTCAAACCTTAAAGTAGAGCTTTTAATTTTGCATTTAGTTGGGTGTTTGAGTCTGTCTTTAAGGTCATAGAGATCCTCCAACTTAACTACTAACTTAGGGAGATTATTTTATGTTCTATATTCTCTAGAAGATTTACTAAGTTCCTTGTCGTGTATGTCCTCATCTATAATTTGTTCATCGTAGGTCCATTCAGATGTGAGAAAACTTATAATGTCACCATCATTGTTAAAAACTCCCCAGTTGGTGATATCCTCAGGAATAGAAGGACGAAAAATCAACTCGATTGAGAAATGTTTAGGACTAAAATCTTCTGGTGGAACCAACTTAGATGTAACATTGGCCAACAAATCAACACTTTCATTTTGTAATTTGGGAATAGGAGAAATATTAAATGCAAAAAATTGAGATGTTATGTCCTGAACCAAAGATTGATAATGTTTAAGATAGTTAGAAACATAATGCATGTTGTTTCTAACCTATTTTATGACTATATCTAAATCACCAAAGACTTTCAAGAACTTGACATATAGACTAATTTCCTTTTGCATTCCCTAGACAACTGCTTCATACTCTTCCATGTTAATTGAGCACTGAAACTCAAGACTGCTAGTGAGCATGTTCGTTTTAGTTCTTGGACTAGCTAGAATACAACCTACTCCTGCACCATCATTAGACTTAGATCCATTGAAATAAAGGGTCCAAAACAAACTTTTTATAGAAATATCTACAGAAGAATATACAATATTTACACATCGAGAAGAATCTATTTATGAAAAATTTTCAATTTGTGATGACACGAATTCTTGAAGATGAGGATAGACCTATGCAATAAAATTACCAAAGAAGGATTCAACAGAATACTTCTCAAATATATTATTCATGCAGGGAAGGGGTTAGTTTTCTTCATCAATATTGGTGATTGTATACTTGATGTGTTTTTCTCTATCAATCCAAATTTGATTTGGTTTTCCCTTATAAGGTAGTGAGAGATGAGACCAATTAGTAGGGAAATAACCATTGAGTTTTTCAGACTAATCTCTACTCAATATAAGACCATAAAATTTTGGAATGTCAACAACTATAATGTAAATTATTCAGAAAAATTTAGGATTTGATGACAATATGATTAAAACTTCATTCATCTGTCCTAAAACTTTGACCCTTTTTTTTTCTAGATGAAGTATTTGAGTGACAACTTTTTGTGGCTTCACATTCAATTTTAAGAAAACTAAATCAGGCATAATCTTTTATGAAGCACCTAAATCAACTAGACAATTATGAACATTTTTTTTTAAGATTTCAAAGGTTAAGAGGAAAGGAGGTGTCTGTGAATCTAACCTATCTCCAATGAGAATAACAGTTGTTGGATGAATCTTGTCTTAATATGAAGTAGGAGGCTTAGTCTTAGTTTTATTCTTAGGATCCTTATTTGTAATAGTAGTTAATGGAAATGAAGAAGTTGGGATGACATTCAAAGCATTAATCAATAATCTCTACTATTGTTTTAGTTCATTGACTTCATAGAGTGGTTTATTTTCCTTAGTTTTCTACATATATTCAACAATTTTATATTCAATACTATCATATATAATCAAGGTTTTGGATGAAGGTCAAATTGAAGAAGAAGTTTTAGGAGTACTAGATGAAGAACCAATAGTTTTGTTAAAAGTTTTCATAGGCATACATTTTTCAGCTGAAAAATCACTTCCAACCTTTTGAATTTTTGAGGGTGTATCTACAGGTCCTTTACTTCTAGTCGTAATAAGAAGAGATTCTTCCTCTTCCTCATATGAGGTAGGTATACTGTAATCCCAAAGTTTGTTTGCTTCAATTACTTCTTATTCTTCTTCAATTTCTTCTTCAACAGGTCGTGCTTCCTCTTCTTCATCTTCTTCATCATCTTTCTCAACAGTTGATATCTGTATAAGTGACTGAGCAAGGGGGTGTAGTTGGCTGAGTTCTTCTCACAGGTCTAAACAATTGTCTTGAGGAAGAAATTTCAGCTACTTCCTTCTTTAACTCAACCATTTCATTTGGAAATGTCTTAAGAACCTTTTGTAATCCTTCCATGTCATATGTATCGTGGGTACTTTTCTTCTTTGGTTCATCTTCAAATTCCATTTTTTTTGTAGGCTTCCTTTCTTTGGCAACAACTTTCTTTTCCATTTCCAACATTCTCCTCTCAACAATCAATGCTTCTTTCATGTTTCCCGAAAGTGTGTGTTCATGTGGTCTATTGACAAACATCACTATAGAGGAGGGAAGGGCACTAATGTACCAATAAACCTATGCTTCTTCACCTGGTCTAGCTATACCTAGGATATTATTTAAAATTTTATTAAATATGGAGTTAATGTTTTTATTTTTTTCAATAGGTGCGACTTTGAGAAACATAGTAACCAATCAAAAGAGAAAATTATCGATTACCATTTTTTTGAAGGTAGAAAAAAAATCACCCAATTTTGAAAAGTGGTTATTCATAATAGACCCTTTTTTTCGAGCATATTTTGGCACTTTAAATTCTATTATGTCTCAAGTATTAACATTTTTTTAAATTTTAGTGATTTTCCTGTTGATTTTGAAAAGTGTTGATGCAACATCAATCCCTTTCTGCTGCATGGCTTATTTTTGACACTTTAAATTTTCTAATGAATTAAGTGTGAATAATGTTTTTAAATGTTGATTATTTTATGATTTTTCAAGTTGTCTTATTCATCTTCTTGTTTTTCATCCTAAGAGGTTTTTTTTTAAGGGTTTTCCAAGCATGTGTTTTTTGTTTTCCTTTGTAATGTTTTTTTATAAAGAAAATTTTAATTTGTTTTGCAAGGTTTAGAAAAATAATAACATTAACTTTTGAGGTTAGGATTTTTTATATATTTATATATCGTTAATGAATACTTCAATACATATAAAATAATTGTCACTAAAAAATAACAATTTTAAACACTTCGCAAAAAGTACACATTTTGCATATAGATATAATTAAAAAAATATGTATTTCATGACCTTTTCACAGAGAATGACATGTTCAACAAAATATTTTTATGCAAAAATTGAATATAAAGTTCGAAAGCCAAAAAATTTTATGAAATCTTTATGAATTTTATATTCAAAGATAATGATATTTTAAATATTTAAAAAAAAAAATGATTCAAATGAGATTTAGAGTAAAAACAACCCAAAAAAAACATACATTAAAAAAAGATTAGAAACATTAAAAAAAATTACAATTAAATTAAAAAGGAAAAACAGAAAATAGAAAGATAAAAAAACTGAAGGAAAAAATATATCAAAATAATTTAAAAACAAAATTGGCTCAAAAAGTAATTAAAAGTAAATGAATCCAAAATATATATATATATATATAATAAGTAAAAAGATTTTAATAAAAAAAACAAATTTAAAGAAACAAAAAAACATAGAAAAGTAAAACTTTAAAACAATAATTAAAAAACCACATAAAAAATTTCAAGGAATAAGAAACATACTAAAAAACAAATTAAAACTATTAGAAAATAATAATAATAATAATATAAAATAATAATAAAAATAAACACCTTAAAATTTTAAAAAATAAAAATAAACATTTGAAAAAAAATTATAAAAAAAAATTCTTTTAAGAAAATGGGCCTTGGCACGTGGGGAGTTGCGGGAAGCTCCCCACCTGCCTAGGGCCAAAGCCCTCTAGGTAGAAAGTTGATTCCCGGAGCCTCGCCTGCCCAGGTCCCAGCCCCGTAGCTCCCCAACTGCCTAGGCCCAGGCCTGCACCAATTTTCTAATTATTTTATAATGTTTTTCATTCTTTATTTTTTTTAAATGTTTTTTTGTTTATTTTAATTATTATTTTTATTTATTTGTTGTTTTATTTATTTTTTGATTATCATTTCTAATATTTTTTAATTTGATTTGTTATTTTTTAGTTATTTTTTAATTTCCAATGTATTCTCTTTTAATTTACTTTTTTTTTTAACTTTTAATGTTTCTAATTTTTATTTTTGAGGATTTTTTTAATTTTTGGTTTTAAAAATTGTATGTTCTATATTTTTTTAAGATTTTGTTTAGTTATTTTTACTTTAAACCTTATCTTAATCATTTTTATTCAAAAAAATAAAAATATCTAAAATGTCATGATTTTTGAATATAAAATTCATCAAAATTTCATAAAATTTCTGTATTCAAGCTTCTATGATCCATAATGAATTAAACAAAGTCTTTGGGTAGAAATCACATGAGATAATTTTTTGGCCAACACGTTTCAAGCAAAGAAATGTGGTTCATCATCACGGCCAGATGAAGAGGCACACCATGGCAAAAGCTTAAATACAGAGCAATGCAGAGACATAATTGCACAGCTATATTTGAAAAATAACGTTTAAATTATAATATTAATTTAATAGTATATCAAAAACAAATATTATTAAGCAAGGACTATATTAAACGGTTCATTTTTGGAAAAAATATTTAAATATTGAAATTTTATATTTTTCCAAATTTTTCATAAAAATCTTTTATGCCTGAGGTTCCTCCAAGTTTCGTTTTTTTTTTAATATTTTTTTGTCTTTTTTATCAATTTACTTTAAAATGTCTTTTTAGTTTTCAAAGTTTTTTTTTTTAATTTTAATTTTTTTAATGTTTTTTTTAATTATTTCTTTCCGTATATATATATATATATATATATATATATTAATTGTGCTCTTTTTAATGGTTTTTTTTTGTTTTGTTTTAATGTTGTTGTTTATTTGCTTGTTCTTTTGTTTGTTTTATTTATTTAGCTCTCCAATATTATTTATTTATTTATTTTTGATGTTTTTTGGGGGTTAAGTTTTGAAATTATTTTCTTAATTTTTATTTTTTAATTTTTTAATTTTTTTATTTATTTAAATTTTTTTATTATTTTTTTATTTCTTTTTTTTTTGCATTTTTATGATTGATATTTTTTTGTTTTGTCTTTTTGATATATTTCTTTATATTGTATTATTTTTTGTCATGTTTTCTTTTTTTCCTATGTTTTAATATATATTTTTGTTTACTTCTTGTTACTTTTTTAAATTCTGTGCTTTTTTTTTGTTTTAGATTTTTTTTCAATGTTTTTATATTCACAATATATCGGATTGGATATATATGTCAAAATAAAAAGTATGTAGAAGTAATATTTCTATGAGAACAATTTGTTGTTGATAGTGTACTTCCTCTGTGGTTGATAGGATTATCGAAATGACAATTTTTTTTTTTGCCTAATCTTCAATATGTTTATTAGTTTCTATTTATTAAATTCAAAAGAAATATAATTTTAATATTACATTATTATTAGATGTTGTACTTCCTTTGGGGTTGATAGGATTCTGGAAATCACAAGTTTCTATTTATTAAATTCATAAGAAATATAATTTGAATATTACATTATTATTAGATGGTGTACTTCCTTTGCGGTTGATAAGATTCTGGAAATGACAATTTTTGTTTGTGTAATCTTCAATATGTTTATTAGTTTCTATTTATTATATTCAAAAGAAATATAATTTTAATATTACATTATTATTAGTATTATTATATATAAAAATAAAAATAAAATATATATATTTCTTAATAATGAACTGTTGTTTTTGAAAAATAATTTGCAAATTTCAAAATCTTAAAATTATTTAAAAAATATATATTTACTTAAATTTCTAGAAAAAAAATACTTTAATGCAGAGTGTATCATAAACTCCAAAATCACATATAAATTCATTTGTTTTATAAAGTTGTTCATTCATCATAACTAAAGTGTTAGACTTCAATACATTATATAAAAAAAGACATTATATTTCATAAATTTTTATTAATATAAGAAATTAAATAAGAATAAATTAATATAAATTAAATGGTAATAAATATTATTAATACCATGCCGAGAAATTGTTTAAATTTTAAGGCCTTTCACAGAGGTGATATTTTATCTTTAATGTCATCCTTGGAATTTTAAGGTTTGTCACAATCATAGTATTTTGTCTTTAATGTCATTATTAGAAGATGTTGATAATTTACCATGAAAAAAAGGGCATTATTCTAGACTCAACAATTTTCGTTTTCAACGTGTTTTTTGCACAAAATGTTAGCTTTAACTTCCAATTTAAGAAAATGTTGAAGATTTACCTTGTAAAAGAAAAACGTTATTCCAGCATCACACTTTTCGTTTTCAGGCTATTTTTTCATTTTTTTGGGGGTTTTTTCATTAGAGTTCTCGTTTTGAGGCAATAGTTCTAGTTTGATTGCTAACTTTGTTGTGATTAGATAAGCCATTAATTAAAGTAGTTGGTGTTTTATTTTCTCCAAAAATTTTAAGAAATTATTCTTCGAAGGTATCCGAGTTGGTTATTGACCCTGCAAGAAAGGAAAAGTACGACGACCCAACTCATCCTTCAAACATATAAGGGAAAAGTCTACAGACAACATCCTCCTCAGAGACACCATTGAGATTAATGAGCAACATGAAATTATGGATATGTTCTTCAGCTGGAAGGCCATCATCCGGGCTATACTTTGGTAACCATCTCTCTAGATGTTTGGGAAAAGGATGAAAAGGGGGCTTAAATTTTACAGCTTTTGGGGAGTTCCAAGGTCAATCTTACATTCTAGTGGAGGAAATAGATCTGGAAGGAGATGTACTTGATGAAGGGGTGAATGCATTAGTAGTAGATAATGATGCCCCGGTGGAACTCTAACAATAGTAGTGATTTTTAGTTCAATAGAAACAAAGACAGTGGATGAAACTTGGGTTGTGGATGTGTGAATGGAAGAAGTCCAAGTGTGGTAAGAGGTTGGTATGGAAGAAGATGGTAATGGTTGTGATGAAATCGATGGGATATTAGGTGTCAACAGAGGAGAGGATATAATATTCTCACTAGCAATAGAATCAGTGTGAGACATGAGATTTTTCTTAAGATCAAGGATAATTTTAGGGGCGAATGCTCGCCCTTTGGCGAAATTAAGGGGTTTTAAATTTTTAGTGGGCGAATATTTTGTATCATAGTACATTTTTACAAATCACCTCAAATAGCCCATCTTATTTTAAGGGAGAGGGTAGAAAAGGTAAATTTAGCCCTTGAAATTAGGACTTACAACCTTCCATTCACCCATTTTCAAGAATAGGTTTTATTTAAGTGAATCCATTTGCCCATTTTCAAGAATAGGTTTTATTTAAGTGAATCCTATGGGCCAAATACCATATTTATAAAAGAGGTATGGTAAATAAATAAAAATATAAATAAATGAGAGGTATGGTAAATAAATAAAACATTTTTTATATTTACTCCTTAAGTCACCTTAGATACATGTAACGGTGTAAACAAATAAAAATATAAGTAAAGCGGAGGTATGGTAAATAAATAAAACGACTTTTTATACTTACTCAAATGGTATGGTAAATAAATAAAAATATAAATAAACGAAATGTATCGTAAATAAATAAAACCTCTTTTATGTTTAGTCCATAACCCTCGTTCTATTTATGAAGGCTCAAGAAATAGGTTTTATTTAAGTGAATCCTATGGGCCAAATACCATATTTGTAGAAGAGGTATGGTAAATTAGTAAAAATATAAATAAACGAGAGGTATGGTAAACAAATAAAACATTTTTTTATATTTACTCCATTAGTCACCTTATATTTAGGAACACTCAAAAAATGGGTTATATTTAGGTGAAACCTATGGCCAAAATACTATGGGACAAATACCATGGACTAGATTGTTATTAATACCATGCAAAAAAACCATTATTAACCCTAATATTAGAATTAATAAAAATAAAAATGGCACATGGTATTGACCCATGGTATTCACCAAAATGGCACATGGTATTCACCTGGAATGTAGCCTATTTAAATGGGGGAATTAAACCACCATGTAGCATATGCTAGGATTCACTAGGACTTTACAAAGTTATATTATTTAGTGAAGGACTCGCCAAGATCTTACAAGATTTTATAATTGAGTAAAATATTCGCCATGCCTGGTGAGATATTCGCCAAAAAATTATATATACATATTATATTATTGATAAAATCGCCTTCCATTTTTCCTATATACCATGGAGATTCACCCATTTATTATATTTATAAACTTAGGGGGGGTTCTTAAAATTTTCCTTGCTTAAGATGAGTTTGAAAAGGGAAGTTAGATGGCTTGAATCCTAATTTTTCACTCTGATCTCTGTTGAGAAATTCTCTATAAGATTTTTAAAAATATGTAATACCACCCTTAGAATGCTCAGTATTGTTAGTATGCTATCCAGAAATTTAAAAACCTTGAAGCTTATGTATAATGGTTTGGAACTCAGGAGCCTCAACTGGTTGTACGGGAAGCGGAGTATTTACTGAAGGCTAACTGGAATATATTCTTATACGGCTAGGAGGTCTATGAGAAGGTTCTACAACCTTAGATCTAGGAGGTGGAATTTAGAATGGGATCTATAAGTTGAAGGAGATATTTGTGGAGGACACTGCATCTTGGGATGGATGCTACTTTTAATATGTGACCTTATTTCCATTCACAGTCTAATGGCCCTCCTTCTAGCATGAAAAAATTTGATAGCCGAAATTGACTACATCAACATTTGGGAATCCACCCAATCAGAGCCCTAAATTAGACTCCTTTTCATTTGGGATGGTGGTTCCAAATTCTATTTTGGGTATGGTTACCAATACAAATGGATTATGGATGGAATGGAAAAGGTGGTAGTGATGACTCATAAACTTAGAGAACAAATGATATAAACTAAAAATAATCTAATTTAATCACTTTACTTAGGTATCTCAAATCATATGTGATAAAAAAAATAACGTTATTTCATGAAAATAAAGATTCTCATAAACCAACATTCACAATATCTGTTAAGGAATTAATTTGATTAAATAGTCAATCAAATTAATAGCAAGCTCAACACATATGGAAAGCACTTTCGTTTTTCATTGTATTTTATAATGAATTGATCCCACACATCAATAGTGACTATGTTTAAATCAATAAAAGCATATATATGAACAATGCATAAACACTTAAAATAATTCCCTTTAAAAATAAAAAACAAACAGAACTAATAAAAGTACCTGATCTGTAGACAATCTGTTCATTGTACAATTGTAAAGGTTAAGATATATTATAAAGTAAAACTCAAGTACAAAAGTGCAACCAGAGTTTTCCTTTTTCTTCACAAATTAGAACCCTTTGCATGAGTTTGAGAGATGGATTTATAGCCTTCTTTACAATAAGAGAGTGAAACAAATTCTCCTACAAATGCTCAACTAAAAACATAACAAATATTATAAAAGTAAATGGTTACAAAAGTATCAAATAGTTCAAGTCGAACCAATAGTCTTTTGCCATTGGCTTTCAATTTCTAGAAGTGATGACAAATTTGGAGGAGATCAAGGCTTCATGTGCACCTGACAGTTGAAAATGGATGCCTTCAGAGCTGGAAACATTTGAATTGTAGGTTTTAAACCCCTACAGAAATTATCTGCATATAAATTCTAAAAACAAAAAATAAACAATGGCAAAAGAATAAAACATATATCAAATATACACAGAGATTTTCCCCTGGATCCCAAAACTAGGATTACCAGATTGATTTTTCATTATATTCCTTTCAACGTTACAATACATATATATACATGTCGAAGCATCCATAAACCCAAATCCATTAACCCTGGATTAGAACATAACTGTAGTTCCCTTGACCAAATCTACAAAATTCCATGGAAATAAAACCATTATGCCCAAAACCATGTGTGAAATCCATGCACAAAACCATTGGTAGGTCCGCCCACCTAAAATAGTCTAAAAAAAAAAATCTCAGGGCACTGTCCCAGACTCTATGCCTGCTCCCTTACATACCGCCCGACAGGGGGGGTAGCCTCCCCCCTTGTGACCCCCTACTATGCCCGACGCAATGTACAAGGGGGGATTATGCCCCCCTGTGACCCCCCATGCGTGGGGTAGTCGTGGAAAGAATATAAAACACACCCAACATGAATGGATGTATTGGTAAGTTATTTTAGGACTAGCCAATGGCTATGGTGTTTGATTAGAAATTTCCAATTAATTTCAAAATTCACCTTGGTTAATTGGTCAATTCTTTTAGCAAACTCTACCAGTTCCTCAAACCAATCCTTTTCTAATTTGTCTACGTGTGACAACGAGTCCTTTGGATGACTGGATATTAAATTTGATTCAAGTAATAAATATGTAATGGATTCCACTATAGAATTAGAAAAATCATGTGCTTCATTGACCAACTTCTTTACCAAATGAATTATGGCTGTGCAGCTTTTGAAAACAATATATTTTTTGCATTTCATAAACTTTGGAAAAATCAGATTTCTTTCCATCAATACTATTCTGCCATTTTAGTAGTTTGTTCAAATCTCATTTGGTGTCATAGAGTAGGATTCAATATCAACCAACTCCTTAGTCAATGTATCTCCCATCTTGCACTTTGTTTGAATCAAACTTAGTGTCTCACAGACAAGTTGATGTTGTTTTTGGAGCCGAGCATTAAGCTAATAGGCCTCTTGTTTGAATTTGATTAAATGAGGGCTTATGACCTGAATCTTCTCTTATTTTTAGTGTAAATCGTTGAGTTTTCCATCAATTAGCTTTATATATTTATCATGATGGTTTACAGTGCATTAAACTATTTCTGCAGCTCTGTCAAGGTGATATCCTTTTGGTTTAACTCTATCTACCACTACGCTTTCAATTGTTCCTTTTCTTTTACATATTTTTTTTCCATGGTTCATTTGTTTCCTTCAGCAATACATGTGCCTCTATTTATTTTTCCATAGTTGATGAGGCATAGGTACGTGTAAATTAAGTCATTTTACCTAGCTTATCTATAGTAGGAACAAAGGATCATTTCCAAAGCACTTCAAGAAAAGTAGTTAAAAGAGATTTTCCTAGGACTAATGGTTAGGAATCATCTAATTTTCTCTTCTGTCTTCCCCTTTTCAAAACAATTTTATGCATTAGGCTATAAAAACTATCCATAAGAGGAATCTCCTCGATATCCACGAAGATTTCAGAGATAGGATTAGTAGGGATAATTTCTACTTCAATATGAGTCACTACTGGTGTCTTTTCAGGTGCGATTTGACGCGACAAAGTCTTTTGCTTAGTGTTGGGATTAATATTTGGATTTTTCTGTTGAGAAGTAGTCTCTTCTTATAGGTCACGATTTCTTCTGCTCCTTTTTTCAACTGTTTAATGATTTCTATAAATTTTTTCCATACCTTTTCCCACTTCAGGTGTTCTATATGAACTTTTCCTTCACGGTTTCAAGAACAGGTTGTTCCCATTTGTTGCGATTGAGTGGAAACCACTATGTCCATTAGGGAGGAACATATTTCTAAACAAAGAAGTACTAAATTCATAGGTAAAATGGACAACCTTGAATTTCTAAAATCGATGAATTGCTCTCGTTCTTTCCCTAATATTTTTTCATGAACATTGTTTAAAATCGTGTTGTATGAGTGGGATTCAACAAACAAATCATCAAACTATTGTTCTTCATGACGAAACTTTCAAACGCCAAAGGTTGTAGCAATGTGTCGTGCTACTCCATTAGGGTCATATTTCCTAATGGGGAAGATGGACAATTTTAAGACCTCTATAGGTTGCACCTCTTTTTCTACATGACCATAATTAGCCAAGGAATAAATTCTGAGAGGGAGAGGAAACTTGATCCAAACCCTTTTATTGCAGTCTTTCAGTGCTTTAGTTATTCCATGGGCTACTGTCTCGTAAGCCACTTCATTGCATATCAGTTTATGAGGAATGTAGAGAGACAAGACATGAGTTGCTACATAACGTCACCAAACTCTCATATATGTAAACAGTTGCTCACCGAACCATTTCCCAATTTTCTTAAGGTTGTCCGTGGTTTTCGAGGACACTCTCGGAGGCTTGGCTTCAAATACTATTTCATAAATAGGAATGATGACTCGATGGAATATTTCATGAAAATGGTCAAAACAATTGGACCCTCAAAGCACATTATGATAAATATGAATTGGGAGAGGATCAAAAGGGGCCCATTTCCATCCCATGCCTGAGAAATCCAAGGAAAAATAAAGGAAGTCCATATTATATGTAAACATGTAAAATGGGTGAATAATGTTTTCAGAAACACTTTGAGAAGTGCAGAAAGCCATAATGTTCTTAGCTAGGTAATTGGAAAATAGGGTGTCCCAATCAAACATAGAGCCCTCAAATGCCCCATCAATTAGGGAAACCCAACCATAAGGAAACTCAAAAATGTTGGGATAAGAATATAATCTGCACAACATAGTGGCAATTTGACATAAAGGAGTAGCAAGTGAGGCTATAGAATACTTACTGTCCTCCTCTACTTTATGTTTATTTGGGTCTTTCCTCCAATCTTTTAAGGAATCAGTAGCTTCTCCATGTTTATTGACACAATCTTGCACATATTTTTTGTCAAAAGTGCATTGTGGTTTTGACAAATAGTACATCGCTTGAATGTATTTCAACATGAATGAGGAAATCACTATGCTTGGGTGTGAAATTTCACTCTGTAATGTTGACCTTCTCTACTACCCTTCTGACCATATCGATATAAAACATTAATCTAGACTTTACTATAATTCTTTGAAAGAAGGAATTCACTACTTCTTGAGGGGTTGCCTCTGACAAAGGTACTTCGTCATCCACTATCACAATCCTCATTGTAACTTGTTGCCCTTCATCTTCGAAAAAAATATAAATATTCTCCCACAAAGTACTCCTTGAATCCCGTGTACAAACTATGTATGAGAAAAAGCCTTAACCAGGAAGCTTATCATCTATAATCTCCTTGTTCGGGCTGATAGGCTGCGGTGCAAGAGCTTTCCTTTCAAAGTTTTCCTTGTTCATTTATTCATTTCATCTAGCTGGGAAGTATAGAGCTCCCCTATGAAAAGAGAAGAAATAAATTAGCAAAACAAAGTAAACATGTGTAGTAGTAAACATGAATTGTAAACTGAAGGTTTAACCCATTAAATGAACTAATTTACCACTATAAATGTGCCATTGAATAACCATAATGAGTGTGTTTAATTGATTGGACAATGGCTAGGTGGGACGCCATGTGTAGAGTGTCACGTGAGAACCTTGGCGTAAAGCAACCCAAAGAAAGTTAAAATTGGAATTTTATAAAGTAAGAAGGCTTCAGGCTTACTGGTAGTGTAGGAGTGAGAGAGAAGCGATAGCTCGGAAGGGGAAGAGCCCAAAAGTAAATAAAATAAAGTTCTGGGTATTAGAGGTGCAGGGTGAATAGAGAGGAGAGAGGAGTATCGGGCAGACCGGATGCCTGTCAGATATTATAAATGTAATTAGGAAAATGTTATGGGCTTCTGGAGTGACCGACTAATAGAGAAAAGTGGGGCTACTACTAATAAAATAGTATATTATATTATATAAGCGGAAGTGGGGCCTCATACTCATAAATAAATCCTATAATATTGTACGAGAGTGGCAGTGTGGGCAAAAACATATATCCACGCTATTCAATAATTGTGATGATGTGGATGCAAGAGACCCCTATGCCCGTAATGTTTTTGGATTAAACTTTAAAGAGTTACGGGTTGTCGGGGTTCCAGGTACCAACTTGCCTAGTTAAGTGCCAAATCAAAAGTGCGCTCTCCAAAGTGTTTAAGAATATTGGTTGATGTTGCAATGGTTCTTTAAAAAGCATATTTTATTATTTCTTAAATGTTTAATTAAAGCAAAATGTGTTTGTTAGATGGTAAATTATAAACTTAAAAAAAACAAAAGGGTCCTCATTATTATTACAATATAAAAATTAATGGGGTTGTTGTTTCCTACAACACAAAGACAAATTCAAATCTGACTAGATAAAATGAACATGGAGGCCCTTAATCATGGGATCACATTCCATCCAAATAGGGTTTTCATTTTGCATACTCGTAAAATCCCATATTGTGTGTGCTAAGGCTGATATGCACCAAGAACTAACCAGTCCATATCTAACTAACCGGTGGGTTTTTTGTACTAGATCTTCAACATTATGAGAAAAACTTGCCCATCTAACTCTTTCAAGTAAGCTCATGCCTATCATATCTCATATGGATCCTATGGAATTCATAAGCAACCCAAACTCATGTGTACATATAAAAAAATGAAATCTATTGACTCCTAGGGATACAATCTTTCATCTGCCTTAGACTCTACCTCATTTAGAATGAAAGAGGGATGGAATTATGGGATAGACACGTTACTGTAGCTCCATCCAATCCCATATATAGAGAAAAACAACTACTAAACTTACTAAAAGAAAAAGAAAAAAGATTCACCCCTGCATCATTCTCTAAAGTCCCAATTTCACAGTAAAATTTTCTCCTCCAAGAAAAATCACCAAAAAAACCATAGCAAACTGCACCATCACCACCATTGTGTGAGTTCATCAATTTAAAAATTATATATATAATGTTTAAAAAATTTAATAAAATCAGTAAAAGAATGAAAATCTTATCATTAATATATATATCAACAATTGATCATTTTTAATATGGAATTCTTATAACTTTTAAATCTGGTAAAAAACGTTGGTGACGTAAGTCACTGCTTGTGTGAAAGATACTTGCGAAGACTTGTACAAAATTCAAACTGAAGACAAAATGAATAAATACCTTATAATTAATATATAATTTAATGTTTTATTATGGTTTAATTATGTATATAATTTTTAATTTAATTTTAATTTTTCAATAAATGAATTCGATACTATGAATTTTATAGTAACATGGTGCATAATTATTATCTATTTTATTTTTTTATTAGGATGGTATATAATTAATATCTATTTTAATGATGTTTTATTTTTATATTTATATATAATTTTCAGTAAAGTTATAATTTTGAATTTTATTTAAAATATAGAATAACTACATTCAATTCCAGAATTATATAATTTAAATTCCATTTTATAAAAAATAAATAAATCAATAAGACCACAAAACATACAAGAAGTAAGCTAAAACTGTGCTGTACCAACCAATTTTAAACAGAAATTAATTTAAAATATTTTAGACAAAAAAATAATTTAAAAAAACAAAACTCGAACACACCAAAAAGAGTTAAATAAAGCGGTCATATTGCAACCGGATGTCCAATGTGTTAGCTCCATTAAGTTTTTCACAATTGCTGCCTACAATTATGGAATTGCAGTCTTTCCTTAACTTTTGGAAACCAACTGCAGTAGTTTCCTTAAGTTAAGAAAAGAAACTGCAATTACTAAATTTATTATTAGGAGCTACTGTAGTGGTCCATCACTTTGATTCGAGTTCTCTGCCTTGATTTGTGGACATCTAACACATAGCTATTAGAAGCTTGATGAAAGCTTAGCTATATGTTCATCTGTTTGGTCCCCAAGATCATATCTCAATCCCCTTTAGTTTTACACCATCTAGCTGAGATAACAGAGCTTGGAAGTTCCTTCAGAATTTTGTGTTCTTTTCCTTTTGCTTGGATAGAAGCTGGAGTGTTAAAGAAGAAGCAAGTGGACTGTGGCCTCCATCAAAACATCACCAATGGCCGTAGGTAACTCGTATCTCTGGGCATTAAGATATAATGATTCTTTGAGTTTATTCCGCATGCAGAATCGTTGCTAAAATTGTAGAATATCTAACATTTGGTATCAGAGCCCTTTTACCTCTGCCTTGCTGTGTGTTGGCCAAGAAACGAATTCTTATTTCTGGGCATGGCCTATTAAGCATAACAGGCTTCTTTTTCAGTATATGCGCAGAGGGTTCCGGCTTTGCGCTGTTTAGAAACCCTATGCGTGCATTTCTTATATGTTCATATTCCTCGAGTGCCCTTCGAGCTCTTCCTTTTCATTCCCACATCGAATGCGCTTAGTCTTCTCATTAATTATGGGGTTTGTTTGTGTTTAAACATCGAACTGCCATTTACCTTTTTACTTAATATTGGTAATGCTTCTGTCGTGGTTGATTGGAGAGCCTGAGGCTGGAAGAGTCCTCCAGCGCCTTCGTTGGCTCTCTCATTTCCTCGATCCGCCAGATACGAGGCAACTGATTATTCCTATCATTTTCTCACGATATAATAGCACAGATACTGCCTTCAATTCTTCAAGTCTATGATGCATTGAGCTGTAATCAAATTTCTCGAGAGGTGCATGTCTTAAATGTCTTGATATCTACTTGCAGTTAAAATAGAATTTGCTATGTCTGGTATTGCTATTTTATTACATTGTAGATTTCAGAATCCGATAGATAGTAGCCCAGGCAAACTTTAACTTTAGTTTTGTGCGTCAGATTTTACAATATTCATGCCTTCCTTTTGTGTACATAAAGTTCTGTTTTTGATTTCAGTATAATGCTTGCCTCGAAGCTTTGATTATGGCTAAAATGTGGCATTTTTTGGGGCGTATTTTGAGTTATTATAGCACTGCTTTAATGGCTTTAAATAGCTGCAGTAGTTTAGATCGCATGAAGTTAAGTGCTTGACTTAGGGCATGCTTGCATTTTTGTGAAGATTAATGGCACTTGAATTATGCTGCATCGCCTGGCATATCTGTTCCTTGGACATTAAATGAAATGCAGTATGGTCAAACCTTTTTTGCGAATGTGCTCTTGTAGTTTTCATTTTACGTTTCATGCTCTTTTGGTTGTAACTGCTCTTTGATGCATGCTTACCTCCTTTGAGGGGGTTTTATGTTGTTCGGCGCTATGTGGAGGTTTCTTCTGACTGTTTTCAGATACTGAGATAAACAAAACGATTGTAAACCTAAGCTTTGCACCTCTAATTTGCACAATTGAGAAACTGTTTTCTTTTCTGGATTATCTGCGAGCAACTTTGGAACAGTTGAAGTCCAATTTTAAAATGTAACTCGCAGATGTATGAGTAAATTGGTCTCCATGAAATGCCTTTTATTTAGGGCTGTAGGATATCAGTAGTTGTATGCTGTATAGGGCCTATATAAATTGTTGTTTGATAAATAATTTTGTTATCGAGGTTACCGCATGTGGTTTATTTTAGAGCAATATATTTTGATTGCATGTTAAATGAGATGTCATCGGTCGAATGTGCCAAATACAATTTAAAGCGTAGCTATAAATCCCATGCCTGCTACGTGGTAATATATGGCTATTGGGATATGACGCTGACTCAATACACGAGGCATTTCCCTCCACTTGCAGTGCCTTTTCTCTGTATACATCCAAGGATGTGTGTCTTTGTATATTTCATGTAGGTTTCTTTTGGGTCGTGTGTTTTCAAAAGAAAGGATTTAGATTGATGACAAATTTGAGAAGGACGGAATCCGGATACCGTAAGCAAGAAGTGTTAAGCATACAAAGCATAGTAATATGAAATATTATCTACAACTACAAGAGACCATCGAAGCTGTAAATCTGTGAAATGAAAGTAGGAAAATATGTAAACCATACACGTTGAAAGCTTAAATAACAAACCTGTGTGTTCAGAAGCATGACATTACTTTGAAGCTACAAGCTCGGTTGAATCTCACACTGTTTAGGCAAGGTGTTGTAGATGCCGAGTTGTCTTTTTAAGGATCATGATATACCATATCATGCAGTTGTATTAAAAGTAGATGGAGTTAAGAAAGGTTATTGATATGAGTCATGTTAAAGGAAATGGTTTATGCATTCTTAAATATTTCAATATTTCGATATTTGAAATGGTTTAGTCTTTTGTTTTGAACATTTCAAATTTGCAGTTTTGTTTGCAAATTGTTTAGAGCCCATTTTGTAATTAATTTAAGAATTAGTCTTAAATAAATTATGGGACAGTTAGACTAAGGAATGTAAATTTGATTTTGATTTTATCATGTGACCAAAATAGCTTGTTTGCTGGTCAATTTTTGTTGTTTTATAAACTTAAGGACGGAGCCTGAAGTCAAGCCAGCTAGCCTTCGAACTGCATTTGCTATGCAAGTGCAAAGTAGATCAACGCTGCTTCAGTCAATCTCCGGGTTAAGTTTATAAATTGAACAATCAATTTGTAGTCATTTTCGGTAATGCTGACTGCTTTAACCTTAATTTTGATTTTGCTGGGAAAATATTACAGTTATATGGAGTTTATTAAAATGTCATTTTGACTTACTCCTTTTAGTAAACATTATTTTTATCTCTGGTTAAGTTTTGTTTATGCAGCAAAATAATGTCTAGTGATCCATATAATTTTAATTAATTAGAGAATAGCCACAACATCTTTAATTAAATAAAATTATATATTTTGTTTGATAAGATCACATAAAGTTTATTTAGACATTAAATTGTAATTAATTACACTGAATATAACAAATTTTATCCCACAGGAATCTTTATTATATTTATGTAATTAATTAGGATAAAATTTCATAACCTACCCACAGGAGTTATGAATTAATAAGTTTTATCATAAAGTTTTATTGAATCTGTTTGAATTAAAAATTTAGCCCACAAGCAATTTTTATGTCATTTGATTCAATTCTTTTTTTAACATGATTTACACTGAATATAATAAATTTTATCCCACAGGAATCTTTATTATATTTATGTAATTAATTAGGATAAAATTTCATAACCTACCCACAGGAGTTATGAATTAATAAGTTTTATCATAAAGTTTTATTGAATCTGTTTGAATTAAAAATTTAGCACACAGGCAATTTTTATGTCATTTGATTCAATTCTTTTTTAGCATGATTTACATTGGTAAAACATGAAAGTTTATTAAGCCTCAATTTTAACATAAGCATGTGATTCTTTATTTTGATGCAGTAGTACAACCTGCAAATTTCTCTGAAATTCGTTGTGACATTCCCGAACTTAAGGGAGATAACTACAAGATTTGGAAGGAGAGGATTCTCCTTCATCTAGGGTCCTGCACAAGACCTGACATTGCATTTGTTGTAGGAATGTTGGGACGATATCAGAGTGATCCAGGTTTAGACCACTGGAGAGCTGCAAAGAAAGTAATGAGGTACTTTCAAGGAACCAAAGACTACATGCTTATGTATAGACGGACGGACAACTTGTAAGTAATTGGCTACTCAGATTCTAACTTTGCTGAATGTGTTGATTCACGTAAATCAACATCACGTTACATTTTTATGTTGGCCGGTGAAGTTGTATCATGGAGGAGTGCCAAGCAGACCTTGATTGCCGCTTCCACTATGGAAGCCGAGTTCGTCTCTTGTTTTGAGGCTACTTTACATGGTGTATGGCTTAGGAATTTCATTTTTGGGCTTAGAATTATGGATTCTATATCTAAGCCATTGAGAATATATTGTGATAATTCAGCTGCTGTTTTTATGGCTAAAAAAAATAAAAGTGGGAGTCGAAATAAACACATCGACATTAAGTATTTAGCTATAAGGGAACGTGTTAAAGAAAATAAAGTGGTCATTAAGCACGTCAGCACTGAGTTAATGACCGCTGATCCTTTGACTAAGGGCATGCCATCGTTTAAATTCAAGGATCATGTATTGAATATGGGACTTGTTTCCATTATGTAGTTTTTCATTGTATGGACAATGTTATTTTAATGAAATTCTTAATTATTGTGATGTTTTTTCTCATATTTATGTGCACCTTAAGTTGATTTGAGAAAATTCATTTAAGAAGGACCAAGAATAAGCATAACGTTTATTCATTAAGAAATTGTTGCCACATAAATTATAATAAGAATAAATGCATAGTAATACATGGAAGATAATACTCGTCATTAGAGGACTTATCGCCATGATTCATGTATCTATTGCTTAATACAGATTATCAATGGTTTTTAAGTTGAGACATTAAGTTTGGAAGTATGGACCAAGTGGGAGAATGTTAGCTCCATTAAGTTTTGCACAATTTCTGCCTACAATGATGGAATGGCAGTCTTTCCTTAACTTATGGAAACCAACTGCAGTAGTTTCCTTAAGTTAAGAAAAGAAACTGCAATTACTAAATTTATTATTAGGAGCTACTATAGTGGTCCATCACTTTGATTCGAGTTCTCTGCCTTGATTTTCGGACATCTAACACATGGCTATTAGAAGCTTGATGGAAGCTTAGCTATATGTTCATCTGTTTTGTCCCTAAGCTCATATCTCAATCCCCTTCAGTTTTACACCATCTAGCTGAGATAACAGAGCTTGGAAGTGCCTTCAGAATTTTGTGTTCTTTTCCTTTTGCTTGGATAGAAGCTGGAGTGCTGAAGAAGAAGCAAGTGGACTGTGGCCTCCATCAAAACATCACCAATGGCTGGAGGTAACTCATATCTCTGGGCATTAAGATTTAATGATTCTTTGAGTTTATTCCGCATGCAGAATCGTTGTTGAAATTGTAGAATATCTAACACAATGCCTAACGCTTTTGTCACTCTTCAATGAGACTAGTTGTGTTGATCATGCCAAACTAATGTTTTGTTCAACAAATATACAAGTTGTTAATACGTATTAAATGAGTTAAGGTTGTATATATTTATTTTTGGGTAATTAATTTGTTAAAATTTAATTGTGGGTATAGATAGCTCAGGCCATTTAATTCTTTTTCAACCTGTGTTTTCAGAATAATCTGCTAAAATCTAAAAATGGACATATAGAACCGGCTAATTTAATTCTCATTTGCAAACTACTTGTTTTCAACCCATGTTTTCACTGCAGCTATCAGGTCATGCGTTTAGTGGGCTGAGCAAACCATTTAGGTGAACACTCCAGCTGTCAGGTCATGCGTTTGGTGGGCTGAGCAAACTATTTACGTGAACATCATAGTACCAACTGTGCGTTTTCACTGCAGTAATCAGGTCATGTGTTTGGTAGGTTGAGCATACCATTTCCATGAACATCATAGTACCAATTGACTCTATTATAATGTTGGAATTTTGCTTAGGAGCATTCGAAGTTCTCGACTGATAGTTTTTCCCTATAGTTTTGTCAAATATGTGGAGAATGGTCGGTTATGGAGTTTTCGTGGCTCAACGAAAGCCTAATTGTTAAACTTTTCAAGGATTTGGGAGACTGTCAAAAGCGTGCATATGCTGGAGTTTTATGAGAGTAATGTTCTAAGCACAAATCGTATCATTTAATGCTGCAGTTTTATGGGAGTAATGTTTTAGGCACCATGGTGACAAACGTATCGTTTATTGTAACCCGTGTGTTAAACGGGACTGAAATGGGTAGGATTGGAAAGAAATGGATTCTAAAGAAGTGGACACAAGACTCGGATGTGACGGGCCTTACACAGTAAGGTTTGGTTGTGATACTCTTGCAAATCTTGATCATCGAAATCATTTCCGATGGCACTCAGCGGGTAGTGAGAGACCTTACATAGTAGGCTCTCGCTGTGGTACCCATACAAGTCTTGTAGGGTCATCCAAATCATTTCAATTGGCAATGTGCAAATTTGAGAGATAGAATGGTCAGTGCAAAGAATGATATTTTTCAATCATTCCATGAATTCGCTTTTGAGGTGACATTGATTGAAATATTAAACTTGTAACAATGTCCAACTTTGTTTTATTTATAAACCTTAGAAAGATATAATTAAACATGATTGGCGTCATCTTAGAGTTTCAGTCTTTGCATTGTTCATTCCTGTATTATGATGTATTATGAGGTTTGATCTAAAGTGGCTTACGCCATAGTTATCCAATTCGGTCGTGTCTGTAGAAAAATTTGAAAATTCTCGATTCATTCTATTCGGCGGGATTTCTTGTCAAATTCCAATCCTCTGGTGGGGGATAGAGTTGAGTTGGTCTGATGTTATTGAAGGACTGATGTGATGTCTCAAGTACACCAATGGGACACTCAACTGCCTTTTCTTCTTAGCATGTTTCTTTCGCCAAGCCATATTTCCCAGGCTATCGGGCCATAAATGAATGGCGGGTGTATATGCCCACCGTTCGATTTCGGCCTTAGCAAAATCGAACGGTGGGCATATACACCCACCGTTCATTTATGGCCCGATAGCATGGGATTTATTGATCCCCGTTTCTTTCCCTAGTGCTACTCGGCGACCGGGTGTGGTGTATTGATGTTTTATCTAATATTTTAGGAATAGGGTTGAGGTGACGCCGTCACGACTTACTTTTTTTTTGCGTGAAACTAGGGTTGATGGATGAGGAGTGGTTATCTTTCCATGTGGTTTCTCCTTTTATATATATTGGTTATGAATTTGTATCCTCTTTCTTCTTATCAGTAACCAAGCTGGAGCAAAGGGGTTTGTATATGCGATTCCAATCATATCTTAATTGTTCGATAACTAGCTTATGTTTTAAGTTAAAAAGGTCAATAATGGCCCATCGTGTTGGAGATCCTCAACGCAATATATTCGGCAACCTTAATGAAGAGAAAAATTAATAAATTTTTATTAAATATAATGGAGACTCAATTTTGATTAATAAAGGATCCATTCATAAATATGCCATTCCAGTGGCCAGCATCTAATGTATGGAATTTTGTTTATCATTTTTTTTTCCAAAATTAATATTGTTCAAAATACAAGGTAAGGGAATAATACCACTCGACGATGATTGGATCAGAAGATATGATAAATGTTGGGTATTGTTTTTACTAAAATATGTTAGTATAATATAATGCAAGCCGTGAACAACATTCTTTGATTAGTGCCCCAAATTACAATGCCAATCGTAAGCGTTTTTCATTATAATACCGACAAGACGCTCATTCTGGTTTAATTCTTGCAACAAATATTTTCAAACTCTGTTTCTCGCCTTCTCACGTTAGGGTTAGGCTTTTATTTGCTTGAAAATAAATAAACAGTTATCTCTCAAAAATTATAAAAAACTTCAAAAGTTTTGAAAATTCAAAGTCTCATGTGTATAAATTGTCATGAGTAATTCCTATTTTAAAAGCTTTATGAATCTCCAAATGTCATGGATAACTCTAAATCCTGCTCACTAGAAAAGAAGTTCTCATTAGAAGATATTGATTTTGTGATTAATGGTTTGGCTAATGGGAAAGCTAAGGACATTGAAGGTTACGAGGGGGAAATCTTAAAAATTGGAGGTCATGTCATCATCCCCACATCCACCGTCAAGCAAGGGTTCCCTAAACCATGGACTCAAAGCCTCAGTATCCCTATTTTTAAAAGTGGGGATACTAATAACCCCTCTAATTATCAGACAATTATGATCAGCGCTCTCCTAGCCAAGTTATATGGTTTTATTTTGGAAAGGAAGTTGAGAATATGGCTTGAAAGTGAAGGTAAGTAGGCTAAAGGACAAGGAGGTTTTAGAAGGCATCACTCAACAAGTGACCACCTCATTAAGCTTAGGATCATTGTGGAGGAATGTCGCAATGATAAATTCAATCTCTTTTGTTGCTCTGTGGGCTTTAGAAAAACTTTTGATAAGGTTCCTAGAAACAACCTATTTCGATAAGGTTCCTAGAAACAACCTATGGAATAGATTAGAAGAGCTAAATGTTCCTTTTAAGTTGAGAGCTACCGCTATGAGGTTATAGGAGAATGTAATTGCCAAGTTAAATAGCAACGAGGAGTGGTCAAAAGATATTAAGTGTAATATCACAGTTAAACAAGATTGCCCCCTCTCCACTACCCTATTTGGAATTTACATCAGCAAGCTAGAAGGTTGTTTAGAGGAAGCATGATGTGCTAGCATGATCTTAGCTGGGATAGTCATCATCCTTCTTCTCTATGTGACAATATCATTCTTCTCGCAAGGTGCCCATCTTATCCTGATAAGCAACTTAGACTTCTTAAGGATTTCTACTCTACCATCTGTATGATTGTTAATACTCACAAAACAAAAGTTATGATTATCAAATCCAAGAAGGACACTTACTCTAATTTTATGTATGACAATAGTAACTTGGAGGAAGTGCCTTCCTACAAGTAACTAGGAATTGATATTCACCACAAGCTCAACTAGAACTATAGCGTTGAGAAAAATATTAATGGGGCCTCGAAACCTTATTTTGGTCCTAAAAATAATTGTAAAACGACAAACCTCGTAATGTGGGATAATCGAAGTTTCTCTTTGAAACTTTAGTCACTCCAGTTATCTTATATGGATGTGAGGTTTGGGGTTGTAGCATCTCTAGAGAATCTTGGAGAGAGATTGAGCAAATCGATTAGAATTTTATAACGTACAACCTCAAAGTTAAAAGTAACACACCCTATCCTATTCTCCTTATAGAAGTGGGTCTTTCCCCTATCCAGAGACTAGCTATAACTAGGCTTCTGTTGTATAATCACAAACTCAATAACATAGGAGACCATAGACTTCCTAAACTAGCTTTAAATTCCAGCCAAAACCACCTAAGGCTCAAGCGAGGCTGGTGTAAAGACACCAGAGCCTGGTTAAACCATTGGGAGATTGACAAGAATGTTGCATTGCAAAACATTAATAACGTTAAAAATATTGTTACTTCTAAGTTCAAGGAAAAAATGTGGTGTGAGAAAGATTTAGCAACTAAAAGAAAATTAAGATATTATCAGGAGGTCATCAACCCCACCCTAGAATATCAAAAGTATCTCTTTGTTTTAACTAGTTCAAAGAAGAAAATTAATATAGCAAAGATTAGAATGAACTCTCATGAGCTCCATAGTGAAACAGGTCATTGGGTAGTTCCTAAAACACCATGGATGGAAATGTTCTGACATCTCTGTGAGAATACGAACATTGAGGATGAAAATAACTTCCTCTTAGAGTGCCCCGCGTACAACCACATTAGATATTAGTTTCAAAATCTCTGTTGCAATACTGACCTTCCTAGAATTTTACAATGTCAAAATTATAGTGAGCTCAGAATGCTTCTCTCCAAGCTTTTTGAGCATAGGAATAAAATCTTAAATAAAACTAAATAATTCATTTCTTTAGGTCCGATAGACCAAAGTTTGGTCTCAGTAGAGGTTAACCATCATCATCTTCATCAATGAACTTCAAAAGAAATTAAGCCAACAGATGGTCAAAAAGTGAGAAAGTCTCGCCATTCATTCTGCACGATTTATTGGAAAAGTATGGTAAAATTTCGTAAAATACAACTTAAAGAAAGGAGTCATTTTGTAATAAAAGATTGCCCCACCAAAAAATGTTTGCATTGTGTTGTGGACATAAATTATGGTTTATTGTTTGAGTAAAAATTATTGGTTTTTATTAACATAATATTACTACTATAAACATATTTATTAATGTGGTTAATATAGGTAGATAAACATATTTACTAATGTGGCTGATATAGGTAGACATGTGTGCTTTTTGGCCATTGATGTATAAAAGGTAGATGAGCAACCACTTTAGTAAATGGTAGTTATGCTAGTTAACAACCTACGTTTATGGGGTGGATTTATTGGTTATGGTTAACAAGGGTTGACAAGGTTCATCATGGTTGAAGAGGGTTGACTTAGGGTATTGTTACATCAATCTATAATATTACAATAGTGTTGACATTATTAAACTGTTACACTAATATTGATCATGGTTGATCATTGTTACCCATGATTGACAATGGTTCATGTTAGATTAATATTAATTCTAATTTCACAATTAATGTATCAATATATTATCTTTACATCAATATAATAACGTTACATTAACATTGACATGGTTACTCTATTACATTAATATTGACCATGGTTCACCATTCTTAACCATGTGTGACAAGAATTCATGTTACATAAACTTTAATGGTACATTAACTTTAGAAAAATGGTTGCATTAATTTTGCTGAAGTGGGTTGATATGACTAGACATGTTTCATAAGGTTGACCATGGTTGATGAGGGTTGACCATTGTTGGTCAAAGTAGAGCATGGTGGAATTTAGTTAACAATGATTAATAATTACTACCATGACTAACTAAGGATTATGATGAAAGATTATGGTTAACCTTGGTTTATCATTGTTGTCCATGGTTGATCATTATTACTTGGTCAACATTAATGTTGGCAATGGTTGACCATGGTCAACCATGAAATCTTCCATTAATGTTAATGCTAATGTTATATTATTTCTATAAAAATTGTTACATTAATTGTTGAAAAGGGTTAACAGGGTTGACCATTGTTGATGAGGATGGCCATGGTTGAAGAGGGCTAACCATTGTTCATCAAGGGAGACAATGGTTGACATAAGTTGAACATGATTAACAATGATTACCATGATTGACTTCGATTAAACATGAATGATAGTGAATCAAATGGTTGATGCCTTCGGACCATGATTTAAAATGATTACCATGGTTGGGATTTTTTCTTTGTGTTGTCCAAGAATTTATTTACATAGAAATTTTGCACATTTTCTATGCAACCATATGTCACATACCCTAAAAATTGTTAAGGAAAATATGACATGAAATTTCTTTTTTCGATTGTATGTTTGTGTCATTTTATTTATGCAACCACATTGGGATGTTAGTTGTGTAATGTGATTTTGTTATAATGTGTAACATTCACCAAAAGAAAATTTCTAATTATAATTATGATGTTCATTTGTTTATCGCTAGGTAACTATACTGACATTTTTCATCACATTGTACTAGCATTTGTTTCATAGTATTTTGAAACCATTTTTTTTTTCACAATGGCATTGAGATGTTAGTTTTGTAATGTGACATTTTGATGAAACCAAAAATTTTATTCTGTAAAATAAATAAAAAAGATAATTGTTTTGAAGAAATTGTGTTAAGACTTAAAAATCCAGATCTCACATTAACACCTATTCATATTAATGACATATGAAATGTGTTTGTAATCTTACATTGGGATAACTGATATACATTGTCAAACGTAATCAAGCACATTAGTAAACAAATGTGTTTTAAACCATATTATTATTAACATTATTAACATTTTTAAACGTTGACTTTGGTGAGCATTGTTTAAAAGTGGGTGAACATGGTTTAACTAATTTCACCATATTTGGCCATAATCTTCTATGATAGATTATGATTCTTTGTATTGATGATGAATGACTATGGTTTACCATGTTTGACTATACTAAACATTGTTGGCTAGGTTGACCATGGTTTTTGAACATTGATTATGGTGACTATGATTGACCAATGATAACCATGATTAACCATGAATAGCCTAGTGATCCAAATTGGATCATTATATTGTTTGTCATCTTGATTCATTTGGAGTGGAAAAAGTGGAGGAATCAGCTCACGGGACTATTTTTACTGGCGGGACCCAGTTTGGTGAAACAAGGCCTAAAACCGAGCGTTTTGAGGCATCAACTGACGTTTTTTGGGGGTAAATTTTCTTCTCTTTAGTGTGGAACATTTTCATGCTATTCTACATACATAGATCTTTCCAACGACACAAGAAGCATCTCAAACAAAGTCCGTATGCAAAATTTATTCCATTCAGAAGTTGACCTTCTTGTTTTCATACTTATAGTTTGGGAGGATGTCACGTCGGCCCCCATTATTCATGGAAAAGGGGCTAGCCACATGTTTTTGATGTAAAAGACTCTAGAAGAGTCTATATTGTAACTATAGTTAAGAGTTTATGTAGTCAAAATTACCTACTAGTAGGCTATCAAGCTATCTTGTAACCGGGCCACTAGGAGGAAGATGCATTCCATTATTTCGAGAGAATTTTGTTACATAGCTAAGAAAAGATAGTCAGGAGAGATATGAGGTAGAGCACACAAAGAGGATATGTGCATTGTGGAAGCCCACGGGTCACAGACATTACTTCTTTTTACCTATAGCCATATTTCCACACAAATAAAGAGAGCGAAGTGGCCTCATCTTCCATTTGATTTTTCTCCTCAAAGGGTTTCCTAGAGAGCATATCTTATGTCTTATGTGTGTGAGATTATTTTTTCATTTTATTTTTTTCTACATAATTTCCATTTGCATAAATGCACTAATTAAATTTAAATATACAGATCTTAATGTTTAATAAAGCTGTAATAGTGTAAAATTTTAGTATTTTAATATATTATTATGATATCTTTTGTGATGAACTATTGAGTGGAATATCCATGATAGTTTATGGATCACTTAGGCTTCCCATGGTTGAATATGAATCACCATGGTTTCACGTATTTGGCTATTTTGAGCATACTTTTCTATGATATATTATGGTTTACCATTTTGGCAATGGTTGACCATGTTCAATCATAGAGATTGGTTGACCATGTTCAACCATTCTAACCTTGATTGACCCTAGTTGGTAATTGGGAAGGGGTAGTGTTGGCATAGATCTCAACTATGGGATACTGTCATCTAGTCAGATAATTGTGTTGGCATTTTTGTCAATAGTCTTAGATGAGGTTACATGATGATTTAATCAAATGTTGATATCTCTAGTGGTTTTAGAGGCTTGAGAATATGACTGCAGATGGACTAAAGCAAGAATGGTATATATATATAGATAGAGGTATTTATGTTTTGACCGAAATAGAGGATGAACGTTGCAATTTTTTTAGCAAACCGCATTTTTAAAAGAGTAAGTCCATACTTTCTTCCGCAAACATGTGTCTGTAGTCGAGATTAAAGAGAGAAAACCTATTTCTATGCCTATAGGTTCCCAAAAGGAAATACCATGAGCATCAACTAGGGATTTTCCAACAATATTTGTTGAAGAAAGTTTGATTGACTTGGCGCACAATGGTTATGTTGGAATTGGTCTCCAAAGGAATGTAAACACATTAAATTTCATGTGATCATGATAATGGATTTATTTTCTCATCATTTGAATCATTCATGTCTCGTTGTTGAAGGTGTGAATTCATTAAAAGTCATGCAATTGTGATATTGGTTCATCTTGTCATCATAAAATAGTGGAGCACACTAATCATGTTGATTTGATCGATCATAATAACATGGATCAGGTAAAAAATGTAGTGTTTGATGTCAGTTTCTTAGATCTGGTCCTCATGAACTAATTTCTTTTTCAAATGGTCGATTTGGGAAATTTAGACTGCACTAGGAATTGTAGTTAAATAACTATGGCATGGATGTAGCTGAGGTTTGATCGGTAAATGTGTGAGTAATTGAAAGTCCTATGCATATTTGTGGGAGATATTTTGATGGTTTTTTAGTGTGTGTGTATCTAATAAGTCTAGATCTATAACAGGAAAATTTTTATAGTGTGTATAGCACCTACGATAGAGATTATTGAATAGAAAAGTGTGTGTATTGGGTTTAGTGAGACAATGGAAGGTTTGATGATTGTGTGCATAGAAAGGATGTGATGGATAAGCCCATAAAAAGAGAATAATATGCAATGATTTGATAAAAGGTTATTTTCTTATAGAGTGTGCATGATGTAATTGAGAAGTAGATCAGACAAATTGTGTAGAGATAGATCTCTGTGACAGCTTTGATTTGCAGAGGTAAATCGCTAGACAAGAGTCTATTGATATTGTCATTACAGACTAAGTGTGCATGAGAAGGGTAAAGTTTTGTTTCAATGGATATACCTATGTTTCTTATGGCTATCTTGCAAGTGATAGAGATAAGAGTTAGAGGCTTCATACATATGCTATATTATTGTAGCCTTGACTTGTTTCACATAGCATTATGGCTGAGCTCTACTGTATATGGATAGAGTGTTAGTCATAGTCATATTTATTTCTTGTTGTAGTTTTCATCATCCATATAAGGCTTATATTTTCATTATATCCCACTTGTCAGAGTTTCATTATGCTTGTTGGGATATTGAGTTAAGGTGATAGGGTGTTAGGATCATTAAGTTGTTATTTCATTGATGTATCTATGTTGTTGGTGATTCAATGTATGAGAAAAATTGTATGACAAAGAGTTTTGTTGCAGAGATTAATTATGAATGGTTGAGTTGTAGGGGGTTTGAGATTTTATTCAGTAGTTGTTGATCTTGTATTATTTAGTGGGTCCATTTTAAAAATGGGATGAAACATTGCCCATAGATTTTTGTTTTTGGTTAGGTGTATCCTAGTCTGAAATATTGTCAAACATTTCCCACATAAGATCTTGAAGGTTGGGGCCTTCAATGATAGCAATTTGTGGCTTGCAAATCGAAGGTGTAGCAACATCCTCTAGGTAGTGGCCTGAGAACTAATTGCAAGCAGTGGCTTCTATCGAGTGGTGGCTAGATACAATATTGGGTGTTGGGGAATCCAACAACTGGTGGCATGCAAAGTTGTGGGTGTCATGGCTTCTAATAGATGGTGGTATACAAAGTTCAAGAAGTGTTGCCTTCAAATATGTAGTGCCCTAGAGAAAGTGTTGCTTGCATGATTATCAAGTTGTGGCTTGCACACTGGTGGTGGCCAATTCATATGTGAAAGAAGATTTTAATTAAGATGAAGTAAAGTAGAAGAGGATGGTGGTTTTTCTCCGTGAAGGGTTTTCACCTTACATACTTTGTCCTCATGTGTTCATATCATGATTATTGTGCTTATGTGTATTTCTACTTATTATTCATGTTTATGTTTAGATATTCTTACACAGTATTTTGTCACGCCTTCTACACTTCCCTGTGACATACCCTAAAATTCTCATGACCATTATATAGTATAATCCTCCATGTATGTGGCTAAGATCCCTCCTAAGACTTTGTTTGGAAAATATCTTGAGGTTTCCTTGAAAAAATAACTCTTAAAACCCTAAAATGAGAGTCATTGCTCTTATGAGGCTTAAAACAGTGATGGCTACCTGTTGCATTGTGTTTGACCTGTGATGGCATCGCTCTATTCCAGTGCATACCCACGATGATCCCAAAAAGGTAATTTTCCCAAAGGAGATGAGAGGCTTCGTGATCTAGAATCTTCGAAAGTGGCAAGCTGGAGGTTTTTTCATATAGATGAGGTTGAATCCTCCCATTTTGACCTCTTTATCTTATCCCTATGAGTTACCTCCTTGAGATGTGGGCCTAATACTATATTTCGAGAAGTCCCAACTGCCTCTCCCAGGATATAAATTCCTCTTCTCCCATTCCCAAATGGTTGGTCTATATCTATTTGCACCCTTATGCTAAGATTTTTTCTAACGGCTATTCATTAAACTTGGAGAGGGAGTGCTTGGAGAGTTTCTTGGCTTGGACTTGGATTACCACTCAAGGAGAGCCTTTCAACATGAAGACTTTGGTTGTAAGCTTCCCTTTATTTCCTAGTTGTTTTACAACTATTGGTTCATCTTCCCAAAATATATATGTTCATGTATTTATTTAGCTTGACATTCCTTGATCAATTAAGCAGGTTGTCATTGGATTTTCTATTGGTTTTGTCATGCTTTGTTGTCTCTTGATCACTTGTGTAGGTACATAATCACTAAGAGAAGAAGGAACGATTCCGTGACACAAGTGGTTCGAGGCTATCAACAAAGTAAATCAGAATATCATCAGAACGAGGTAGGTCATCTCTTTTGTTCTACTTTTCAATTATAAGCTAGGAAGATGTCTAGTTTATTGTCACTTAAGTTGCTAGACGCACTCACTGGGCTAGAGGGATCGTCTTTGTTCGCAGAGAGGATTAACCTTGTCAACAAAATGGTGAATCCACAGGGGAGCCTATGACCCTTTCCTTCCCTTTCTTCACCTTGTATTTTGAAGAGTTTGATCAACCATTCATTTTTAGACCTAATTGTTTTCCTATAGTCCATCTCACTTTCTAGTAGATGCTTGAAGGTTATTGATTTGAGCTATTCTTGAATATTTTGTGTTTTTTCTTTGCTTTTCTCGACAATCACATTTTTTACCCTGACAGTTACGATGATATTGCGGGTTTGTTGATTCCAGTAGCGATGATCGCTACTTTCCTCTTAACAGTTCTGATGATTGCAAAAGATTAAGAAATTTAGGGTTTGTCTTCTTATTTTTAGTTATGCTTTCCTTCTCCCAATGATTTACCAGTGTGATATTGGTTGACTCTCTTATTATCTAATTGAAATTACCTTTTAACTTTGTTTGAGTGTGCTTGAATTTTGATTAGCTTGTTAAGGTTTCTAGGTCTTCTAGGTCAACCTTTGTCCACTCGTTGGTCTTCTCAACAGAGATCAAAGATCAATTACCTGTGTTAAAGAGTCTTTGTGTGTTCAAACATCCTTTGCAGATCACTTTTGGTTGTTGTGTCTTAAGTTTTTTTCATTAGTAGATACTGTGAAATTCACTTAAGTTCCATTTGACAAACAATATATTACAAATTGATTGTCTCATTTGAATCAAAAGGAAGTGTTTTCTTTGAGTTTTCTATTTTGAAAAGTGAAAGTGAAAGTGTTTATCTTTTCATAGTTTTCGAAGAATTTTGAGTCGAATTCAAATCAATAATGTGAAGAATATTTTCATATTTGTTGGCTTGCTTGTATTCTCTTTTACTTTTTCACTAGATTACATTAGTTGCATTTTGAAAAAGAGAAAAAATCATCATAATATCTTAAGGTAGTTTTGCTTTAAGCTTTGTTTTTGCATTACTTTTGCTTATCATATGAAAGATTAGATTTCATATTTTTCATTTAGCATTTGGATATTGTCATGGATGCACTTTTCCATTTGGTTTGATGCATGATTTCAGTGATCTTCTTCCCTACATAGATAGATTTCATCGAATTCAAGGATTTCATTTCATCATCTAGTTTGCATTTTAGGAACATATAACATCGTTAAGGTCTTGAAATCAAAACATAATTACAAGATCAAATTTAAAATTTATCAATTAATCTAAAGAGAATTTGAAACATTAAAGTTAATATTTAGTTGTCTAGGCTAGAGACGTGTTCCGACATCTTTAAAACTTAGCAGTTGTCATTCACTTCAGCATTAGACAACACTAGCATAGAATTGTGTTCCTCGTGCCATCACATATATAAATGGAGACCCCCATAGGTTTCAAGCTTTTATCCATAGGAAGTCAAGTCTACCGCCCTGTAAACGTGATATAATGAACACAACATTCGGTGAGATTGTCCACACGTACATCAAGTCCTTGGTAAATTTATCTGATGAGGCATCATTACTTGGTACTCCTTTTACCTAGATTCACCTAAGCAGTCATTTCGATATTTTATGACTCTTTAATTAGCCAAGGAATAAACTCAAAAATCGAGATGAAAGATAGGCCAAACCCTTTTATTGTAGCATTTCAGTGCTTTAATTATTCCATAGGCTACAGTCTATTACGCCACTTCCCTACATAGTAGTTTATGAGGAATGTAGAGAGGCAAGACATTGGGTGAATCACAACTTCCCCAAACTCTAATATACGTAAACAATTCCTCACCGAACCATTTCCCAATTTTCTTAAGCTTGTCCATTATGTCTGGGTACATTATGGGGGGTTTATCTTGGAATACTATTTCATTAATAGGATTTATGACTCAGTGGCAGATTTCATAAAAATGGTCAAAATAATTGGACTCCCAAAGAGAATTGTGATAAATATGAATTATGAGAGGATCAAAAGTGGTGCATTTCAGTCCCATGGCTGGGAAATCAAAGCAAAAACAACAGTTGTCCACAATATATGCAGACATGTAAAATGGGGGAATAATGTTTTTAGAAACACTTTGAGAGATACTAAAAGAAAAAATGTACTTAGCTAGGTTATTGGACAATAGGTTGACCTAATCAAATATATATCCCTAAGGTGCCCCATCAATTAAAGAAATTGAAGTATGAGGAAACTCATAAACATTGGGATAAGAATATAATCTGCACAACATGGTGGCAATCTGATTGAAAGGAGAAGCGAGGCAATAGAATAATTATCGTACTCCTCTACTTTATGTTTATTTAGGTCTTTCCTCCAATATTTTATGGAATCAACAACTTCTCCATGTTTATTGAGAAAATCTTGCATCTATTGTTTGTGCGTTGTGGTTTTGATAAATGGTACATGGATCAAAGGTCTTTCTGCATGAATGATCCAATCACTATGGCCTTTTAGGTGTGAAACTTTCACTCTGTAATGTTGACATTCTATACTACCCATCTAATCATATCGATATAAGGCATTAATATGGATCTCGCTACAATTCTGTGAAAGAAGGAATTCACTACATCTTGAGGGGCTTCCCCTGAGGCAGGTGCTTTGTCATCCACTGTCATAGTCCTCACTTTAACTTGTGGCCCTTCATCTTCAAATATATTATAAATATTATCTCATGAAGTATTCCATGAAGCCCATGTACAAAATATATGAGAAAATTCCTGCACCAGAAAACTTATCATTTATAATCTCCTTGTATGGGTTTAAAGGTTGTGACGCAGGAGATTTCTTTTTTGACTTTTCCCTCTTCATTTCATCTAGAAAGAAGTAATAAATATCACCTGTGAAAGGAGCAAAGGAAATTAGTAGAGTAGAGTAAATACCAATAATAGTAGAAATAAATTGTAAACAAATAGTTTAACCCCTTAAATGAACTCATTTACCACCATAAATATGCCATCAAATAATCATAATGAGCATGTTTAATTGATTAGACAATGGATAGGTAGGAGGCCACATGTAGAGTTACATGTCATAGCGTTGGTGTAAAGTGTCCAAAAGAAAGTTAACATGGAAATTTTATAAACTAGTCGGGTTTCTGGGCTTGTGGGAAGTAGAGGAGTGAGAGATAGGTTATGTTCTGTAAGGGGAAGAGCCCAAAAATAAATAAAACAAAGTTTCGAGTATTAGACGTGCAAGGTGAATAGAGAGGAGAGAGGAGTACCTAAAATCCCATATGCTCGTAAAATATTATGAATTGAATTAGGAAAATGTTACGGGCTTCTGGGTTGGCAGGAAAACAGAGTAGAGTGGGGCTATTAGTAATAAAATAGTTCAGTTGTATTATATAAGTGGAAGTGTGGCCTCGTACCCATAAAGAAATATTATAACATTATATGAGTGGGAGTGTGGGCCAAAACTTATATGCCCATTGTTCGAGAATTGTGATTATGTGGAGCGCGAAGACCCACGTGCTTGGAAGTTTTTGTAATTAAACTTTAAAGAGTTACAGGCTTCCGAGGTTCTGGGTACTAGAGTGCCTATTAATTAAGTGCCAAAGAAAAAGTGCACTTTTCAAAGGGTTTAAGAATATTCATTGAGGTTGCGGTGCTTTTTTAAAAGGAATAACTTATTATATTTTAAATTCTTAATTAAAAAATAAAGATTGTTTTAAAGCGTAAATTATAAAATTAGAAAAACTAAAAGGGTCCCTATTATTATTATAATTTAAAAAATAGTGGGGGTTGTTGTTTGCTACAATAGTTGGCAACCCACTGGGGGAAACAATTATATTTTGTTATGAATAGACGAAATTTATAAAGATAAAGGAATAGAAATTATATGATATGTAAATGCCATAATTCAAATCTCCCATCAAATATTTCCCTCGTACACAAAACATCAAGAAGAATTTTATTATCATTATTTATGAATTGATGAATATTTTCCCCATAAATTGTACAATTATAGCAAAGTATGCATAAGAAATAGTAGATATTATTAGTGGTTAGCTTTGACAATAAAAATTAATTAGTGGAGTTTTGTGTTAAAAATAAACATCAATACCACAGGCAGAGCGACTGCTATCGATAGGCATCCATAGTCTTGACAAGGTTATTGTTTAGCCCTGGAAATGTTAGTATGCCATCCATTATAAAGATGTTTAAAGAAAATATATTTTAAACATTTATTTTTACATAATTTATGTTAGTTGAAAGCCACTATCCTCGCTTGGTGTCTTAATATTAAGAATTCCATTCACATGACCTAACAAGAGTGAGCAATCCAACTTGTCTTATAGTCATATGGATAAAAGCCATTACCCTCGCTTGGTGACTAGATATTGTAATGTCACTACTATTAGAACCCATGATCATAGTAGTTCGGCTCGTGATGAGACCTCCTATATTTCATTTGATCTTTATATTTTTGAATTACACTGTAAAAATATTTAACTGATCGATGGGGAGGAAAATCCACTCTTGAGTGATGAGATGACGTAAAAATTCTAAGATAACTAATATTTTCTTGATTAACTTTGTATCTTGGAAGCTGATTAATTTGAGGCAACTTTTGATAGACATATTTTTTTTCATGACCTTGGGATTTAAAATAGTTTAGGAAATAATTACAGTAAACCACAATGAACCATAACCACTGATTCTATTGTTTTGGAAATCTAAACAAAAACATAGTAATATTATGTCAATTGTGATTTCCTTTAAAGATACAACTTCATATACAAATAGTAAAGAATAACATATAGCCCAATCACAAATCCAAGGACATAGCACATGACTACAAAACCGATGCATGTAAAGAAAGGCATGGAAGTAAAACTACTCATGAAAGGATAAAAAAATGAAACACACGAGATGTACATATGGTTATTTACATATTTATAAGAGTAATGATGAGATTTCATGAAAAATATTTTTTATGAATTAGTCCATTTATAGGAAGAGTTCCTTTCCTTCATTGAAGATATTGTAAGATGAAGGTTGATGGACCAACTTATTTAACAATCTGAAATGGGCCTAACCATTGTTTTTTAAATTTAGTGGGTTTACATTTTTCTTCATGGGCATTGTCCCATTTTAACGCTAGGTCACCAACTTGAAAATGTTTATTGCCAATTGAACCACTGTCGAACCACTCTTCGAAATTTTTTTGATGTTCAACATAAGTCTAATTTACTTTCTCCCTATCATCCTCTAGTTTAAATATCTAAAGTAGTTTGTGTTGCGGGGATGACCAAGGTTGTTCTTCAATTGATTGTACTAAAGCCATGGAAGGAAAAGAAACATTTGGTGGGAGAAATTCCCCTTTCCCATAAACCAGGAAGTAGGGTGAGTTTCCTAATGATGATTTATAAGTTATTCTATTAGACTAAAGAGCATAAATAAAGGCCTTATGACAATTTATTTTATTGTCATCTATTGTTCATTTGATAATCCTTAAGATATTTTTAGTGGTAGATTATGCTAATCCATTACCTTGACAGTAACAATTGGAAAAATACTTATTTCTAAATCTTCTTTTAAGTACACATTTAGTTATCGCATTACTGAAAAAATATGAGGCATTGTCAAACATTAAGGCATTAAGGAGACCAAACCTAGTAATAATATGTTGATAAAAAAAATCAATGGCTTGTTCTCAATTAACAACTTTTAAAGGGATGTCCTCCACCCATTTTGCGAAATAATATGTAATTGTGAGGATATAATTATGTTGATTTGAGGAATGAGGAACAATCTCACCTATAATGTTCAGTCCCCATTATTCAAAGGGTTGTTCAATGTTTATTGGTTATAATGGTAAGGTAGCCTTCCTTTCTTTGCTTGAAGCTATTTGGTAGATTTTGCACTTCCTAACATAAAGTATGAATGTCTTTAAATAGAGTTGGCCACTAGTATCCAACATGAAGTATTTTATGTGCAGTTATGTCACCTCCATAATGTTTACTAACTAGTACATCATGCATCTCTTAGAAGACCTTATCAACCTTAAATTTTTTAAGACATCTAAGAAAAAAATCATAATTTTTCCAAAAAATAATTCCATTTACAAGTTGATATTGATTTTCTTTCAATCTCAAGGATATTTTAATTTTAGGTTCAAATTCAGCAGGTGCACACGAGTGAGATAAATAAAAGATGAGGTAAGGATATTGAGAATCAAATTAGAGAATGACTACCTCTTGTACTTATTTATGTTCAATTGAGATGTTATATGATGAAGTGTCACAAGAATCAATAACCATATTCCACAAGCCTTGTCCCTACACAATCTTGGTAGATTTTATCTCTAAGTCAAAGTCTTAAAGAGTTGTAATCCTATTTTCTCTTTTGTATTTGAGATCTTTCTGAATAAGTAGTTGTCTTACTACAGGAAATGACACAACACCTTTCTATGAGATTTATATAGAAAGGGTATGAAATCTTTGATAGACTTGAAGACTACAAAGGCTTTTTGCTCGACATTTGAACAATTTAGTTATGTGCCTTGCAATGTTGAGTTATTGAATTCAATAGGGCCTTCTTCTCCTGCATAATTCTTTTCTGTTAATACAACTTCATATGAATGATTGGAAGTGAAATTATGTAAAATAAATTATTTTGAGTAATCAAGAGGAGACAAGGAAGGATATTCAATTATGGCTTGCTTGATTGAGTCAAAATAATTTCTCTCAATTATACCCCACTTATAAGTTGATTTCTTCATAACCATATTTTATAATGACAGGACAATTTGACAAAAACTCGGGATGAAATGCTTTGCGAAATTGATTTGTCCTAGAAAGGATTGCATTGATTTTTTGTTGTGAGGTAATGCAATCATATAAATGGATTTAATTCTATTACGATCTATTTGATACCTTCTTTAGAAACAATTAATCCTAATAGTTTACCCTCAATCAAACAAAAAAATGAATTTTTAGGGTTCCTAGAAATACTATACTTTCTACACCTTTCAAAAATTTGTTTTGGGTCTTCTAAATGATTATATTGGTTTCTAGACTAAATCATAATGTCATTGAGGTAGATTACCACTTATTTACTGATAATACCCCTAAATTCTATATCCATGGCTCTGTAAAATGTGGCTCTTGCATTAATTAAACCAAAGGAAATTTTATGATAGGCATACGTACCCTATTTGGTTTTGAATGTGGTCTTCAACCTGTTAGAAAGATGTACAAAAATATGATTATAAAACGAAATTAAATATACAAAAGGCATTAATTCAGAGCTTGCTACTAATTGTAAAATTTTCTCCATAAGAGGCAACGAGAAATTATCCTTCTCAGATTCTTCTTTTAAATTCCTCAAATCTATACAAATCCTAATATCACTATTCTTTTCCACCACTGGGACTAAGTTGGATACACACTTTGAATGTCTAACAAGAAAAATGATCTTCGCCTTGAGTCATTTTTATAGTTTAGCTTTAATTCAAGACTCAAGGCTAGGATGAATTTTCCTAAGTTTTTGTTGGATTGGCTTGACATCTCGCATGATAGGAATTGTATGTTCAATTGAAGTATCATATATTTTTATTTCGCCATAGCTCCATCTAAAAAGATATTTATATCTTATGAGAAGATGTATAAAGCCAATCCTTTCGTCTAGAGAGAGACCTAGTTCAAGATTAATGTTTTGTGGTTTTACAGTAGTACCTAAATTGATAACCTCAAACCTTAAAGCAGAGCTTTGAATTTTGTATTTAGTTGGGTGTGTGAATCTATATTTAATGTCATAGAGATCCTCCAACTTAATTATTGAATTAGGAAATTCATTTTATGTTCTATATTCTCCAGAAGATGTATTAAGTTCCTTATCATGTATGTCCTCACCTATAATCTATTCATCATAGGTCCATTCGGATGTGAGAAAACATTTAATGTCACCATCTTGTTAAAAACTACCCAGTTGGTGATATCCTCAGGAATAGAAGGACGAAAAATAAACTCGATTGACAAATGTTTAGGACTAAACTCTTCTGGTGGAACCAAATTAGATGTAACATTGGCCAAAAAATCAACATTTTCATTTTGTAATTTGGGAATAAGAGAAATATTAAATGTAAAAATTTGAGATGTTAAGTCTTGAACCAAAGATTGATAATGTTTAATATAGTTAGAAACACAATGCATGTTGTTTCTAACTTATTTTATGACTATATATAAATCACCAAAGACTTTCAAGAACTTGACATATACACTAATTTCCCTTTTCATTCCCTAGACAATTGCTTCATATTTTGCCATGTTAATTGAGCACTCAAACTCAAGCTTGCTAGTAAGCATGTTTTTTTCATTTTTTGGACTAGCTAGAATACAGCCTGCTCCTGCACTATCATTAGACTTTGATCCGTTGAAATAAAGGGTCCAAAACAAACATTTTACATAAATATCTACATAATAATCTACAATACTTACACATCGAGAGGAATCTATTTGTGAAAAAAAATCATTTTTTTATGAAAGAGATTCTAAAAGATGAGGATAGACCTGTGCGGGAAAATTACCAAAGAAGGATTCAACAAAATAATTACCAAAGATATTATTCATGCAAAGAAGAGGTTCATTTTCTGCATCAATATTAGTCATTGTATACTTCATGTGTTTTTCTCTATCAATCCTAATCTGATTTGGTTTTCCATTATATGGTAGCCAGAGATGAGACCAATTACTAGGGAAATAACCATTAAGTTTTTCAAACTAGTTTATACTCAATATAAAACCATAACATTTTGGAATGTTAACATCTATAATGTAAATTATTCAGAAATCTTTAGGATTTGAGGAAAATCTAATTAAAACTTCATTCATCTATCCTAAAACTTTGACCTTTTCTTTTTCTAGTTGAAGTATTTGAGTGACAAATTTTTGTGGTTTCACATTCAATTTTAAGAAAACTGAATCGGGCATCATGTTTGATGAAGCACCTAAATCAACTAGACAACTATGAAATTTTTTTTTAAAGACATCAAAGGTTAAGAGGAAAGGAGGTGTGTGTGAATCCAACCTACTTCCAATGAGAATAACATTTGTTGGATGAATCTTGTCTGAAGATGAAGTAGGAGGCTTAGTATTATTTTTTTCCTTAGGATCCTTAGTTGTAACAATATTTGATGGCAATGAATGAAGTTGGGACAACATTCAAAGTATTAATAAATAATTTCTACTATTGTTTTAGTTTACTGACTTCATAGAGTGGAATAGTTTCCTTAGTTTTCTGCATATATTCAACAATGTTATATTCAATACTATCAGATTCAATCAAGGTTTTGGATGAAGGTAAAATTGAATAAGAAGTTTTATGAGTACTAGATGAAGAACCAATAGTATGGTTAGAATTTTTCTTAGACATACCTTTTTTAGCTAAAAAATCACTTCCAACCTTTTGAGTTTTTGAGGGTGTATCTATAGGTCCTTTACTTCTCATTGTAATAGGAAGATCTTCTTCATCTTCCTCATCTGAGGTAGGTATAATTCAATCCAAAATGTTGTTTTCTTCAATTACTTCTTCTTCTTCTTCTTCAACAGGTTGTGCTTCCTCTTCTTCGTCTTCTTCATCATCTTTATCAACAACGGATATCTATATAGGTAACTATGTAAGCGGGTATAGTTGGCTGAGTTCTTCTGATAGGTCTAAAAGATCATCTTGAGTAAGAAATTTCAGCTACTTCCTTCTTTAACTCAACCATTTCATTTGGAAAATTCTTAAGAACCTTTTGTAATCCTTCCATGTCATATGTATCGTGGGTACTTTTCTTGTTTCACTCATCTTCAAATGTCATTTTTTTCATAGGCTTCCTTTCATCAATAACAACATTATTTTCCAGTTTCAAAATTCTCTTTTCAACAACCAATGCTTCTTTCATGTTTTTTGGAAGTGTTTGTTCATGTTGTATGTTGAAAAACATCACTATAGAGGAGGGAAGATCACTAATGCACCAATAAAGTTGTACTTCTTCACCTGGCCTAACTGTAACTAGGATATTATTTAAAATTTTATTAAATCTGGAGTTAAAATCTTTACCTTTTTCATTAGGTGTGACTTTGAGAAACATAGTCACCGATCAAATGAAAAAATTACCGATTACATGTTTTTTGAAGGTAGAAAAAAAATCACCAAATTTTGAAAAGTGGTTATTCATAATACACTTTTTTTTGGAGCATATTTTTGGTACTTTAAATTTTCTTATGTCTCAAGTACTAACATTTTTTTTAGATGTTAGTGATTTTCCTGTTGATTTTGAAAAGCGTTGATGCAACATCAACCCCTTTTTTCTGCATGGCTTATTTTTGACACTTTAAATTTTCTAATAGATTAAGTGTGAATAATTTTTTTAAATGTTTATTATTTAATGATTTCTCAAGTTGTCTTATTCGTCTTCTTGTTTTTCATCCTAAGGGATTTATTTTTTAAGGTTTTTCCAAAAATGTGATTTTTGTTTTCCTTTATAACGTTTTTTTATAAAGAAATTTTTAATTTGTTTTGTAAAGTTAAGAAAAAATAATAACATTAATATTTTGAGATTACGATTTTTTTGTATATTTATATATTGTTAATGAATACTTCAATACACATAATAATTGACGCTCAAAAATAACAATTTTAAACACTTGAGAAAAAATATAGATTTTGCGTATAGATATAGTTAAAAATATATGTATTTCAAGACATTTTCGGTGGAAATGACATGTTCAACAAAACAATTTTATGTAAAAACTGAATATAAAGTTCAAAAGCTAACAAATTTTATGAAATCTTGAAGAATTTTATATTCAAAGATAATGATATTTTAAATATTTTTTCAAAAAAAATGATTCAGATGAGAATTAAAGTAAAAATAACAAAAAAAAAGGGGACATACAATTAAAACAAGAATAGAAACATTAAAAAAATACAATTAAATTAAAAAGAAAAAAAAATATGAAAACAACTCAAAAAAAATTGACTCAAAAAATAATTAAAAATAAATGAAATGAAAAGAAAGATTAAAAAATAACATATTTAAAAAAAAATAACTATTAAAAAAATTAAAATAATAATTACAAAAAGAACATTAAAAAACTCTAATAAAAAAATAAAAATTAAAGAAATAAAAAAACAGAGAAAAATAAAATTTTAAAACAATAATTTAAAAACCACATAAAAAAATTATTGAAATAAAAAATATTAAAACAATGAATTAAAATTATTAAAATAAAAGAAAACAAAAAAATAATAATTAAAAAAAAAACCCCCTTAAAATTAAAAAGAAAAAATGAACATTTAAAAAAATTTAAATTTATAAAAAAAAAAGAGAGAGAAAATGGACCATGGTGGGTGGGGAGTTTTGGGAAGCTCCCCACTTGCCCAAGCCCCAAGCCCTCTAGGCAGTCAGTTGATTCTTGGAACCTCCCTTGCCCGCACAGGCCCAACCCCGTTATTTTTTATCTATTTTTTAATTTTCAATGTATTCTTTTATAATTTAATTGTTCTTTTTTCAACTTTTAATGTTTCTAATTTTTTTCCTTTTCCACTGGAAAAGTCGTAATATTTCATTAATTTTGAAAAATTACATGTTGTAGATGCTATTAGCATATGCTTTATCTTTCTTGCCACTAAGGGCTCGGTCAAAATTTATAGTTTACCAAAAACTTGTGCTACTGTGAGTTTTCATCACCACGCACGATGTTCAATCATTTTCTATTATGGAGAAAAATATATAAAAGGAGTCTGGTATATGGTTGTACATATGCCATGCAAGTTAATTAACACACACACACACACACACACACATATATATAACCTATAACATGTATACACAGAGTTTTAAATGCACATTTCTCAACAAATCACATAAAAACCAGTAATCAAGGGCTCTCTGCCCTGTGGTAGATCTGATCAATGTATGGTCGATGATAATAGCAGTATTCATTTGCCCCACGCTGTTCCTAGATCATCCACTCTCCTCGGGGAAGTGTTGTGGCCTCCTTGGATAGCCCGTCAGCATAGCTATTATGTTCCCTGTAAATGTGATTGCATGAGATGATGTTAAACAGTGCCTTAAATATATGTACTTCATCCAAAATATTACATAGTGTGTGAGAGTGACAAACAGTAATATTACTGAACCAATTCACAATGATCTTTGAGTCCCCAAATATATTTAGGCTTATACAAATTATGACCCAATGAGAAATGTAGAAGATGACAAAGAGTAATGAGTTCTGCAAAATTGTTAGTTCCAGCTCCTAGTCTCATCTTTACATTGAAAAAATGTTGATCATTTAGGTAAAGAATAAAACTGCCACCGCAACCATGGTGTTGTGCCGCACCATCGAAGAATGCCCAAGGTATGTTTTTATCAATAGGTGTAGGGTCATGTGATCTCCAGGGATGAGGTTGATGAGGTTCAGGCAACTCGTTATAAGCAGATATAATGCAGGCTGAGATGTGTGGTCAACACACAAGTCGATTGTCAAAAATAATGTTTCTAATTTATATTTTTGAGCATTTATATTTTTTTACTTTTTGGTTTTTTAAATTGTATGTTCTATTTTTTAAGGTTTTGTTCGGTTAGGTTTACTTGAAACCTTATGTTAATTATTTTTTCCAGAAGAGAATAAAACAATAAAAAATAAAAAATAAAATAACTTAAAATGTCATCATTTTTGAATATAAAATTCATCAAAATTTCATAAAAAATTTTATTTTTCCAATTTCTTCATAAAAATCTTTTATTTAACATGCTCCCTCGCTCTATTTATTTCTTTTAATTTTTTATTTTATTTTAACTTTTTTTATTATTTCTTTATATATATATATATATATATATATATATATATATATATATATATATATATATATATATATATATATATATATATATATATATTTAATTGTGTTTTTTTAACATGTTTTTGGTTTTCTTAATGTTGTTGTTTATTTACTTGTTCTTTTATTTGTTTTATTAATTTATCTCATAAATATTTTATTTTTTTTTGGGTATGTTTCTTTTTTTGGTTGAGTTTTTTAAATTCTTTTCTTAAATTATCTCATAAATAATTTATTTTTTTTATTTTTTATTTTCTTTTTACATTTTTATGGTTGATAATCATTTTGTTTTGTCTTTCTCATTTATTTTTTTATATTGATTACTTTTTGTCTTGTTTTTAATTTTTCTATGTTTTAATATATATTTTTGTTTAGTTGTTATTACTTTCTTAAAATTTTTGTGTTTTTTTTGTTTTAGATTTTTTTCCAATGTTTTCATATTCACAATATATTCGATTGGATATATATCTAAAAAAAAAATTATGAAAAAATAATAATTCTATGAGAACAATTTGTTGTTGATGATGTACTTCCTTTGTAGTTGATAAGATTCTGGAAATGACAATTTTTGTTTTTGCGTAATCTTTAATATGTTTATTAGTTTCTATTTATTAAAATCAAAAGAAATATGATTTTAATATTACATTATTATTAGTATTATTATTATATATAAAAAAAAAAATAAAATATATATATTTCTTAATAATGAACTGTTGTTTTTTAAAAATAATTTGCAAATTTCAAAATCTTAAAATTATTTAAAAATAAAATAATTACTCAAATTTCCAAAAAAACAATTACTTTAATGTAGAGAGTATCAAAAGCTCCACAACCACATATAAATTCATTTGTTTTGTAAAGTTGTTCATTCATCATAATTGAAGTGCTTCCTATCTAGTGACTTCAATACATTATATAAAAAAGACATTATATTTAATAAATTGTTATTAATATAATAAACTTAAAATAGAAATAAACTAATATAAATTAAATGGTAGGAAATTGTTTAAATTTTAAGGCCTTTCATAGAGGTGATATTTTATCTTTAATGTCATCCTTGGAATTTTAAGGCTTTTCAGAGACATGATATTTTATCTTTAATACCATGCGTGAAAATTGTTGGAATTTTAAGACTTTTTAGAGATGTGATATTTTATATTTAATGTCATGCATATCACTGGAATTCTATGGTTTTTCACCATCATGATATTTGCATAAAAAATTGGCTTTTACTTCCATTTTAAAAGAAATGTTGAAAATTTACCCTGTAAAAGAAAAATGTTATTCCAGCATCAACATTTTTCGTTTTCAGGCTATTTTTTCATGTTTTTTGAGGGTTTGTTGGTTAGAGTTCTAGTTTTTAGGTAATAGTTCTCATTTGATTGGTAACTTTGTTGAGATTAGATAAGTAATTAATTAAAGTAGTTGGTGTTTTATCTTCTCCAAAAAATTTAATAAATTATTCTTCAAAGGTAACCCACTTGGTTGTTGACACTACAGGAAAGGAAAAGTACCACGATCCAACTCATCCTTCAAATGTATAGGGAAAAGTCTATAGAGGGCATCCTCCTCATAGACACCATTGAGATTAATGGGCAACATGAAATTATGGATATGTTCTTCAGCTGTAAGACCATCATCTAGGTTATACTTTGGTAACCATCTCTCTAGATGTTTGGGAAAAGGATGAAATGGGAGGTTAAATTTTACACCTCTGGAGGAGTTCTAAGGTCAATCTTCCATTCCAGTGGTGGAAATAGACCTGGAAGGAGATGTACTTGATGAAGGGGTGGATGTAGTAGTAGTAGATAATGATGCCCCGGTGGAACTCTAAGGAGATGTATTTGATGAAGGGGTGGATGTAGTAGTAGTGGATAATGATGCCCCAGTAGAATTCTAACAATATTAGTGACTGTTGGTTGAATAGAAATAGAGGCAGTGGATGAAACATGGATTGTGGATGTGTGAATGGAATAAGTTAAAGTGTGGTAATAAGCTGGTAAGGAAGAATATGGTAATGGTTGTGATGAAATTGATGGGATAGTAGGTGTCAATAGAGGAGAGGTTGTAATATTCTCACAAGTAATAAAATCAGTCTCAGACGTGAGATTTTTTTTAAGATGAGTTTGAAAAGGGAACTTAGATGGCTTGAATCCTAATTTTTCACTCTGAGCTCTTGTGAGAAATTCCCTATAATATTTTTAAAAATATGTAATACTACCGTCAGAATGCACAGTATTATTAATCTGCTCTCCAGAAATTGAAAAACCTTGAAGCTTATGAATAATTGTTTGGAACTCAGGAGGCTCAACTATTTGTACAGGAAGAGGAGTATTTACTAAAGACTCACTCAAATATCTTCTTATGGCTAGGAGGTCTATGAGAAGATTCTACAATCTTAGATCTCGGAGGTGGAATTTAGAATGGGGTCTATAAGTTGAAGGAGATATTTGTAGAGGAGATTGCATCTTATGATAGATGCTACTTTTAATATGTGACCTTATTCCCATTCACAGTTTGATGGCCCTCCTTCTAGCATGAAAAATGTTGATGGCCAAAATTGGCTACATCAACATTTGGGAATATACCTGGTCAAAGCCCCAAATTAGAATCTTTTTCATTTGGGATGGTGGCTCTGACTGGTATTTTGGGTCTGGTTACCAATAAAAATGGATTATGGATGTAATGGAAAGGTGATATTGGTTGTTGATAAACTAATAGAATGAATGATATAAACTAAAAGAATGTAATATGCTTACTTTACCCAGGTATCTCGAATCATATGTGATAAAAAAATAATGTTATTTCCCGAAAAAAGGATTCTTAGAAACCAACATTTGCAATATCGGTTAAAGAATTAATTCGATTAAATAGCCAATCAAATTAATATTAATCTCAACACATATGCAAAGCACTTTCATTTTTCATTGTATTTTATAATAAATTGATCCCACACATCAATAGTGATTATGCTTAAATCAATAAAAGAATATATATGAACAATGCATAAACACTTATAATAATTCCCTTTAAAAATAAAAAGCAAACAAAACTAATAAAAGCACCCAATCTGTAGACAATCTATTCATTGTAGAATTGTGATGGTTAAGAAATATTATAAAGTAAAACTCAAGTACAAAATTGTAATGGTTAAGAAATATTATTAAGTAAAACTGAAGTACAAAAGTGCAACCTGATTTTTCCTTTTTCTTCCAAAATTAGAACCCTTTGCATGAGTTTGAGAGATGAATTTATAGCCTTCTTTACAATAAGAAAGTGAAACAAATTCTCCTACAAACGCTCAACTAAAAACATAACAAATATTATAAAAGTAAATGGTTACAAAAGAATCAAATAAATACTTGAAGTCAAACCAATAGTATTTTCCCATTGGTTTTGAATTTCTAGAAGTGGTGACAACTTTGGAGGAGATCTAGGCTTGATGTGCACCTGGCAGCTCAAAATGGATGCCTTCACAGGTGGAAAAATTTGAATTGTAGGTTTTAACCTCATATAGAAATTCCCTGCATATAAAATCTACAAACACAAAATAAACAATGGAAAAAGAATAAAACATATAACAAATAAACACATAGATTTTCCCCTGGATCCCAAAACTGAGACTACTAGATTGATTTTTCATTATATTCCTTTCAATGTTACAATACATATATATACATGTCAAAGAACCCATTAACCCTGGATTAGAACATAACTGTAGTTTCCTTCACGAAATCTACAAAATGCCATGGACATAAAACCATCATTGCCAAAACCATGTGTGAAATCCATGCACAAAACCATAGGTAAGTTTGCCAACCTAAAATAGTCTCCAAAAAAAATTTCTAGGGGCGTTGTCCCAAACCCTATGAAGGGGGCTACTGCCCCCATGCATACCCCATGATAGAGGGGGTATCTTTGCCCCCTGTAACTCTCCTACTGCACCCGACGCAATGTACAGGGGGGATTACGCCCCCCTTGTGACCCCCCCCCCCCCCCCCCGCATGTCAGGTAGTCATGGAAAGAATATAACACACACCCAACATGAATGGATGTATTGGTAAGTTCTTTTAGGACTAGACAATGGCTATGACGCTTGATCAGAAATTACCAATTAAGTTCAACATTCACCTTGGTTAATTGGTCAATTCTTTTAGTAAAATCTGCCAGTTCCTCAAACCAATCCTTTTCTAATTTGTCTACATCTAACAACAAGTCCTTTGGATGAATGGATATTAAATTTGATTCAAGTAACAAATATGTAATGGATTCCACTATAGAATTAGAAAAATCATGTGATTAATTGACAAACTTCCTTTCCAAACCAATTTTGGCTTGTAGCTTTTGAAAATAATATATTTTTGCATTTCATTAACTTTGCAAAAATCAAATTTCTTTCCCTCAATACTATTTTGCCATTTTAGTAGCTTGTTCAAATCTCATTTGGTGTCATACAGTAGGATTCAATATCAACTAACTCCTCAGTCAATGTATCTCCCATCTTGCACTTTATTTGAATCAAACCCAATGTCTCACAGACAAGTTGATGTTTCTTTCGGAGTTGAGAATTAAACTAATAGGAGTCTTGTTTGAATTTGATTAAATGAGGGGTTTTGACCTGAATCATCTCTAAGTTTTAGTGTAACTCCTTGGGTTTTCCATCCATTAGCTTTATCTCTTTATCATGATGATTTACAGTGCAATAAACTATTTCCTCAGCTTTGTCAAGGTGATATCCTTTTGTTTTAACTCTATCTACCACTACGCTTTTAATTGTTCCTTTTATTCTAAATATTTTTGTTCCATGGTGGTTATCCTTTCATTCATCTCATTGAGCAATATATGTACCTCTATTGCTTTGTCTATAGTTGTAGAGGTATAGGTACATGTAAATTAAGTCATTTTACCTAGCTCATCTATAGTAGGAATAAAGGATCCTTTCCAAAGCACTTCAAGATAAGTAGTTAAAGGAGATTTTTCGGGACTAATGCCGAGGACTAATCTAATTTTCTCTTTTGTCTTCCCCTTTTCACCACAATTTTATGCATTAGGCTATAAAAACTATCCATAAGAGGAATCACCTTGATATCTAGGAAGATTTCAGATGTAGGATGAGCAACAATAATTTCTACTTGAAGATGAGTCACTACTGGTGTCTTCTCAGGTGTCATTTGACATGACAAAGTCATTTTCTTAGTGTTGGGATTACTATTTGGATATTTCTATTGAGAAGTAGTCTCTTCTTATAGGCCACAATTTCTTGTGCTCCTCTTTTGAATTTTTTAATGATTTCTTTAAATTCTTGTCATACCTTTTCACACTTCAAGTCTTCTATATGAAATTTTCCTTCACGGATTCAAGAAAAAGTTATTCCCATTTCTTGTAATTGAGTGGAAACCACTATGTCCTTTAGGGAGGAACATATTTCTAAAAGAAATTGTACTAAATTCATAGGTAAAAGGGACAACCTTGAATTTATAAAAGTGATGATCTACTCTTGTTTTTTACTAACAATTTTTCATGCAAAATTGTTTAAAATTGTGTTGTATGAGGGGGCTTCAACAAACAAATCATCAAACTATTGTTCTTCATTATGAAACTTTCAAACGCCAATGGTTGTAGAAATGTGTCGTGCTACTCCATTGTTTTCATATGTCCTAATGGGGACGATGACCAATTTTAAGGCCTCTATAGGTTGCACCTCATTTTTTGTATGACCATAATTAGCCAGGAATAAATTTCGAGAGGGAGAGGAAACTAGATCCAAACCCTTTTATTGAAGTCTTTGAGTGCTTTAGTTATTCCATGGGCTACCCTCTAGTAAGCCACTTCATTGCATAACAATTTATGAGGAATGTAGAGAGACAGGGCATGAGTTGTTGCATAACTTCCACAAACTCTTATATACGTAAACAATTCCTCACCAAACCATTTCCCAATCTTCTGAAAGTTTTCCATGGCTTTTGGGGACACTCTCGAAGGCTTGCCTTCAAATACTATTTCATAAATAGCAATGATGACTTGGTGGAAGATTTCATGAAAATGGTCAAAATAATTGGATTGTCAAAGCACATTATGTTAAATATCAATTAGGAGAGGATCAAAAGGGGTCCATTTCCATCCTATGGCTAGGAAATCTAAGGAAAAACAAAGGAAGTCCATAATATATGTAAACATGTAAAATGGTTGAATAATGTTTCCATAAACTGATTCAGATTTAAGCAGGAACACGACAAATTACAGAGATAACCATAAATATAGAGATGAAGGGGAAATAATACTTCATTTTATTACTGTAAAATACTGAAATATGCTTACAAACATAAATGGAGATAAACCAGCTAGGGCGATGGTAGCTTATCTATAAAAAGATATGTGGTGGCTACATGCCTCTGAACTGTGTTACAATGAGGCTCGAAGGCCTATTTATTTTTGAGAAACAATGGAAAACCCTAAACATCCAAAACGGAACCCTAGAAGATGAAATGCCAAATTGTGGGCCCCGTTTGGGTAAATTGGTAGATCAACTTCTTGGGGTCATAACTTTGGCATACGATCTTCGTTTGACACGTACAATAGTTCATTAGAAATATATATCGAAGCACTACAACGTTGGGAAGAAAAACATCGGTCCACAGACCCATGTTGCACCCAGATTTCCCAAAAAACATCATTTAGGGATTGAAAATGGCTAGGAAAGTTTAGGACCCGAAAAATCGCTAAAAATAGTAAATTGTGCTATAATTACGGAAACTGAAAAGATGAAGGAGATAGTTATGGGGGTCCAAGTGGGATAGATGGGTGGCCACCAAAATCCACCTGGATCATTCCTCCCCCCTTAGGAAATAATGGTCCCCATTGCGTTAAGTTCCTCCATTTGTTGAACTTTGTCCCTCGTGAGCTGTTCTGCAATCTCTTATGTGTCCAGTAATGGTGGGAAGCATGGTAGGGGTGGTCGACATTGAACACTCGATACAAATCAAGGAATTGAGGAATCTTGTTCTCCAAAGAATTGTTTCCCACAACCTTGGTACTGGTGCAAAGACCATGTCGGAGAGGTTTGAGCCTTTGATGGGCTCTTGTAAGGCATTCCTTTTGCATATGTCACCAAACTTTGTCACCCACCTAAAGCTTGTGTGTTACCCCTATGGGTGAGGAGAAGTTGTTCGTATGTTCTGTCATGACTGTATCCCTTTGTTGTTGGTACTGCATGGAGGAACCCTTCATGGGGTTTTTATGTGGCTACAATCTTCCCCTTACTTTGGGAGCAAACTAGACAAAAAATGAATTTCCTAGTCTGGGAGATGATCTCCTTACATTTCTTAGCAGAGATCAAAGAGGTGGCGGTAGCTCGGGCTATCCCCAGTATCCTGTATAATGAATTACCCAAACTAATAATAACAGTGCGAGGGCTTCACCCATAAACAACATGTCACCTCCATAACTATGGTTGGCCTAATAGTACATCAAAAACATCCAGAGGTGCAACATCACACAATACCTTGTCTGTGAAGGGCTTGTTGCTATAAGGGAGGCAACATTGCTAGCAGACTCAGAGATATCTTCCTTGGTGAAGCCACCCGATATTGTACGGCTATAGGTGTGGTGTAGTTGGTAGGCCCAATCGCTTCACGACCTCTGCTGAAATGAGGTTCTTTTGGCTCCCACTGTCAATAATGAATTGTAATGGTGAACCCTTCACACACATTTGTGAGCGGAAAATTGTCCCCCTCCTCTGGATGTTTGGGCTCATTCTTCTGGATCATGGCAGTGGCAACAGTGGAGCTAGGCACCACATCAATGATCTAATTTCCTTTTCCATTCCCCTTGTCAGGTTCTGACTCAGGGTCGAAACATGCATCTGATTCTGAAGCCTTCAACTCGAATACCAACAATTGCCTGGCTTGGCACTCACTTGTGTTGTGAGTGGTGCTCTTGTGGAACTCACACCACTTTCATGTGTCGTTATTCAACATCGTGGTGTTTTTATTTTCTTGTGGCTTTGACGGGTAGTCTTGGGTCACCTTGACTTGGCTTTGTCCTTTGGTTTTCGGATTTACAGATCCAAAGTATCGCTTCTTTTGTTTAAACTTCTGCTCAATTTTGACAGCATATCGATACATCGTGCCAAGTGATCAGATATTCAGGAACTCCATCTCTTCCTGGATGTATATGTGCAGGAAACCATGGTATTTGAGTACCAAATGTGGCTCAGAATTCTTGATACCTAATTGTGTGCAAAGGGTATGAAAAATGTTGGTGAACTTTGGCACATCTTGGCCCCTTCCTTGCCGTAGCATGGTCCATTTCATGTCTTTTTCCTCATAGCTTTTGACAGGGTAGTACTGCTCCTTGATGGCATCCTGGAATGAATCCTAAGGGGATACTACTGAAAATAGTGAGCCTGTACTTTCATCCTTCTCCTCGTAGTATATTTCCCACCAGTCCTTGACGTGGGGGGCTGCTTTGAGAAGAGCAAAAATAATCTTTTCCTAACTGGAAAAATAATGAGCAGAAAAATAACCCTCTAACTGATTTAACCATTTATCGATGGCATTTGCGTCTATCTGACCCTCGAATATGGGGATTTTAAAATTAGCTTGTACCTTAAATGGTGTGTTGTTTCCAGAGTAGCTATTGGAAGCCGTTGAGTCGTCCCTGGGTAGCCGATGAAGGAACTTGGCAAAGTTGTCCATCATTGTGTTCCTTTATCGCTCGAGGGCTTCTTCGAGCAATATTTTGATAGGATCTCCTGCCCCCTCATCTTTCTTTTCATCCGCCATGGGAGGTCGTCGGGATTTGCGAGGTTGGTTTTGCAACGGTTCGACCAGTTCAATCCCTAACTCCTTATATCCCAACCTCATTGGGGACATGCAAAGAAAAAGAGAGAAAAAGTAGACCGCTCTGATACCACTGATATGGATTTAAGCAAGAATGCAACAAATTAAATAGATAACCATAAATACAGAGATGCAGTAGAAATAATACTTCATTTCATTACTATAAAATACTGAAATATGCTTACAAAGAGAAATGGAGATAAACCAGCTAGGGCGATGGTAGCTTATCTCTGAGAAGAGATGTGGAAGCTACATGCCTCTGAACTGTGTTACAATGAGGCTCGAAGGCCTATATATTGTTGAAAAACAATAGAAAACCCCAAACATCCAAAACCTAACCCTAGAAGATGAAAGGCCAAACTGTGGACCTAGTTTAGGTAAATTGGTACATCAACTTCCCAAGGTCGTAACTTTCGCATACAATCTTCGTTTGACGTGCACAATAGCTCATTAGAAAGATATATCTAAGCACTACAACTTTAGGGAGAGCGTCATTGGCCCAAGGACCCATGTTACTCCCAGATTTCCCAAAAAATGTCATTTAGGGCCTCAAAATTGCTCCGTAAGTTCACGACCCAAAAAACCGCTAAAAATAGTAAATTGTGCTACAATTACGGAAACTGAAAAGTTTAAAGAGACAGTTGTGGGGTCTAAGTGGGATAGGTGGGTGGTCAGCAACATCCACCTGGATCATAAACACTTTCAGAGGTGTAGAAATCTAGAATGTTCTTAGCTAGGTAATTAGAAAATAGGGTGGCCCAATCAAAGTTATCGCCCTCAAATGACCCATCAATTAGGGAAACCCAACAATACAGAAACTCAAAAATGTTGGGATAAGCATATAATTTTCACAACTCGTGGCAATTTGACATAAAGGAGTAGCAAGTGAGGCTATATAATACTTACTATCATCCTCTAATTTATGTTTATTTGGGTCTTTCCTCCAGTATTTTATGGAATCAATAGCTTCTCCATGTTTATTGACACAATCTTGCACATATTGTTTGTCAAAAGTGCATTGTGGTTTTGACAAACGGTACATCATTTGAATGTATTTCAACATGAATGAGAGAATCACTATGCCCAGATATGAAATTTTTGCTCTGAAATGTAGACCTTCTCTACCACCCATCTGACCATATCGATATATGGCATTAATCTAGGCCTCACTATAATTCTTTTCAAGAAGGAACTCACTTCTTCTTGAAGGGTTGCCTTTGACGAAGGTACTTTGCCATCCACTATCACAATCCTCATTGTAACTTGTGGCCCTTCATCTTAGACAAATTAATAAATATTCTCCCACAAAGTACTCCTTGAATCTCGTGTACAAACTATGTCAGAGAAAATGCCTGAACCAAGAAGCTTATCATCTATAATCTCCTTGTTTGGGCCGGTAGGTTGCGGTGCAATATCTTTCCTTTTAGAATTTTCATTCTTCATTTCATCTAGTTGGGAAGTATTAGAGCTCCCATGTGAAAAGAGCAGAAAAAATTAGCAAAGAAAAGTAAATATGGGTAGTAGTAAAAATGAGCAGAGTGGACCTACTACTCATAAAATAGGCAATTGTATTATATAAGCGAAATTGGGGCTTCATACTCACAAATAAATCCTATAATATTATATGAGTGGGAGTGACAACCAAACCTTATCTACATGCTATCCAATAATTGTGATGACGTGGATGCAAGAGACCCGCATGCCCGTAATCTTTTGGAATTAAACTTTAAAGAGTTATGGGTTGTCGAGGTTCTAGGTACCAACTTGCCTAGTAATTAAGTGCCAAATCAAAAGTGCAGTTTCCAGAGTCTTTAAGAATATTGGTTGACACTGCAATGGTTTTTTAAAAGGCATATTTTATTATTTTTAAATGCTTAATTAAAGAAAATTGTGTTTTTAAAGGGTAAATTGTAAGCTTAGAAAAAACAAAAGGGTCCCCATTATTATTACAATTTAAAAATTAATGGGGGTTGTTGTGTGATACAACACAAAGACAAACCCAAATTTGACTAGATAGAATGAACATGGAGGCCCTTAAGCATGGGATCACATTCCATCCAAATAAGGTTTTCATTTTGCATACTTGCAAAATCCCATATTGTGCCTGACAATGCTGATTTTCACCAAGCACTAACAAGTCCATACCTAACTAACTCGTGGGTTTTTTTACTAGATCTTCAACATTATGAGAAAAACTTGTCCATCTAACTCGCTTAAGTAAGCCCATTCCTATCATATCTCCTATGGCTCCTATGGCATTCGTGAGCGACCCACATTCATGTGTACACATAAAAAAAGTGAAATCTATCGACCCCTATAGATACAAGCTTGCGTTCACCTCCACCTCTCTCATCTAGAATGAAGGAGGGATGGAATCGACACATTGTTGTAGCTCCACCCAATCACATACACAAAGAAAAACAATCACTAGACTTACGAAAGGAAAGAGAAAAAAAATTCACCCCTACATCATTCCCTAAAGTCCCAATTTCACAATAACTTTTTCTGCTCGATGATGACCAAAAAAAACCATAGCAAAGTGCACCATCACCATCATTGTGTGAGTTAATCAATTTAAAAATTAGAATTATATATATAAATAGATATTAATTTATAAAATGTTAAAAAAATTTAATAAAATAATTTATTTCACATTTTCTTTAAGTTTAAAAAATGAAAATCTGATTATTAATTCAACCATTTATCATTTTTAAATAAATCTGATAGAAAAAGCTAGCTACGTAAATCACTGCTGGTGTGAATAAATACCTTATAATTAATATATAATTTAATATTTTATTATTGTTTATTATGTATATAATTTTTAATTTTCAATAAATGAATTCGATACTATGAATTTTATATTAAGATGGTGCATAATTAATATTTTTTTTGCTTATTAAGGTGGTATATATTTAATATTTATATATAATTTTAAGTGAAATTATAATTTTGAATTTTATTTAAAATATGAAATAACTACATTCAATTCCAGAATTATATAATTTAAATTCCATTAAAAAAAAAAACCAAAAAAAAAACAAGAAGCTAGCTAAAACTGTGCTGTACCAACCAATTTTAAACCGAAATTAATTTAAAATATTTTGGACAAAAAATAATTTAAAAAACAAACCCGAACACACCAAAAATTCGAAGACTTAAATAAAGCGGTCATATTGTAACCGGATGTCCAATGCCTAACGCTTTATCACTGTTCATTGAGACCAGCTGTGTTTATCATGCCATATTTTTCCTAAACGTATTAAATGAGTTGAGTTGTATATATTTATTTTTGGATAATTAATTTGTTAAAATTTAAGCGTGGATATATAGGTACGCTTATTTAGTTATCATATATAAACTACTTATTCTTAACCCATATTTTCACTACAGCAATCATACTAACCTGACCTGCTAAAATCTAAAGATAGACATATACAGCCAGACTGATTTAATTCCCATTCTCATTTGCCAAGTACTTATTTTCTACTCATGTTTTCACTGCAGCTATATCATGCGTTTGGTGGGCTGAGCAAACCATTTAAGTGAACACTCAAGCTGTCAGCTCATGCGTTTGGTGGGCTGAGCAAACTATTTACGCGAACATCATAGTACCAACTGCAATAATCAGTTCATGTGTTTGGTAGGTTGAGCATACCATTTCCGTGAACATCATAGTACCATGACGCTGACTATAATGCTCGAATTGTGCTTAGCAGGACTCAAAGTTCTCGACTGAGTTTTTTTTCCCGTAGTTTTGTCAAATGTGTGGAGAATGGTCGGTTCTAGCGTTTTCGTGGTTCAACGACAACCTAATTGTTAAAATTTTCAATGATTGCTGGAGTTTTATGAGAATAATGTTTTAGCACCATTCTAGAGAACGTATCATTTAATGATGCCGTTTTATGGGAATAATGTTTTAGCCACCATGCTGACAAACGTATCATTTAATGATGCCGTTTTATGGGAATAATGTTTTAGGCACCATGCTGACACACGTATCATTTTTTTGTAAGGCGTGTGTTAAGCGGCACTGAAATGGGTAGGATTGGAAAGAAATGGATTCTAAAGATGGGGACACAAGATTGGTGAGTGGTTTTTAGTGTAATTTTTTGGAGTTTCCTGTACCAGAATTTGGTGGGACAAATTGTGGTGAAATTTTGATTTGTGTTATTTAAAGCAGTTTTTTAACTGTATATATGGATTCAGCACCTTTCCAAAACTTCTGCTGCACTTCTATTCTGCAGGGTTATCCATAAACTTGTGATTTCAATGAATTCTTACCAGATTTTAGAGAAATTAGACTGGAAAAATCCATAAAAAAGCTTCCAAAAAATAGCACTGAAGACAACTCCCAAAACTGGAATGTGACAGACCGTGACAGACCTTACAGTTAAGGTGTGGCTGTGATACCTTGCAAATATTGATCATCGAAATCATTTCCCTTGGCACTCACTGGCTAGTGAGAGACCTTACATAGTAGGCTCTCGTTGTGATACCCATACAAGTCTTGTAGGGTCATCCAAATCCTTTCAATTGGCACTATGCAAATTTGAGAGATAGAATGGTCAGTGCAAAGACTGATATTTTTCGATCATTCCATGAATTCTCTTTTGAGGTGACATTGATTGAAATATTAAACTTGTAACAATGTCCAACGTTGTTTTATCTATAAACCTTAGAAAGATATAATTAAACATGATTTTCATATCGTTTGTGGCGTAGTCTTAGATTTTCAGTAATTCGGTCGTGTCTATAGAAAAAATTGAAAATTCTCGATTCATTCTATTCGGCGGAATTTCTGGTCAAATTCCAATCGTCTGTCATGTGATAGAGTTGAGTCAATCTGATCTGATTGAAGTACTGATGTGATGTCTCAAGTAGTCTGATGGGACACTCAAAGGCAATGATGTGATGTTTCAAGTAGACCAATGGGACACTCAACTGCCTTTGCTTCTTAGGATGTTTCTTCCCGTTTCTTTCCTAGTGCTACTGGGGGACCGGGTGTGGTGTATTGATGTTTTGTCTAATATTTTAGGAATAGGGTTGATGTCACGCCGTGACGGCTTATGTTTTTTTAATGTGAAACCAGGGTTGATGGATGACGAGTGCTTATCTTTCCATGTGGCTGCTCTTTTTATATATATTGGTTATGAATTTGTATCATTTTCTTCTTATCAGTAACCAGACTGGAGCAAGGAAGTTTGTATATGCGATTCCAATCATATCTTAATTGTTCTATAACTGGCTTATGTTTTAAGTTAAAAAGTTCAATAATGGCCCATCGCACACCCCGTGTTGGAGACCCTGAACGCAATACATTAGGCAAGCTCAATGAAGAGAAAAATTAATAAATTTCTATCCTTACTCATTGAATTTCAAACTTTTTCTTAACTATAATGGAGACTCAATTTTGATTAATAAAGGATCCATTCACGAATATGTATGGAATTTTGTTTATCAATTTTTTTTCCCAAATGAATATTGTGTAAAATACAAGGTAAGGGAATAATACCACTCGACGATGATTGGATCCGAAGATATGATAAATGTTGGGCATTTTTTTAACTAAAATATGTTAGTATAATATAATGCAAACCGTGAACAACATTGTTTGATTAGTGCCGCGAAATATAATGCCAATCGTAAGCGTTTTTCATTATAATACCGACAAGACGGTCATTCTGGTTGAATTCTGCAACGAACATTTTCAAACTCTTTTTCTGGCCTTCACACGTTAGGGTTAGGTTTTTATTTGCTTGACAATAAATAAACAGTTCTCTCTCCAAAATTATAAAAAACTTCAAAAGTTTTGAAAATTCAAGCCCCATTGTGTTTAAAGCGTCATTATTGAGTAATGAACTTCAAACGAAATTAAGCCAACGGATTGTCAAAATGTGAGAAAGAGAGTCCCGCCATTCATTCCGGACGATTTATTGGAAAAGAATAGTAAAATTCCGTAAAATACAACTTTAAAAAAACAGCCGTTTTGTAACAAAACACTGCCCCACCAAAAAAATGTTTGCATCGTGTATAAATTATGGTTTACTGTTTGAGTAAAAATATTGGTTTATACTAGCATAATATTATTACTGTAAATATATTTACTAATGTGGTTAATACAAGCAGACAAATGTATTTACTAATGTGATTAATATTAGTAGACATGTGTGCTTTTTGGCCATTGATATATAAAAGGTAGATGGGTAAGCACCTTAGTAAATGTGGTTATGCTACTTAACAACCTATGTTTATGGGGTGGATTCATCGACTATGGTTAACCCGAGTTGAAAAAGTTCATCATGGTTGAAGAGGTTTGACAAAGGTATTGCTACATCAATCTATAATATTATGACAAAGGTATTGCTACATCAATCTATAATATTATATTAGTGTTGACATTATTAAAATGTTACATTAATATTGATCATGGTTGATCATTGTTACCCATGATTGACAATGGTTCATGTTAGAGTAATATTCATTCTAATTTTACAATAATTTTACAATTAATGTATCAATATATTATTGTTACATCAATATAATAGTGTTACATTAATATTGACATGGTTACTCTGTTACATTAATATTGACCATTGTTCACGATTCTTAACCATGTTTGACAATGATTCACGTTACATCAACTTTAATGTTACATTAACTTTAGAAAAATGGTTGCATTAATTTTGTTGAAGTGGGTTGATAGGGCTAGGCATGGTTCACAAGGTTGATCATGGTTGATGAGGGTTGACCATTGTTGGTCCAGGTAGAGGATGGTGGAATTTAGTTGACAATGATTAATAATTACTACCATGGCTGACTAAGGATTATGATGAAAGATTATGGTTAACCTTGGTTTACCGTTGTTGTCCATGGTTGACCATTATTACTTGGTCAACGTTAATGTTGTCCATAGTTGACCATGATCAACCATGAAATCTTCCATTAATGTTAATGCTAATATTATATTATTGCTATAAAAATGGTTACATTAATGGTTCAAGAGGGTTAGCCGGGTTGACCATGGTTGATGAGGATGGCCATGGTTGAAGAGGGCTAACCATTGTTGATCAAGGGAGACAATGGTTGACCTCTCTGGACCATGATTTTAACTGATTACCATGGTTGGGATTTTTTTCTTTGTGTTGTCCAAGAATTTATTAACGTAGAAATTTTGCACAATTCTTTTTTACAAAACCACATGTCACATAGCAACAAAACATTCTTAAGGAAAAATATGACATGATAATTCTTTTTTGGATTGTATGTTTGTATCATTTTATTTATACAACCACATCGGGATGTTAGTTGTGTAATGTGATTTTTCTATAATGTGTAACATTCACCAAAAGGAAATTTCTAATTATAATTATGATGTTCATTTGTTTGTCACTAGGTAACTAGACTAAAATTTTTCATCACATTGTACCAACATTTGTATCCTCGTATTTTGATGCCATTTTATTTTTCAAAATAGAATTGAGATGTTAGTTTTGTAATGTGACATTTTGATTAAACCAAAATTTTTATTTTTTAAAATAAATAAAAAACACAATTGTTTTAAAGAAATTGTGTTAAGACTTAAAACAATAGATCTCACATTAACACCTATTCATATTAACAATATATTAAATGTGGTTGTAATGTTGCATTGTGATAGTGGATAAGCATAGTCAAACATAATCAAGCACATTAGTAAACCAATGTGTTTTAAACCATATTAGTATTAACATTATTAACATTTTAAAACATTGACTTTGGTGAGCATGGTTTTAAGTGTGGGTGAACATGGCTTCACCATGTTCACCATGGGTGAACATGGTTTAACTAATCTCACCATATTTGGCCATATTTTTCTATGATAGATTATGATTGTCTATATTGATGTTGAATGACTATGGTTTACAATGTTTGACCATACTAAACATTGTTGGCTAGGTTGAGCATGATTTTTGAAGATTGATTATGGTGACTATGATTGAGCAATGATAACGATGATTAACCATGACTGACCTAGTGATCTGAATTGGATCATTATATTGTTTGTCATCCATATCGATGCATTTGTAGTGGAAAAACTGCAGGAATCATCTCACGAGGTTTTTTTTATTGGCAGGACCCAATTTGGCGAAACAACATCTCAAACCTTTCAAGAGCATTTTGAGGCATCAAATGACGTTTTTTGGAGGTAAAATTTCTTATACTTTAGTGTGACATATTTTCATGCTATTGTAAATACACAGATCTTTCCAACGACACAAGAAGCATGTCAATCAGAGCTCGCATGCAAAAGTTATGTCACTCAGAAGTTGACCTTCTTGTTTTCACACCTATAGTTTGGGAGGAGGTCACGTCAGCCCCCATATTCATAGAAAAGGGGATAGCCACATTTTTGTGATGTAAAAGGCTCTAGAGGGGTATATATTGTAACTCTAGTTAAGAGTTGATGTAGTCGAAATTAACCACTAGTAGGCTATCAGGCTATATTATGACTGAGCCACTCGGAGGAAGAGGCATTCCATTATTTCGAGAGAATTTGTTAGGGTCCAACCGTGGCCCCCTTATTTATGTAATAGGGTCGAGTCATAGTTATAGTTAAGTAAAGAGTCAATAAAGCCCATATTAATAATTGTAAGTGGTCAACCCACATTTAAAGAAGGCACCACAGTTAGTTGCAAATGGGCCATGGTATTAGATAGATGGTATTAATAAGAACCATGGTATTGACCCATGGTATTACATGTACGAATCCTATATAAAGGATAGAGACTCCCGTCGAGGAGCATCGTGTCTTATTTTGTAATTGAGCCCAGCTCTATTGGAGGTTTCCCCCTCAAAGAGGGAAGTGAACATTTCTTTCCTTTCTGAATAATATAATACATGCTATTATTTGTTATTGTTCTTTGTTCTGGGTATATTTCTTCGCATATTTGGTATTCTGGTATCTTCTCGCAGGTCAAGAGCATAACAAGTGGTATCAGAGCACTTTCCATGGCCGGTGGGATCTCCATTTTTAGAAAATTTTTCTTTATTTTGGCTACAGACATGTTCCAACGTCTTTAAACCATGGGATTTGTCATTGAGCACATAACCCTGCAGATTTGGGGAGGCATGCACGCAGGAAATACAAGAGGTGGTCCACTTGTTGGACTCCCTTGTAACCCCGATGGGTACCCCATCGAGCAGTAGCGCATTAGATAGAACCGCACACGGACTGTCTTCCAAGTACCCTCTAGGTATATCGGGAGCCCCTTAGGCTCTCATGAAACCTCACCTTAATAAACATTCGGTCGTCTTGCTACTACAGTACACCGAGAACAGAAATCGAGGAGATTACTCGCTTGTAAAATAGGGTAGTCGGGTTGTAGAGCTAAGGGTACGGTTGATCGTCCTTTCTTAGTGCCCTGAAAGATTGGGCCGAGTACTATTGTCGGACCCTTATGTATATTGCAATATGTAGCACCTGAAACTCCTTGAGATCATAGTTCCCTTGTCTCTCTCTAGATCAAGCATCATCTTTGCCAGATTAGATCTAGCAGGTGGGGTCTGGTTGCAACCACAATAATTAGTTCTACCATTCAGATCTCTTAGATCCACCATTCAAATCTATGAGATCCGCCAATCAGATCTATCAGATCCGCCGTACAGATCTAGCCATTAGGTTCTGTAGCAGTCACCACAGTCAGATTTTCAATTCAGATCTAGTACCAGGTGTTCGATCACAGCTACATTCCTACTCATACTCTATAGTTGAGGGTTCGCTGAGAGATCTGACTATTTGTGTGGGCCCCTATACCTCGGCATGATTCTCGTAGGACATTGGGAAAAATTTACTTTTCTGGAATTCAGCTATTGCAACATTCCTAAGTTAGGAGTAAAATTCCTTTTGGAGTAAAAAAAAAAAAATGAGACCCTCCCGAGAAGCTTATAGGAGACTTAGCCCATAAGAATCAGGTTGACAAGTTGAGCAATGTGGTACCATTCACTTGTTAGTGTAAAAAAATTCATGTGGTCCCAAATTTTATTTATTTTTTTCGCAGTAACGATAAGTGCACCGAATCAGTGCATGATACAAACCAGAGCTCAAGCTATGGCCAATGAGAAGATTGACACCCTTGAACAAAATTTGGACGCATTAATGACAATGATCAAGACCTTGGCTGACACAATCACAAAGGGCAAGTCGGAGGAACAATCGGAGGCATATTCTTTCAATGAAAATATTGAGGATGAGTCTAGCCATTCTCTTCACCTCTATGGCAACCACCAACATTCCCAACTGCGACTACCCATGTTGGACATGTATAAATTTGATGGCTCTCATCCGGCCACATGGCTAACACAAATAGAGAAATATTGCACATTGAATCACATCAGAGATGATGCAACTCATCTAAGTGTGGGGAGCATGTACTTGAACAACGAAAGATGGCAATGGTGGCAGTGACATCAACATTGCTATGGAAGGCTCGTGACTTGGCAAGTATTCGAAAAAGCCATTGTGGATCGCTTCGACCATGAATCTAATTTTTTGGGTCATCTTACTAAGCTCCGACAGACAGGAACAGTGCAAGAATATATTACAGCCTTTGAAGCCTTAGCCTTCTGCACATGAGGTCTACGAGATGAGTTGTACATGGAATGTTTTGTCTGCAATCTCAAAGAATCCATACAAGCCCATGTCCGACTGCAACACCCAATCTCATGGCAGGATGCTTGCAAGACAGCTCATGAAGTAGAACATGCATTAGCGGCTCAGTCGACTTGTCCAAATTTCATAGCCAAGGGTCGCCCCACTGAGGCTCCAAGCACTACCCAAACACTTAAGGTTCAAAAGGTGTCACCAGCAGAAATGGTGGAAAGAAGAAAACAAGGATTGTGTTACTACTATGATGAGAAATACTCCACGGGGCATAAATGCAAGGAACCCAAATTCTTTCAAATTGATGCTACTGATCACAGGTCATCGGAGGAAGCCTCACCCTTTGAGGAGCCAGAAGAGGAAGATGAGGACAACCAGTTGGAAAATGTGCTCCCAGCTACACCTGAAGAACCAGTTATCTCGCTTCATGCTTTGGTAAGGTTTTCTTCTCTCCAAACTCTCAAAATCATAGGTTTTATCAAGCATCGCCCTATAGTAGTCCTGATTGATAATGGTAGTACACATAACTTTATCCATCAAAAAGTCGCTAAAGCAGTGCATCATTTTGTCAGAGCAGTCTCTAATTTCCAGGTCCAAATTGCTGATGGGGGGACAATGAAATGTGAAGGCTGCTGTGAAAATGTCAAACTTCAAATGGCGGATTATCAGTTAAAGAGCCACATGTTTTATATACACATGGGAGGGTGTAACATTGTCTTGGGTGCTGAACGGCTCCGCACAATCAGCCCAATCACTATGGATTTCCAGGAGTTATATATGAGCTTTAAGCAGAAAAAGCACACATATACCCTCCATGGACTCCAGGCGGGTGCTCCCTCTATCATCAGCTAGCATAAGATGGAAAATTGTTAAAAAAGGACCACCATGGAGTTATAGCCCAATTTAATGCCATCTAGGCCTTCAAACCCACTTCTCTTCATATTCATCCTTATATGTAATAGATCTTAAACAACCATCTGTCAGTCTTTGACAAGCCTCATGAGCTTCGACCCTTGAGAGGGGAACATGATCATATCATTACTTTGGTCCCAGGGGCCCAACCACCAAATGTGCGCCCATATAGATATCCGTTCACCCAAAAGAATGAAATTGAAAAAATCATCAAGGAACTCCTGTAAGCAGGCATCATTCATCCTAGCATTAGTCCTTATTCATTGCATGTGATCATGGTGCTCAAGAAAGATGGCGAATGGTGCATGTGTGTAGAATTGAAGGCCCTCGACAATTTGACGGTCAAAGATAAATTTCCCATCCCGGTTGTCGATGATTTGATAGATGAACTAAATGGGGCTCAATTCTTTACTGAGCTCGACCTTCACTCGGGATATCACCAAATTCGCATGAGAGAAGTAGACATTCCAAAGACTGCTTTCCAAACTCATGAAGGCCATTATGAATTCCTAGTCATGCCATTTGGTCTTTGTAATGCCCCATCCACTTTTCAAAGCCGCATGAACCACCATATCTTAGAAAATGTGTCCTTGTTTTCTTTGATGGCATCCTCATCTACAGCCACACCTGGGCCACACATCTTCAGCATGTAGATCTACTCTTGCAACTGCTATGGAAGCATAAATTATTTGTCAAGATGTCCAAGTGCTCTTTTGGCATGGAAGAAGTTGAGTATTTGGGCGACATTGTGGGGTGTGAAGGTGTTAGGGTGGACCCCAAAAAGATCCAAGCAATGCAGGTGGTGGATTCCAGTATTGTAGCAATGATGCTGCAACTCCCAGGACTCCGTTCTTTACTTTTATCAACCTGGTTGTTCGTAACAAACTTGGAAGCGACGGTGCTATATTCATGAGTACTAGCTCTTACCGCAGGTTGTCACTTGATCAGCTGGGACAAGTTCGCTAGGAGCTTAAGCCAACTTCTATGAGCTCTTAGAAGAAGCTTCTAACTGTGATGGATGAAAGCTAACTCAAAAGAGGCTAATATACTTGTAGAAAGAAGCTGAAAGCTGAAACGAAATGATAACCCTAGCAAACCCTAGTTTTACCAACTATCCCTACTGGTGCAAGAAAAGAGATGAAAGGTGCGGATATCGATGCCATTGACTCTTCGAAAAGTAAAATGCATGTGACTAAGCTACTTCTGAAGTAAAATCTGGAAAAAACATCCTTTTTTATTTTTGAGTAATCTTGCAGAATTATTATGCATGTGCTTTAACTATTTTTGACTATGCAAAGGTTGATTGGCAAAGGGAAATGGAGTGGGTGCTTGCAGGTGGTTGAGAAGGTGAGAAGAGGGACTAAGGGGTCTGTAGCACCCTTCCAGAGAGTTTCACAACAATCAGATCTCGAAAAACTGCTCACGTGAACTTCTACAGGAAGTCTGCAGGGGTTCTACAGGATGTTCTACTAGAAGAGCCGAAAGAGGATTCTAGAGGGTTGATGGTGGAAAAACGGTGGGAAAGTGAAAGTGGAGGATGGATAAGGATGTTAAGGGGTCTAGGACCTGCTAAATGAAGCTAAGGAGTGATGAAGGTGGTTGGATTTCTTCAAGGATGGAGGGAGCAATGTTGAATAGAAATGTAGAAATTAAGGCAAATCATGAATGTGTGGTGAATGCAGGGGAGGAATCTTGGATTAGGGGTTGGAGTAGGTTGCATGATGAAGGAATGGTAGTTAGGGATGTATTACAGGTGCTCTACACACTATTTTCTAGAACTGATCGAATAAAGACTGCAAAAAATAGAGATCTATCTATTTTGACCTAATCTGACCTAAAAACCAGAAACATGATGAACAGAAGTTTATAGACAGGTAACCATGCCAGATGACTATGGAAACTAAGCAAGAACAGATCTAAACATGCAAGTACAACTGGTATCAACTTCTCCAACTAAAAATCTAACACTAGCAATTGGCAGCAAGTATGCCTTGGTCTCAACTCATGGTCCCAAGGAGGGAGAGATGAGATCAAGGGTTGCTTGATGGAATTTTTGCATATATTTTCTATTATAGAACTGTCAAATCAAACTGAAGCATGAAAAGCTATTTTAATCATCAAAAGCAACCTAAGTAACAAAGCAAGATCTTAACCTAAATAACAAAAATTATTCTATGAATGCAAGGAAAACACATAAAAGTAGACAAAGGAGGTACTGGCACTTGGGTTGGGCCCAACCCCAAGAGCTAAAACATCATAAGAAAAGCTCAAAGATGATGTAAAGTGAAATTTATCTCCATTACTAAAAAATAGCCATGTCACAAAAATGTTTACAGCAAGAGCTCGAAAATGAGCTGAAAGGCAGAGCAACACTAAAGTGCGAAAAACAACTGTCCAATAGCTAAACTACCAAGGCTTGAAGCCTTCCTACTTATGCACCATGAGGACCTCCAATAGCCCTCCTTAACTTGAGGGGCTTGGCTTCTCAAAACTGCAAGTAATCAGCCACTTCACAAAATCTGCTCGGCTTCCCTTTGATATCATCTTTGGTGGGTTGTTGAACTCCGAGCCGATGGTGGAGAACTCAAGGAAGGGGCCATTTAGTATAGGAGACACCCTTCCTACTAATCCTCAGCCTTGTTCCCTCGTATTTGGCTGTCAACTGGCTCATAAATGCTTGACCTTGGCCCAAAAGATGTCCAAAAATCTGCAATAAGCATGTATTAGACTTTGTGGTCAAGTGACTATTCTCATTCATTCATTTAACATAAATATATTCAAAAGCATGCATAAAAATATGAAGAATGGTGGATTAATCAGGAATAATATGCAAAATGAGCCCAATAAGTTAACCATTTTTGGGGCTCATCATCAACCCTTGCTAAATGTGTTGCTCATCCTCTGAGCAACTAATCTAGCTCATCATCTTTGATTGCTTTGATTGCCTATTTAACATCCAAGGCTTCTGAGGTGATGTCCTCTTCTCGGTCATGAAACCCTGTTTTTCTCTCTACCTCCTCCCACTGCCTGTGCTCTTCTTCTTCTTTGACTCCTTCGAGTAGTCCTAAAAGCAATGGAGGACTGAACTTTAGGCCGATTCAGTTATCCTACAAATTTTTCATTGACTCTTTATAGAGTGTTACTCTTGCCAAGGCCTCCCTCATATTTTTTGGGGAGTGGTATTCCCTTATTTTCAGACTATGGGACAGTGTGTTCCATCTCCTTGTGCAAGCAAGAATGCAGTTATCCCCCAACAGTCTTTCCGTGTCCTGAAAGTGAGCAATGGCCTGAGCTTGTCTTTCAATGTAGTCTACGAGAACCTAAGGATTGTTGGCCATGTGCTCGTGGACATATATTAAAGCTGAGGGATCTTCTGGTTCTGCCCTAATCATGAGTGGCTCACTTAGCTCTTTGTCCATAACTTTCCTAATTTCTGTTGCCCTCTTTTCCTCATGGTTTAACCAAGAGGCCATGGACATGAGTTGCACATCTCCCAATGCAACATTGGGGTCCCATAGATTTATGTTTGGAAGTGCCAAGTTGTGTAAATAGAATTCTGCTAACTTGGCCTTATCATCTGTTGAGCTACTTTCACACAAATCCATAAACTGATGGTAGTTCTGAAATGGAGTAGTGCCCCTTTGGGCCAAGGTGTTAATTTGAAATTGCAACCATTAATCTTTAAGATATAAGGCATATGACTTAGCAGGTTTCCTACATTGTAATGCTTCTACTGCCCAGCTGGCCATGTAGGCCAGTTGGTCCTCTTTCTCTTGCACCTGTTGTTTTAAAAACTGTATTTCTTCTACTGCCTGTGACTCCTTCTCCTGTAGCAGCTTTGTCAACATCTCCACATCAACTTGCAGCTTTTCCTCTGTCTGTTGTTCCTCAGTTGTTTCTTTATCTGCTAGAGGTCCTTCATGTTGCTGTTGCGCTCCAAAATGGATGGCATATATTCCTTATGACCTCCTTGTAGTTGTAACTGTTGTTTTAGCACTTCATTATCCTCCTGTAATTTAGCTATTTGACTGCTTTCCACATGCCTCACCATGGCCAACTCTTTTCTTGATTCTTTGAGTTGTTCTTCCAGGTGGCCTATGTCTACCACACCCTTGGATTTGGCAATCCTCATCCAAGTGTGAGTCCTACCCCATTCTTGTTCCAATGCAAAGAAGAGTGGTACCGCAAACTTCTGTGGGATGATCTTCCCACTTTCTAACAGGTTGTAATATGAGCCCCGTTGGGCCATTAATATGCCATTATTACTATAACTTTTGAACACTTATTTCTTACATTTTTACTTTTCTTTATCATGTCATTTATTATAACAATTTATAATGATTTATGCTCTTATGAATGAATATTATTTATTCTCCTTTATTTCTAATAAATTGATGATTATGCATGATTTTATCAATGATAGTTTTAATAAATTGGTTGTAATATTATTCACCATTTATATCCTCCAAGATAATTTCCATATTGAAGATTTGATCATTAAAAGTGCCAACTCAGAAATTCGTCGGAATAAGGAGTGACAGTTTTGCGGTTGAGATTCTGAGCAAATGAAGAAGAATATGGAAAATCCGGAACATGGGTTTTGTCCAGAATGGACCAAATTAACATTAATGGAAAACGGTTTGCCCAAATTTGACTTGTATTGAGAGAAACGCAGGGTTCTTTGAGCACGATTTTCTCAGATTTGTTGTGTGGCCATTTCCCAAATCTTAGCTGCAAAGCCAAATTCGCCTTGCTCTTGTTGAAAGATAGATGGAAATATATTTTCTTGTTGATCAATTGGTTGGAAGCAATCCAATTTTGTAATAGAAATCATGTTGTAATTATCTTTGTTGTAACTTCTCTCTGATCTCTTTCTATTTAAATGAAAATAGAGATCAGAGATGGGGATGGCTAAGAGAATGGGGAATTAAGGATTTAGAATTAGACATTTAGAATGAAGAATTCATGATAGGATAGGAAGAAGAAAGGATTGTTTCATGCTGTAAGTGTCAAAGCTTCAGTTCTTGTAATGATTTCACCATTTAATGATTAATGCCTGATTTGGGAGTTATTGTTCATTCTTTTCATCTGAAGTAACCTAGCAGCATCCACTGGCAGCTAAGGGCCCAGCCTCTGGTGGAGTACGCTGCTTATGCTATTGTATATTATATTTGTAGTTCATGTGTGGTTTTTCTTATCAGCTTGAATCGGTAATCTGGTGTGTTTTGTTATCTTATATTGCAGCTCTATTATATTCCATATATCGTTCTCTGCAATAAGAAAATCGTATTGTGCATTCTGATCTTATAACGTATAGCTATTCCTTTAAAAGTTGTTAATGTAACATTGTTGTTCTCTACAAAATGCTATTGTTGTTGAATTGCAGAGTAATCGAGCTGTAACCTTCTTAAGCTAGTATTAATGTATTTGTCTATGGTTTATACTTCATACGATTGCTGTTCAATTGACATTGTGGTTCCATTATGAATTGTAATTGTTACCCTTTCTAACGAGGATTAGTACTTGTGGTATCAAACTCAGATTATTGTTTTTCTTAATATCTCTGTATGCTGTGTGTATTATTTATTTCAGCATCGTAGGCTCTAAGCATTGTTCTATATTTCATTTCTAATTAGCTGCCACTCTATTTCCATTTGCTTTCCAATTTATTCTTAGAGTAAAGATTGCTATTTTTTTGGCTTTGTTGTTGTTTATTTCCATTAATTAGATTTTGTTGTTCAGATTCCTTTAATTACAATTTGCTGCCCATTTACATTGTTGTTCATTTCTTTTGATTAATTGCAAGAGTTTGCTTTTTAAAGAGTTTTCCTAATTTACTTTCAATAGCAGCTTTAGTTTAAATTCTATTTCCTTTTAATTGCTTTAATATAGGGATGTCAACTATAGAGAACATTGGTTACTGCTTCCTCGTTCTCAGATTTATTTTCTTGTTCTAGTTTGATTTTAATTGTATCAATCTCTAGAGGAATGAGTTATTGCTACTGTATCCTCGATTGATGTTTGCTGAGTGAATAGTTGAATTTTAGAGCATTTGAGTTTATGTTGTTGTAGTTAGATTTCTTCTCAAGCATCCATTTACTTCTAAGCACTATACTGCAAAACATTACTCTTGACCAAATAGTCGCCTTAGACTGAGGACACTCTTGAAACAAAAAGTCGTACCTGGGTTGACAATTAATGTGAGGTAATTAGGAGTTAAAAAAACACCTTCTTATCGCTCCACAAGCCCAAGCTAGGCTGAGGGCTTGGTTCCAATATCTCCTCAGCCTTTTCCTCTCCCTGTGTTTTTTTGGCTGCCTTCTCCTCCAATTTCTCAATCTCTTTTAAATTAGCTAGAGTTTCCTATAGAGACGTTTTAGCTTCCTGTAGAGCTGCCTTTGAGTCCATCATCCTAATTCTCTCTCTCTAGGTGGAGGTTTTTGGGCTTGCTCTTTCATAGGTGATAGATATCTTTGAAGGAGACTCTTCTTTTGGCTTAGTGGTTGTGTCCTCAATGACAATTGGTTCCTTTGATTGTGGCTAGGGATTGCCCACTTTGATCCTTGTGCTTCTCCTAACTTTAAATTACATGGAGGTTTGCCTCTTGCTCTTTCCTTTTTGTTTTCCAGGTGTTCTTAATGTAGCAAGCACAGCTATTTCCCCCCTTGCCAACATCTTAGGTGATTTCTCCTCTTGCTGCTTTTTTTGTTTGCTTCCTGTAGAAATCTCTGTGTCCACTGTTTATGTCTGTGTTGCTGCCATCTCAGTGTGTGTCTTTCCCTTTCCTTTTTGAGTGCCTGCTTTGGTTGTGGCAGCCTTCATTTGATCTTTCTCGACCTTTTCTTTTCTACTCTGCATACGCTTTTCGCTTGGTGTTTTTGTTGTTGTTTCTTCCTTTGTTTTAGATTCAACAATCTGGCCAATTTCTCCTTTTCCTTTCTGTTCTTCCTATGCTTCCTCTGTTTTTCCCTTTGCTTGAATGTGATATGTTCCCTCATCATTTCTTTTCTCAATTCCTTCAGTGTGCTCCCCCTCCTCTCTGCTAGATGGGGTGATGTTTTCAGCCAAAGTTCTAATGTTCATCCCTAGACATGTTTCTGAAGATTTCCCACGATATGGGGACAGTGTAGGTGTGCAAAGCATCTTCCACCAATAGTTTGACGAGCCCGTGATGGGCCAACTGATATGGGATCCCTTCATTTAACTTTGTACCACATTCAATTAGTGACTGAAGAAGGAAATAAGGGATGCTCAGTTTCTTGGCTGGCAAGTCAATCCCATGCCTTAATTCACACAACAGCCTGAAATGATATCCATAGATGATGCTAAACCTCCCTTCACATGTGATGCACTTCATAATTTGATAGCTAACTTCACTCCAGAGAGGAGGCAAGCTGGTTCTTCTAACCCTATTTTTGTCTTCTACAGGATGCTCCTCGGGCAGAAAGAATGATTTCTTAGAAACTTGGCCCAATGACCTCTCTTCCTTGCTCAAAGGGAGCCCCAATGCTAGAGCTGTAACTCCACTGATGAGCTTAGGGGTGAGTTCTAGGGTCAAACCCCTAAAACTAACTGTAGCATGTGTTTTTGAACGTGGTCTCAAGGACATTAAAAACTCTTCAGTTATTTCCTCATCATAACCTTGAATTTTGTTAAAGAAGGATATCCAATTTTCTCAAGTGAAAAGGTCCACCACCTCAGGGTGCTCGTGCAACTTGCTAGAGTCTGAGGGTTCTTTCCTTATGAATCCTCCTGGCATGGTGTTGAGCACTCTTTTTATGTCTTAACCAGAAGAGGAAATTCTCAGGTAAACAACAGTCAATCAATGAAATAGGGGATAGCTAAATTTGGTTTCCAAGAAGGAATATCTGTTGTGTTCAATATCAACTAGCAATAATTCCTCTCATTTTAAGACTGCTATCACCCAAAATTTGACTGTCTGTTTATGAAAAGAAGAATTTTTTTTTTTACAGACCAGAGCATAAGGACACAGGTTCTTTTCTCAGCACACAGATAGATATGCAAATTTAGTTTTTTTTCTTCACACACAGATAGAAACGCAGTGAAATATGCAGGAACTTTTCACTTTCTTTCTCAATACACAGGTAGACTTTTCCTCTGGTTTTTCAAAATGATGTTGTTCAATTCACCACCTTATATAAACAAATCATGCATAGAGAAGTTTTTTTCAAGCCTACCTTGTTTGGAGCTTCAATTTCAACAAAAATTCAAGGTTTCCCTTCTCTGCAGAGCTGTTCTACCTTTCTTGTAGAACCCTTCCTATAGAAGTCTCCCGGCTCTTGTAGAATAGAACTGTCCTTCCGGTAGAGCCTGACAGGTGGGAGATTTTCGAAAAAAGGCAGAAAAATTGGTGGAGGATGACTGGTTAACAGTTTTTGGAAGCGGTGGATGCATACTACAGTCGAGGACATCGTAAGTGCAGAATGAACAGAAGGTGGTGCATGTTTCAGCTGGGCATCTTTTAACTGTGGCGTGATTCGTGGTGAGGAGATGAGGTGACCAGACCGGACCGTTGGTCTGACATCACAACCGTAATGTTTCTGCGTGTTTCTGACCACCATCACCTCCCCTCTACTATTATCTGTTGCCACCACTACCAATCCCAATTATTTCTCCCTGAATCGACACTCTACACATGCTGGCTACACATCTAATTGGCAATTTTGAATGTAATGGGGCTCGTTTGGATCCCACAAGGATATGTAACTGGTCGAGGGTGGCAAGTTGATTGGCCACTGATTCCACTCAATCCGAACCATTCCCATAGGCATGCAGCTTTTAAAATATGATTTATGCAATTGACGAATAAGTTTAGGCACTTACCTGCGTCGTCACAGCCGTGTTATGCAGATTTCGGGTTTTGGAACCTATTCCTTCGTTTGTTGTTGCTACATGCACACTGCACGCTTGGCCTCGGTTGTTGCTGATATTCTTACATTCAAGAAGAGCTCCATGCATGTCTTTTCTGCCATACTTTGTTGTCAGTGTCTGTGGAGTATGTCTTCTAGAGGGATCGGATGCTACAGGATGTCCTGTAGCTGCTTCTCCTCCTGGAATACAAGCTAGAATGAGTAGGGTTGTACTGCTGATGAGGGCCTCGGCTGATGAGGAGTCTAGATGGGGGGTAACAGGTATGGTGAGTGAAGAACTACTGCTTGTTTTTCATTAAAAAAAATTTGCTAGGAGTATGAAGAAAACAGGCCTTCTATGTGTGACTGTGCAAGCATATAAAGAATGAGTGCAATGGAGGTGTACGAAGATGGAAAAATGTGACATATGGTGATGGATGGAAGCAGGGAGGTTTAGAGGCCTCATAGATAGATTCCCAACCTTTGGGTCCTCTTTTGAGATTGATTTTGGCTTATTTATAGGTTCTACAGGATCCTACTGTAGAAGACACAGAACTTCCTGTAGAAGACAAAATGCTTCCTGTAGAAGGTGAAATTTTAGCCTGACTGAGACCAAATCTTAAGAAAGGGTATTGGTCATGGAGAAATGGATTGTGAGGGATGCTTGTAGCCTGGTGCTAACCTCTGTCTTTGTCTTGTTTGATCCTCCTGACCTTCAATGTCCTTCCTACAACCTGCAATTATTCAACATAAATTAGCTTTATTTCTTCTTTTTCTTTTTTCTCTTCTTTTTCTAGTCTGAGATAGCTGGGGCGCCTCCAAGAGGTTTTCCACCCTCACTGTCTACCATGGGAACCTCCAAGAGGTTTTCACCCAAGGATCTTTTATTCTTTTTCTGATTTCTATTTTTTTTTTTTGTGTTCAAGGTGTGGATGGAGTGGAGACAGGGGCCTACTCCACTACCAACACTGATTTGTCCAGAGTTTCAATGAACTCCTGCTTAGAAAGGGGCTTCCTGTAGATTTTCAATCGATTCTCATTAATGAGCATGGGGATGGCTTCCTCATCAATGGTCCTGATAAGGACTGAACCATTGTCATTGCATTTCTAGACAATGGCTATGGGGCTTGATCAGAAATTACCAATTAAGTTCAACATTCACCTTGGTTAATTGGTCAATTCTTTTACCAAACTCTGCCAGTTCCTCAAACCAATCCTTTTCTAATTTGTCTACATTTATCAACAAGTCCTCTCGATGAATGGATATTAAATTTGATTCAAGTAACAAATATGTAATGGATTCCACTATAGAATTAGAAAAATCATGTGATTCATTGACCAACTTCCTTATGAAACGAATTTTGGCTTCTAGCTTTTGAAAATAATATATTTTTGCATTTCATTAACTTTGGAAAAATCAAAATTCTTTCCCTCAATACTATTCTGCCATTTTAGTAGTTTGTTCAAATCTCATTTGGTGTCATACAATAGGATTCAATGTCAACTAACTCCTTAGTCAATGCATCTCCCATCCTGCACTTTGTTTGAATCAAACCCAATGTCTCACAGATAAGTTGATGTTGGTTTTGGAGCTGAGCATTAAGCTAATAGGCATCTTGTTTGAATTTGATTAAATGAGGGGTTTTGACCTGAATCATTTCTAACTTTTAGTGTAAATCCTTGGGTTTTCCATCCATTAGCTTTATCTCTTTATCATGATTATTTACAGTGCATTGAACTATTTCTTCAGCTCTGTCGAGGTGATATCATTTTGTTTTAACTCTATCTACCACTACGCTTTTAATTGTTCCTTTTATTCTACATATTTTTGTTCCATGGTGGTTATCCTTTCATTCATCTCATTCAACAATACATGTACCTCTATTTCTTTGTCTATAGTTGCAAAGGCATAGGTACATGTAAATTAAGTCATTTTACCTAGCTCATCTATAGTAGGAATAGAGGATCCTTTCCAAAGGACTTCAAGATAAGTAGTTAAAGGAGATTTTTTCGGGACTAATGCTGAGTACTAATCTAATTTTCTCTTTTCTCTTTCCCCTTTTCACCAAAATTTTATGAATTAGGCTATAAAAGCTATCCATAGGAGGAATATCCTTGATATCCAGGAAGATTTCAGATGTAGGATGAGCAACGATAATTTCTACTTCAAGATGAGTCACTACTGGTGTCTTCTCAGGTGTGATTTGACATGACAAAGTAATTTTCTTAGTGTTGGGATTATTATTTGGATATTTATATTGAGAAGTAGTCTCTTCTTATAGACCATGATTTCTTGTGCTCCTTTTTTGAATTGTTTAATGATTTCTTTAAATTCTTGCCATACCTTTTCCCACTTCAAGTCTTCTATATGAACGTTTCCTTCACGGATTCAAGAAAAAGTTATTCCCGTTTGTTGTAACTGAGTGGAAACCACTATGTCCTTTAGGGACGAACATATTTCTAAAAGAAGTTGTACTAAATTCATAGGTAAAAGGGACAACCTTGAATTTCTAAAAGCGATGAACTACTCTTGTTTTTAACTAACAATTTTTCATGCAAAATTGTTTAAAATCGTGTTGTATGAGGAGGCTTCAACAAACAAATCATCAAACTATTGTTCTTTTCTACAAAACTTTCAAATGCCAAAGGTTGTAGCAATGTGTCGTGCTACTCCATTATTTTCATATGTCCTAATGGGGACAATGACAAATTTTAAGGCCTCTATAGGTTGCACCTCTTTTTTTGCATGACCATAATTAGCTAGGAATAATTTCTGAGAGGGAGAGGAAACTAGATTCAAACCCTTTTATTGAAGTCTCTGAGTGCTTTAGTTATTCCATGGGCTACCCTCTAGTAAGCCACTTCATTGCATAACAATTTATGAGGATTGTAGAGAGACAGAGCATGAGTTGTTTCATAACTTCCCCAAACTCTTATATACATTACATAAACAATTCCTCACCGAACCATTTCCTAATTTTCTGAAGGTTGTCCATGGCTTTTGGGGACACTCTCGAAGGCTTGGCTTCAAATACTATTTCATAAATAGGAATGATGACTCGGTGGAAGATTTCATGAAAATGGTCAAAATAATTGGATTGTCAAAGCACATTATGTTAAATATAAATTAGGAGAGGATCAAAAGGGGTCCATTTCCATCCTATGGCTGGGAAATCCAAGGAAAAACAAAGGAAGTCCATAATATATGTAAACATGTAAAATGGTTGAATAATGTTTTCATAAACTGATTCGGATTTAAGGAGGAACACAAAAATTTACAGAGATAACCATAAATACAGAGATGCAGGGGAAATAATACTTCATTTCATTACTGTAAAATACTGAAATATGCTTACAAACAGAAATGGAGATAAACCAGCTAGGATGACGGTAGCTTATCTCTGAAAAGATATGTGGTGGCTACATGCCTCTGAACTGTGTTACAATGCGGCTCGAAGGCGTACTTATTGTTGAGAAACAATGGAAAACCCTAAACATCCAAAACGTAACCCTAGAAGATGAAATGCCAAATCGTGGGCCCCGTTTGGGTAAATTGGTACATCAACCTCCGGGGGTCGTAACTTTGGCATACGATCTTCGTTTGACACGTACAATAGCTCATTAGAAATATCTATTCGAGAACTACAATGTTGGGAAGCGCAACATTGATCCATGGACCCATGTTGCGCCCAAATTTCCCAAAAAACGTCATTTAGGGCCTCAAAATCGCTAGGGAAGTTCAGGACCCGAAAAATCGCCAAAAATAGTAAATTGTGCTACAATTATGGAAAATGAAAAAATGAAAGAGACAGTTGTGGGGGTCCAAGTGGGATAGATGGGTGGCCACCAATATCCACCTAGATCATTCCTCCCCCCTTAGGAAGTAATGGTCCCCATTTCGTTGAGTTCCTCCATCTGTTGAACTTGGTTCGTGGTGAGCTGTTTCGCAATCTCTGATGTGTCCAGTAATGGTTGGAAGCATGGTAGGGGGAGATCGACATTGAACACTCGATACAAGTGAAGGAATGGAGGAATGTTGTTCTCCAAATAATTGTTTCCAACAACCTTGGTACTGGTGTAAGGACCATGTCAGAGTGGTCTGAGCTTCTGATGGGCTCTTGTAAGGCATTCTTTTTGCATATGTCACCAAACTTTGTTGCTCACCTGAAGCTTATGTGTTACCCCTGTGGGTGAGGATAAGTTGTTCGTGTTTTCTGTCATGACCGTATCCCTTTTTTATTGCTACTGCATGGAGGAACCCTTCATGGGGTTTTTATGTGGCTATGATCTTCCCCTTACTTTGGGAGCGAACTAGATAGAAAATAAATTTCCTAGTCTGGGAGATGATCTCCCTGCATTTCTTAGTAGAGATCAAAGAGGTGGCGATGGGTGGGGCTACCCCCGATATCCTGTGTAATGAATTACCCAAACTGATAATAATAGTGCGAGGCCTTCACCGATACACAACATGTCCCCTCCATAAGTATGGTTGGCCTAATAGTACATCACAAACATTCAGAGGTGCAACATCACACAATACCTCGTATGTGAAGGGCTTGATGTTGTAGGGGAGACGACATTGCTATCAAACTCAGAGATCTCGTCCTTGGTGAAGCCACCCGATATTGTACGGTTGTAGGTGTGGTGTAGTCGGTAGGCCCAACCGCTTCACGACCTCTGCTAAAATGAGGTTCTTTTGGCTCCCACTGTCAACAATGAATTGTAGTGGTGAACCCTTCACCCACATTTGTGACTGGAAAAGTTGCTCCCCCTCCTCTGGATATTTGGGCTCATTCTTCTGGATCTTGGCAGTGGCAATAGTGGCGCTGGGCACGACATCAATGATTTTATTTCCTTTTCCATTCACCTTTTCGGGTTCTAACTCAGGGTCGAAACATGCATCTGATTCTGAAGCCTTCAACTGGACTACCAACGATTTCCTGGCCCGAAACACACTTGTGTTGTGAGTGGTGCTCTTGTGGAACTCACACCACTTTCATGTGTCGTTCTTCAACATCGTGGTGTTTTTCTTTTCTTGTGGCTTTGACGAGTTTCCTTGCATCACCCTGCCTTGGCTTTGTCCTTTGGTTATTGGATTCGCAGATCCAAAGTTTGCTTCTTCTGTTTAAACTTCTGCTCGATTTTGACAGCATATCGGTACGTCGTGCCAAGCGATCAGATGTTCAGGAACTCCATCTCTTCCTGGATGTATCTGTGTAGGAAACCATGGTATTTGAGTACCAAATGCACCTCAGAATTCTTGATACCTAATTGTTTGCAAAGCGTATGAAAATTGTTTGTGAACTTTGGCACATCTTGGCCCCTTCCCTGCCATAGCATGGTCCATTTCATGTCTTTTTCCTCATATGTTTTGACAGGGTAGTACTGCTCCTTGATGGTGTTATAGACATTTTTGTGCCTTACATCACTGAGCAAGAAATGTCAATAATAAAGGGATCCAAAGTTCCCTAAACATGTTGTTCCTACCCCTAGAGGAACAAGGCCAGCAAACCACAGCATTTAACAAAATTTCTCCACCTGAAAACACTCAAAAACAAGGCAATTCTGGATCATGTCAACTGTGCCACTAAGCATCTGCGCTGAATGTCAAGAGCTCCACTGTCTACCTGCGTTGAATGTCAACTGCAAAGAAGGCTACCTGCGCTGGGCGAGTTTGGACATGTGGCAGAGTCATTCCTCAAGGTGTCAATGCCCAGGAAGCTTCCAAAATGACACTTGGATCAAGGAATTCGACTGGTGATGAGTAAGAGGTTCCAAATCTCCAAGTGGAAGCAAGAACTTCCAAGTGGACTCAAGAACCGAAGTGGGAGAGGACACTAGTCAGCTTAATACCAGCATCAAGCTGACTCATCCTTTCTCCAAAACTCCTATATATAGATATCTCTCATGAGGTCTAAGGAGGCTGGAATTTAGTATTTGCAATGAATTGCTGTTGGTTTGTGGTTAGAAACATTGGGTGTGTTATGCTTTGAAAGGAGCTGAAGAAGGAAGTCCATTCTGCTGGGAAGGAGATGCTGGGTTGGAGCCCTATGGGTTGTATCTCTTCCTGAACACTGTTACTTTCAATAAAGCTATTTTGATTCTTTCCTATATGCTGGTGTATTTTGTGTAATTGCATTAGTATATTTGATTTACTTCTAATCTTGAATCATTTATGAATATGTATATTTTCCTTTGTATTGTGTTCTTCTCTTGTTGCAAGTAGCTGTTCTCTTGTCACAGGTAGTTGTTCTCTTGTGATCTCGTGGGATTCAAGTAGCTGTTCTCTTGATCAAGCAAGGAGGCAAGTAGCTGTGGACACACAAAGAGAAGAGGATCTAGTTCGAGGGACAACCGAAAGACAATGGTAAGCCTGCCGATCTCCTCTATTTCATATTTCATAAAGGAAGAAATCATGATAGCTGTATTCGTTTGTTGCTAAGGCGCTGTCACACCTTAGGTGGATAGGATCATCCTAAATAGGCATTTTTCCCCACAAAAAATTGGCGACTCCGCTGGGGAAGAACTTGTTTATTCATTTCATTTGTGTTTCCGTCATTTGTTTACTTCATAGACTTGACAACAACTCTTGAACTGTATCTTTCCCGGATGCAAAGTAAAAGTTGCTGCTTTGATCCAGTATGTTGGACTTGTCTATGATCTAAACTAGATCCACAAACGATTTGATTGATCCTTGTGATAGTATTTAGTACCTTATCAAAGCATCCCTCTGTTTATACCTTGCTTGTGTTTCTGATTTGGCCTGAAACAGTGTATTTTTGAGCATTTTGTGACCCGGAAACCAGGAGAAACGAGAGTTTCTCTCTTCATTGCAGGCACTGTGAAGGCAGTCTGCATTTCAACACAGGTCCCGAAGGGGCTACCTGCGCTGAATGTCAAACTGACAGTGTTCTACCTGCACTGAACCAGTGTGGCCTTGTGCAGCTGGGGTTCTTTGTCCTTTTTGCCATGTTTTGATCTCTGTTTTTGCAGCCTTTAACCACGTATAGGTGCTGGTCTGATAACCCATTTCTTTGCCTAAATTCCACCCCAATTTTTGTACAAAAAGATTGTGAATGTTTTTATGTGTTTGTGGCGTCATTTATAGTCTTCCTTTGCATGAGTAAAATAGTCTTTTTGTAGCCTTTGATTCAGATCTGATTGAGAGTGATCTTAGAAGAGAGTTCATTGGCTGTTTGTTCAGACTGATTATAGTTTTACTTTTGCTTATTGGTTTGAATTTGTTCTTTTCAAAAGTATCAAAAACGAGCCTTTATTTCGAAAATCGCAAAGTGATTGTAATCTCTTCTACCCTTGTTGATTTCGAAGAAAGTGAACTTGTTTATTTTGATCATTGTAAAAGAGAATTCAAATTTGTGCAAAAAGCTTTCTAAGTAGGCATTTATACTAAGAAAGTTAAAACAAACACCTGCATTGTGCATTTGATAAGTTTGCATGTTGGATTTAGGGAAAGTGCATTAGAGTGTGTTGATTGCTCTTTGAGAAAAGATAGTCGCTCTCTTTTCCCTTAGTAGCTAGGATTTTCAAAGTTGAAAGATTGTAAAGCTTGCCTATCATCTTAGACTGCATTTAGGAATTTGTATCATACATCTCGTGGTGAACCTTGAAAGGAAAACTTTAAAAAGATCAACTTAAAATATATTGAATGAACCTAACAATGCTTTGCAACATAACGCTCATCGTAGAGGTCTAGGTAGAGACGTGTTTCGGCGTCGTTAAACGTAGTGACTGTCGATCTCTAAGAAGGTGGGTGATTCCTCTTGAGGGATGATTGCACTAATACGGAATTGTGCTCCCACGTACCATCGCGTATATATTGGGAGACCCCTATAGGCATATATCTTTTATCCTTAGGAAGCCGTGTCGGCCGCCCTACTGATCGCAATGCAGTGAACACAGCATTCACAAAGATCGACCACCCGTACCGTAAAACGTATTCTGTGGTTTTGCGAAAGGTTTGGCACACCCTCTGCCTAGATCTCCAAAGCAGTTTCTTTTGGCCTTTTTCAGACTCTATAACAGAAAAAGTCCATCCGAGCATTTGTCACTTCGGGCTCGTTAAAACATCGAAGGAGACTAGATTCATCTTTAGCTTTTTGTCGACTCTTTAAAACTGAAAAAGCAAGTTGTGTCTAAAAGCGTCGTTAATAATTTATTTTAAACGGAACAATCACCCTTTAATCCTGCGTTGATCTTTAGGTTGAAAAGATGGAGCACACCAACCAAGGAGTTCCCTTGGGTGGAAATCCTAGTCCCTTCTCCTCTTGGGGAGATGTTGGTGCGCCCCACATGGCCACATTGTCGCTTCCAGGACTGACAATTGGCCTACCAGTTTGGCTCTTTTCGACCAATGTCGTTCAAAATACCACCACTCCTGAACAGTCGAGTCAACAGTTAGATCAGACAAGAGTTGCCTCCCAGCCTTCCACTTCATCTTCTTCCCCTCCTTCCTCTTCGCTTGACGGAACTGGTCGATCAAAAAATCAGGTTCCTAAGGAGAAGAAGGAGCCTAAGGCGACTGGGGGCAAGCAAATGTCATCTAACAAAAATCAACACACCGCACTTGTAAGGCCTAAATCGCCATGCATCATATGCAGGGGAGACCACTTCCATAGAGATTTTCCCTGTATCCCACGGATACTAAGAGACTGGTCCCCCCGTTTGCACAATTCGGGAGCATCGACCTCTGATAGCCATGTCGACTGCTCACCGTCAACTAGTGGGAGTGAAGCTCCAGGACAGAATGGGAAAGTTAAATTTCCCTGCAGACTGTGTGAAGGCGATCACGCCATCCACCATTGTCCCTTCTTAGATGAGGCAAAGAGAGTTCTGGAAGATCGTCCGATTTTACGAGCGAATCTTCCTCCTGGATACCAAAGACTCCTGCCAAGTCCCTCACTAGTTGAGAATCTGGCTCAGCCACTTAGATGGTCAGCCGAAACACCTGTCATTGAAGAAGAACCGTCTAGATCCATGCCTGATGAAAGTCAAAAGGTTGATACGGCAGTTGACCCGGTTTTGCCTTCAGAGGCTCCATCTTCGAATGACACCATCACAGAGGAGAATACAGACGACATCGTCCAAGTTCTCTTCATCAGCACTGACTCTGATGATCAAGGGGGCAATGCCACCATTCCTTTGTCAAAGGAAGGAAGTTCATCAGAGCGCTATCCGGCCGTATATTCGGTCCCACCACCAAGCAACCTGGTTGTGTCCTTTGATTGGAACCAACTAGGCAGACCCCGGTTGCCAGCTAGTGTGCCATTCAGAATTATTTTTCAAATATACAGAATGGTAATGGCTAGCACTATCATTGATGAGGGGGCATCTGTGAGTATCCTTTCCTCTATTGCTTGGAGAGCGCTTGGTTCGCCAGCACTCTTACCTGAGATGAGAAATCTATCAGGCTTTGATAAAGGAACCAGTCGACCTTTAGGGATCCTCCCCAATGTGCCTATAACATTGAAAGGGAAGACCGTTCAAACGAACGTGATGGTCGTTCAAGGACCCTTGGATTATAACCTACTCCTTGGACGAGACTATATATATTCCATGGGAGCTGTAGTCTCCTCACTCTTTAGAGTAACGTGTTTTCCGCATGAAGGAAGAATGGTCAAGCCCGTAGACCAACTTTCATTCCCCGGATCACACATCGCAAATAGTCATTCGCCATCCCTAAATGGTCTATTCATGCAAGAAGTGTCTCAACCCATGGTCCGTCCTCCTGATGAGCGTGAGTAATCCGGGAGGATATGACTGGTACCCAGGGGGCATGCATCCTGGCCTGCTTCGGCAGGGGAACTTTGGGTATAAGGTAGAATTTCCGCGAGAGAATATGACTAGTCCATACCCCGTCCGTGGTTGGAAGAGGGGTTGTTCCGGAATAAGATTCTTTTGTCAAAGTTATGTGAGAGTGCGGGGGTCGTCACTCACCTTTGTCTATTACGGTAGACATCGCCGAGGAAGTGTTTTGTTAAACGAAACAATCTTTAGGTAACCTGAAAAGGGTAGGCCGAAAGTGTTTTATTTAACAAGACAATCTTTGGGTAACCAGAAAGAGGTAAGCCTCCCTCAGTAACACAAATGTTTTGTCTTTGAGTAGTGTTCTTCTCTTGTCGCAAGTAGCTGCTCTCTTGTCGCAAGTAGTTGTTCTCTTGCGATCTTGCGAAAAATCTGTTGAAAGTTGGGCTGACGAGAAGACAAGTACCGTATAGACCCGTTAAAATTAACGAGAAGACAAGTATCGTTAAAATTGGACTAGCAAGACGACAAGTAGCTGTGAACACCCAAAGAAAAGCAGAGGTGAGAAGGAGGAGGGGCAACCTTGAAATTGTATTTTATACCTGGGGGCATGCAAACCTTTTGGAGTGCAAGGTAAGAGCAGTTATTTATCTATTTTTTAGGTTAGCCGTTTCCGAACTTGCATAAAGAAAGGATGAGAGGGAGCATAGCTTTGGTAAGGCGCAAGCTCTATAAAAAATGGATTCTTTCATGAGACACTCTTATCTTATGACTGGGTAACCAAGCAGTTTTAGCATAAAGTTCATGCTCGTTAAAAAATAAACGCAAGATCCGAGCAGTTTTAACGCGGTCTTCATGCTCGTTAAAAAATAAATATAAGCAGTGAGCAATGTTTCCTCCAGAGTTTAAGCTCATTTTTAACTAAAAAATGAACCTACCCCTGTAAATAACCGCTGTGATCGTAAATTTATCAGCCATAAAAGCCTTGGTCGTGTTTGCATCTGCCACCTCCACTTTCATTTGGCCGATCGTTCACCTCCATATGATTGTTTACCCGTTTTGAGGAACAGCTGCGAAGAGTGATTTCACCTAGCCATCCTTGTGACACTGCCGTGATTGGAAAATTCCAACCTGTACCTGGAATCAGTTGCTATCCCTGTTTATCACTCGTTCCTCAAAAGATGAGTCTTCTTTAAGCTCTTTTCAGCTGACTCGTAAAATATGAAAAGATTGCCGAGTTTTGGCCTTCCAGCTCGTTAAAGGACCGAAAGAGCTATCCCTCCTCTAGATTTTAATCTTTTTGGACCTGAGGGATTATTGCACAAAAAGGTCGAGCGCTTGTTTTATTCGGCTCGTTAAAGTTATCGAAAATTCATCCCTTTTGTATTGTTTTATACTTTTTCGGACTTAAGGGATTAGATGACGAAAAAGGAATTTTGGAGTTAACTTTATGTACCTTTTCAGACTTTCTAAAAATGAAAAGGACTGAGTTATCCTTGTCATTAGACTCGTTAAAATGATTAAATAGTGACAAACTTGTCTTTAGACGAGAACGAGTTTCCCTATCGCTAGGCTTGTTAAAACATAGCGATGGGCTTGCCCGAAGGGCAGGTTATAGAACAAGCATATGTTATCCTCCTCAAGCTTGACAAAAATAAAGAGGTACTGGTCAGTAATGACTGGGGAAAAATTGGGAAAGATCAAGAAAACTCTGATGGTAGCAGGTCGCTCTTGAACATGACACTTTTCCTTCGTATCACATTCGGATTGGGTTGTTTTCATTCACCGGTCACATCACCATGGTCTTGCCATACCATCCATATTTGGGGTAATGCTACCGATCCATCGCATCAGTGTCGCCATATGTTCAAGAGAAGTCGTTCATAAAGAGTCAACCGGGTCCCATCCACTGCCATACATTATCCTTCATCCATTCATGACCGCCACCCTGAATCATATGTCACAGATTGTTTTCACCTCCATTAAAATCATTAGCTCCGTTCCGTGTCACTGATGTGGGATTCATTAAGGCCCTCCTTCGACGGATCGCTCTTTGTCGACATCAGCTCATTATCCAAGGAGTTGATCTAGGAACAACCCCTTCAGTACTTTGAAACTTGCATGCCTCAATGGCAAGTTTCTCACTTCCGGCGATAGGTATACATCAATGACCTTCGACTAGAAGATTTTGCGTGGTGTTTGACGCCAAGTCCTTTATTCACACCACGTGAATTGTACTGCAGTACCTTGAGGGTCATTATCATTATCGGTGACTCCTCTCGCGCTTGTTAATGGTTTACATCATTGACCGGTAATCAAGCGATGTCTTTCCATGTTCGAGTTCAGCGCAATTCTCACATGGATCAACTTATACTTAGAGTGAAGATCGAACGAGTTTGAAGACCCCGGATCTAGTTTCATCCATCCGGGCTGCGATATATATTCAGGAAAAATAAAGACATTTGACATGTACATCATTGCAGCAGATGATCATCCTACTCAAAGGATGATAATTTTCACCAAAATTATCAGTCTACCATGAGACGATCGTTTGTTCTATGTACAAAAATGAATTTATAAAGCTGAGCATGGGAATGCCCGCCTCAGCTAGATCATGAAAGCAGAATGAACCATAATGTATTGTATTGTATTTTATTACAGGTCTCCTCCCAGCAGATGGATGAACTTCGGACCCTCCTGGATAAAGCATTTCACCCGATAAACAGCCTCATACTTTAGGGGGCAACTGTTATAGACATTTTTGTGCCTTACATCACTGAGCATGAAATTTCAATAATCAAAGGATCCAAAGTTCCCTAAACATGTTGTTCCTACCACTAGAGGAACAAGGCCAGCAAACCACAGCATTTAACAAAAGTTCTCCACCTGAAAACACTCAAAAACAAGGCAATTTTGGATCATGTCAACTGCTCCACTGAGCATCTGCACTGAATGTCAAGAGCTCCACTGTCTACCTGCGTTGAATGTCAACTGCAAAGAAGGCTACCTGCGCTGGGCGAGTTTGGACATGTGGCAGAGTCATTCCTCAAGGTGTCAATGCCCAGGAAGCTTCCAAAATGACACTTGGATCAGGGAATTCGACTGGTGATGAGTAAGAGGTTCCAAATCTCCAAGTGGAAGCAAGAACCTCCAAGTGGACTCAAGAACTGAAGTGGGAGAGGACACTAGTCAGCTTCATACCAGCATCAAGCTGACTCATCCTTTCTCCAAAACTCCTATATATAGATCTCTCTCATGAGGTCTGAGGAGGTTGGAATTTAGTATTTGCAACGAATTGCTGTTGGTTTGTGGTTAGAAACATTGGGTGTGTTATGCTTTGAAAGGAGCTGAAGAAGGAAGTTCATTCTGCTGGGAAGGAGATGCTGGGTTGGAGCCCTATGGGTTGTATCTCTTCTTGAACACTATTACTTTCAATAAAGCTATTTTGATTCTTTCCTATATGCTGGTGTATTTTGTGTAATTGCATTAGTATATTTTATTTACTTCTAATCCTGAATCATTTATGAATATGTATATTTGCCTTTGTATTGTGTTCTTCTCTTGTTGCAAGTAGTTGTTCTCTTGTCACAGGTAGGTGTTCTCTTGTGATCTCGTGGGATTCAAGTAGCTATTCTCTTGATCAAGCAAGGAGGCAAGTAGCTGTGGACACACAAAGAGAAGAGGATCTAGTTCGAGGGACAACCGAAAGAAAACGGTAAGTCTGCCGATCTCCTCTATTTCATATTTCATAAAGGAAGAAATCATGATAGCTGTATTGTTTGTTGCTAAGGCATTGTCACACCTTAGGTGGATAGGATCGTCCTAAATAGGCATTTTTCCCCATAACAGATGGCATCCCGGAATGAATCCCATGTGGGTATGACTGAAAATAGTGAACCTATACTTTCATTCTTCTCCTCGTAGTAGATTTCCCACCAGTCCTTGACGTGGGGGGCTGCTTTGAGAAGAGTGAAAATAATCTTTTCCCGACTGGAAAAATAATGAAAAGAAAAATAACCCTCTAGCAGATTTAACCATTTATCGATGGCATCTGCCTCTATTTGAGCCTCGAATATGGGGATTTCAAATTTAACTTGTACCTTAAATGGTGTGTCATTTCCAGAGTAGCTGTTGGAAGCTGATGAGTCGCCCATGGGTAGCCGATGAAGGATCTGGGCAAAGTTTTCCATCATCGCGTTCCTTTGTCGCTCGAGGGCTTCTTCGAGCAATATTTTGATCGAAGCTCCTGCCCCATTGTCTTTCTTTTCATCCGCCATGGGAGGCCGTCGGGATTTGTGAGGCTGGTCTTTCAAAGGTTCAACCAGTTGAAGCCCTAACTCCTTATATCCCAACCTCGTTGTGGACATGCAAAGAAAAACAAAGAAAAAGCAGACCGCTCTGATACCACTGATCCGGATTTAAGCAAGAATGCAACAAATTACATAGATAACCATAAATACAGAGATGCAGTAGAAATAATACTTCATTTCATTACTATAAAACACTGAAATATGCTTACAAATATAAATGGAGATAAACCAGCTAGGGCGATGGTAGCTTATCTCTGAGAAGAGATGTGGCAGCTACATGCCTCTGAACTGTGTTACAATGAGGCTCGAAGGCCTATTTATTGTTGAAAAACAATGGGAAACCCCAAACATCCAAAACCTAACCCTAGAGGATGAAAGGCCAAACTATTGACCTCGTTTGGGTAAATTGGTACATCAACTTCCCGAGGTCGTAACTTTGGCATACAATCTTCATTTGACGCGCACAATATCTCATTAGAAAGATATATCCAAGCACTACAAGTTTAGGGAGAGCATCATTGACCCATGGACCCATGTTGCTCCCAGATTTCCAAAAAAATGTTGTTTAGGGCCTCAAAACGGCTCCAGAAGTTCAATACCCGAAAAACTGCAAAAAGTTAGTAAATTGTGGTACAATAACGGAAACTGAAAAGATGAAAGAGACAGTTGTGGGGTCCAAGTGGGCTAGGTGGGTGGCCACAAACATCCACCAGGATCACAAACACTCTGAGAGGTGTAGAAATCGATAATGTTCTTAGCTAGGTAATTGGAAAATAGGGTGGCCCAATCAAAGTTAACGCCCTCAAATGACCCATCAATTAGGGAAACCCAACAGTATGGAAACTCAAAAATGTTGGGATAAGCATATAATTTTCACAACTCGTGGCAATTTGACATAAAGGAGTAGCAAGTGAGGCTATATAATACTTACTATCCTCCTCTAATTTATGTTTATTTGGGTCTTTCCTCCAATATTTTATGGAATCAATAGCTTCTCCATGTTTATTGACACAATCTTGCACATATTGTTTGTCAAAAGTGCGTTGTGGTTCTGACAAACAGTACATCGTTTGAATGTATTTCAACATGAATGAGACAATCACTATGCCCGGATGTGATTTTTTTTCTTCTAAATGTAGACCTTCTCTACTACCCATCTAACCATATCGTTATATGGCATTAATCTAGGCCTCACTATAATTCTTTTCAAGAAGGAATTCACTACTTCTTGAAGGGTTGCCTCTGACGAAGGTACTTTGCCATCCACTATCACAATCCTCATTGTAACTTGTGGCCCTTCATATTAGAAAAATTATAAATATTCTCCCACAAAGTACTACTTGAATCTCGTGTACAAACTATGTCTGAGAAAAAGCCTGAACCAAGAAGCTTATCATCTATAATCTCCTTGTTTAGGCCGGTAGGTTGCGGTGCAAGATATTTCCTATTAGATTTTTCATTCTTCATTTCATCTAGTTGGGAAGTATCAGAGCTCCCCTATGAAAAGAGAAGAAAAAATTAGCAAAGCAAAGTAAATATGTGTAGTAGTAAAAATGAGCAGAGTGGGCCTACTACTAATAAAATAAGCAGTTGTATTATATAAGCGGAATTGGGGCCTCATACTCACAAATAAATCCTATAATATTATATGAGTGGGAGTGACAACCAAACCTTATCTACATGCTATCTAATAATTGTGATGACGTGGATGCAAGAGACCCATGTGCCCATAATCTTTTGGAATTAAACTTTAAATAGTTACGGGTTGCTGGGGTTCTAGGTACCAACTTTCCTAGTAATTAAGCGCCAAATCAAAAGTGCACTTTCCAAAGTGTTTAAGAATATTGGTTGACATTGCAATGGTTTTTTAAAAGGCATATTTTATTATTTTTAAATGTTTAATAAAAGAAAAATGTGCTTTTTAAAGGGTAAATTATAAGCTTAGAAAAAACAAAAGGGTCCCCATTATTATTACAATTTAAAAATCAATAGGGGTTTTTGTTTGCTACAACACAAAGACAAACCCAAATCTGACTAGATAGAATGATCATAGAGGCCTTTAACCATGGGATCACATTCCATCCAAATAAGGTTTTCATTTTGCATACTCACAAAATCCCATATTGTGCCTGATAATGCTGATTTGCACCAAGCACTAACTAGTCCATACCTAACTAACTCGTGGGTTTTTGCACTAGATCTTCAACGTTATGAGAAAAACTTGTTCATCTAACTCGTTTAAGTAAGCCAATTCCTATCATATCTCCTATGGCCCCTATGGCATTCGTGAGCGACCCACATTCATGTGTACATATAAAAAAAGTGAAATCTATCGACCCCTATGGATATAATCTTGCGTTCGCCTCCACCTCTCTCATCTAGAATGAAGGGGGGATGGAACAGACACATTGTTGTAGCTCCACCCAATCACATACACAAAGAAAAACAATCACTAGACTTACCAAAGGAAAGAGAAAAAAAATTCATCCCTATATCATTCTCTAAAGTCCCAATTTCACAATAACTTTTTCTGCTCCAATGAAGATCACCAAAAAAACCATAGCAAAGTGCACCATCACCACCATTGTGTGAGTTAATCAATTTAAAAATTAGAATTATAGATATATAGATATAAATATTAATTTATAAAATGTTTAAAAGTTTTAATAAAATAATTTATTTAACATTTTCTTTTAAGTTTAAAAAATGAAAATCTTATTAATATATATATATAATGTGGAATTCTTATAACTTTTAAATCTGATAGAAAAAGTTAGCTATAAGTCACTGCTTGTGTGAATAAATAACTTATAATTAATATATAATTTAATGTTTTATTATTGTTTATTATGTATATAATTTTTAATTTAATTTTTAATTTTCAATAAATGAATTCGATATTATAAATTTTATATTAAAATTGTGCATAATTAATATCTATTTTTTTTTGCTTATTAAGGTGGTATATATTAATATTTATATATAATTTTAAGTGAAATTATAATTTTGAATTTTATTTGAAGTATAAAATAACTACATTCAATTCCAGAATTATATAATTTAAATTCCATTTAAAAAAAACCAAAAAAAGAAGCTAGCTAAAACTGTGCTGTACCAACCAATTTTAAACAGAAATTAATTTAAAATATTTTAGAAAAAAAAAAAATTTAAAAAAACAAACCCGAACACACCAAAAATTCGAAAACTTAAATAAAGGGGTCATATTGTAACCGGATGTCCAATGCCCAACGCTTTATCACTGTTCATTGAGACCAGCTGTGTTTATCATGCCATATTTTTTCTGAACGTATTAAATGAGTTGAGTTGTATATATTTATTTTTGGATAATTAATTTGTTAAAATTTAAGTGTGGATATATAGCTAGGCTTATTTAATTATCATATATAAACTACTTATTTTTAACTCATATTTCCACTGCAATCAAACTAACCCGCTAAAATCTAAAGATAGACATATACAGCCAGACTCATTTACTTCCCATTCCCATTTGCCAAATACTTATTTTTTACCCATGTTTTCACTGCAGCTATATCATGCGTTTAGTGGGCTGAGCAAACCATTTAAGTGAACAGTCAAGCTGTCAGGTCATGCGTTTGGTGGGCTGAGCAAACCATTTAAGTGAACACTCAAGCTGTCAGGTCATGCGTTTGGTGGGCTGAGCAAACTATTTACGTGAACATCATAGTACCAACTGTGCGTTTTCCACTGCAGTATTCAGGTCATGTGTTTGGCAGGTTGAGCATACCATTTCCGTGAACATCATAGTACCATGACTCCGACTATAATGCTCGAATTGTGTTTAGCATCACTCAAAGTTCTCGACTGATAGATTTTCCCTGTAGTTTTGTCAAATGTGTGGAGAAGGGTCGGTTCTAGCGTTTTCGTAGTTCAACGAAAGCCTAATTGTTAAAATTTTCAATGATTTGGGAGACTGTTAAAAGCGTGCATATGCTGGAGTTTTATGAGAATAATGTTTTAGCACCATTCTAGAAAACGTATCCTTTAATGATGCCGTTTTATGGGTATAATGTTTTAGCGACCATGCTGACAAAAGTATCATTTAATGATGCCGTTTTATGGGAATAATGTTTTAGGCACCATGCTGACAAACGTATCATTTATTGTAAGTCGTGTTAAACGGGACTGAAATGGGTAGGATTGGAAAGAAATGGATTATAAAGAAGTGGACACAAGACTGGGAATTGTCTTAGTGTATTTTTTTAGAGTTTAAGTCAGAATTTGAGGGAAAATCGAGGGAAACAAATTGTGGTGAAATCTTGATTTGTGTTATTTAAACTAGTTTTTTTGACTATATGAATTCAGCACACTCAAACCTGGAGGGCACTTCTATTATGCAGGCTTACCCATAAACTTGTGATTTCAATGAATTCTTACCAGATTTTAGAGAAATTAGACCGGAAAAATCCACCAAAAAAACTTCCAAAAAATCACAGTAAAGACAACTCCCAAGACTCGAATGTGACAGACCTTACACCGTAAGGTGTGGTTGTGATACCCTTGCAAATCTTGATTCGAAATCATTTCAGTTGGCACTCAATGGGTAGTGAGAGACCTCACATAGTAAGCTCTCGTTGTGATACCCATACAAGTCTTGTAAGGTCATCCAAGTTGGAAATTATTAATTCCTACTTGTCTATGGTTACAATTCTCCATTTGAGGAGTTTGTTCCTATATAATAGGGATTTAGTTTTCTCTAGATTAGTGTGTGGTTGAGAGAATCTCTCAACCACACTAGTCTACGTCCAAGATAGAATTCCTATCTTGAGACCATTGATTGTATAAATATGTGTGTAATTTTCTTCATTAAGAGATAATAGAATATAATATTGATTGTGCAACTTTTATCTTGGTATCAGAGCCTGAGGGCCTAGCCCCTTGTGGGCTGGGCTGCTCCTCGGCTGAAGAGAATAAAAGTAGTTTTGTGAATATTTGTTTGTGGCAGCATTCAATCTGTTGGTTGATCATTGAGTGTGAGCATCATCGGTTTTTGGATCAGTCGCTGCGTGGATCTCTGCTGTGGAGTCGCTGTAATTCCTCTGTTTTTTTAGTAGTGCATCGATTGATTGAGAATACAACTTCGAGTCGTATTGTGATCAACGATGGATGTATGCCATCGTGGAGACCATGACCTAAGTTTGGAGGATTGCTGGTGCGGTGATTGTGGACGTAAACTCTGTATTAGTGCTGCAAGCACGCACGGTTGAGATTCGAACCTGGTCCGTGGACGTAAACTCCCAGCCATCCCTGCTTCCTTTTTCGATCTCGTTTTCAAAACCGGTAGAGGCAGAATTATGGCCGATCGGAATCTCTTAAATTGCGCGCCAGCACAGGCAGTTCTATGATCCGGGCTGCTCCATGGCGAGAATCTTGCGCTGGATACGAATTTAATTCATTTATTGGATTACAAGGACTTAGCATCGCCGGCGGTCATGGTTTGAGGGATCAGCGCCAGATTGAGAGATCGACGCGGGTCAGGAGTATTATTGGAGTGTTGCGTGGCAGAATCGCTGCGGTATTGTTGGAGTGTGTGTTGGAGACGAAGCATCGGTGATGTGTGGTGCTCTTGAATATTATGATAGGGTGTATGATTGAGTCACACCGAAGAGCGAGAAGCGCCTGGAGCGTTTCAAGAACCGGAACTTCTTCAAGGAAGTCTTTCTGTGGGCCTCTGCAGGCATCGGGCTTTGTTGTTCAAAGTATTAGCAGATACCATTGACTTGCCCTGTCGTATTGCTCGGGGCTGTAGGTATTGCGGGTAGGATGATGGTTCATCCTGTATTGTGCAGTGTGGTGATGACAGGGAATACGTTGTTGATTTAATTGGAAGACCGGGGGTTATGTCTGATCCAAATTGTGCTACTCCAGGTGGAGGCCGAGGGTGGCTTTGCTGCCTACTGTGTATGCTTTGAACCCGCGAGTTCTTGTGCCTCTTGTTTATGCTGGAAATGCGAGTGCTGACGGTTCTTTGTCTGCTTCGTGCTTGGAGGAGTTGTTGGATCCCAAGGTGTGAGGGGCAAGATCGTGCTATGTGACCGTGCGGGTAATCGAGCAGGCAGCGGGTTTTCATCGGAAATTGCTACGCGGTGAGCCCCGCTATACTCATCAGGAGGTTCCCAAGGATAAAGTCCGTTGCGCTCAAAGGGAAGCCCCATTTTGCGGACTTTAACATGGTGCCCCCTGGCTGGGGCGCTGATATCCATCCCTGACTGGTCGCCATGGCGGAGGCGTATCCTTGGCTGGAAGAACTCAGGCTTAAGCGCATGGTGATCACTGACGAGAGCCTTCAGCTCCTCGCGCGTTCTTTTCCCAACTTCAAGGTTCGGCTTCAGCACGGATGGGCTCGCTGCCATTGCCGCGGAAAGGTTTCAGGTGTCGACCTTTATGATATCAGATCACAGAAGACTATACTCCCCAGTGATCTGGTATGTTTGAAAAAGTGGATCTAGAAGCAATCGCTCAGCCAGATGGAACTATCAAGTTGAAGTTCGCATTTCTCGAAAGTCAGTGGCAATCTTCAGAGTCATTTCGTTGTATTAATGTGGGTCTACTTTCTCACCCTAAACCCAAGGAGGTGAACTTTAATAGTATGTATGATTCACAGAAGGAAAGGTTTATTCGAGACCAAGAGCTGGAGTACAGGCGCCGTATTCGAGACTCTAGGTCCTGCATTCTTCCAAAGAGTGTGGAGAGGGAGATTCAGAAGTGGTTACAGACTGAAGGGCCTTCTCCCCCATCCCCTGTGAAGCCTCCTACCGTGCGTGGTGTGTTGGAGCGGCCTGCGTGCATATTCTGAGCGCATTTATGTTTGTGCCTCTAGTGATTGAATAACCCACAGATAGCATCGATGGTGGCCCTGAAGGAGACAGTGATCTTCATATTTCTTTCGCCCAAGAGTCGTTTTGTTGTGGTGGGACGGTGTGTGCGATCTGGTCTGATTATGTGCTCAGTATTTTGGGTGATCTTCCTGTTACTGTCAGGATAATGCTGAGAGTTTCGGTCTGGGCAAACGAGTCGGCTGTGTTGATTCTTTGGACTCTTTGCCAGAATTCCTCCCACTGCTCATTCGCGGCGGAGGCTCTCCAGGCTTGCGCCTTACAGAAGCTGCTGGTCCTAGTTTAGATTGGCTGTAGTGAGAGCGCAATGAAAAAAAAAAAAAAAACTCTTGAACAGGTACAGAAAAGAATGGGAATGCGCAGACACCATGGACCTTGCTGAATTTTTCTTTGGAAAAGTGAAGATGTCATGTTGTATATTGTATTAAGAATAGTCATGTGAGTAAGGTAAATCTGGTAGGAAGAATTAATTTATTTGTTGTGACATTTAGCTTGGCAAACTAGTGTCACTAGTGTAAATCTATGTTGGAATTTGCCATTCCAACAATAGACAAATTTATTTGCAGGAATGATTTATTACCAGATATGAGAAGACATGACAGCTACATCAGAGATTGAAGGATGATCGAGATCCTGTTGCAGGTTGTTAGCAAGCATAAGGCAGTGTGTTTGAAAACTGTTCTTGAAGGGAAAATTGTGTTCTCTTCGTGGGGCTGTGAGTGCCTGTGTTCTGGTGGACCTCTCACAGATGAGGTAAAGGAGCAGCAACAATGTTAAGGAGGACAACAAAGTAGATTTTTTTTTTTTTGTTTTAGTGTGGTTTGTGGAGTAGACTCCCTAGTATATTGTAATAGTCATTGTATGTACCAGAAAGTCCAAATGTTGAAATGTAAGCCTTGCTAAGGCATTTGAAAGTTCGTGGTGATCTCAAAACCACTTTGTAATGGTTTGTGGTCAGCCTGAAACCATCTATAGAGCCTTAGTGGCTACAGGAGTTGCCCGATGGTGGCAAACTGAGATCCTTGATCAGCTCGGTGGTAGCAGATCGGATCTGCCCGGTGGTGGCGAATTGAGATCCTTGATCAGCTCGGTGGTAGCAGATCGGATCTGCCCGGTGGTGGCGAATTGAGGTTCCGTGATCGGACCTGCCCGGTGGTGGCGAATAGAGCTCTGTGATCTGCTCGGTGGAAGCAGATGAAGTCGGCGGATTTGCCCGGTGGTGGTAAATCGGACTTGCCCGGTGGTGGCAGATTGCCTTTGTGGCTGTGTGTACACAGGAGCTTTGTGCTCGTAGGAGAAGGTGGACTGCAGTAACACCTGGCTCGGACTCAGATGATTCTTTCTGAGTAGAAGGGGATTGATGCGTTTTTCACACTGACAGCAGCACCAGGATGGCCAACTGGCGCGTCTGTTAGGCCATTAATCGCGCCAATGGCGCGGGTTTATCATTCAGGATCGCGCCAATTCACCTTCAAGTGGATCTGCAGGAGAGGCAGATCGGATCAATTTAGCTGTATTGGAAACGCCAAATTTGCAGATTGTGGAACTGTCCGAGGGCGACAGAGTGTGGAGGTTTTGTACATGCAATTCGCCTGATGGTGGTGGATTTGACTATCATGACAAGTAGTCATTAAGGGGGGGAGTTGGAAATTATTAATTCCTACTTGTCTATGGTTACAATTCTCCATTTGAGGAGTTTGTTCCTATATAATAGGGATTTAGTTTTCTCTAGATTAGTGTGTGGTTGAGAGAATCTCTCAACCACACTAGTGTACGTCCAAGATAGAATTCCTATCTTGAGACCATTGATTGTATAAATATGTGTGTAATTTTCTTCATTAAAATATAATAGAATATAATATTGATTGTGCAAATTTTATCTATCCAAATCCGTCCAATTGGCACTATGCAAATTTGAGAGATAGAATGGTCAGTGCAAAGACTCATATTTTTCAATCATTCCATGAATTCGCTTTTGAGGTGACATTGATTGAAATATTAAACTTGTAACAATGTCCAACTTTGTTTTATCTATAAATCTTAGAAAGATATAATTAAACATGATTTTCATATTGTTTGTGGCATCGTCTTAAATTTTCAGTAATTCGGTCGTGTCTATAGAAAAAATTGAAAATTCTCGATTCATTCTATTCGGCGGAATTTCTGGTCAAATTCCAATCGTCTTTCGTGTGATAGAGTTGAGTCAATCTGATTGAAGGACTGATGTGATGTGTCAAGTAGACCAACGGGACACTCAAAGGCAATGATGTGATGTCTCAAGTAGACCAATGGGACACTCAACTGCCTTTGCTTAGATGTTTCTTTCCTAGCTCTAATGGGGGACCGGGTGTGGTGTATTGATGTTTTGTCTAATATTTTAGTAATAGGGTTGATGTGACGCCATCACGGCTGATGTTTTTTTACTGTGAAACCAGGGTTGATGGATGACGAGTGCTTATCTTTCCATGTGGTTGCTCCTTTTATATATAATGGTTATGAATTTGTATCATTTTCTTCTTATGAGTAACCAGACTGAACCAAGGAGGTTTGTATATGCGATTCCAATCATATCTTAATTGTTCTATAACTGGCTTATGTTTTAAGTTAAAAAGGTCAATAATGGCCCATCGCACACCCCGTGTTGGAGACCCTGAACGTAATATATTAGGCAAGAGAAAAATTAATAAATTTCTATCCTTATTGAATTTCAAACTTTTTCTTAACTATAATGGAGACTCAATTTTGATTAATAAAGGATCCATTAACGAATATGTATGGAATTTTGTTTATCATTTTATTTTTACAAATGAATATTGTGTAAAATACAAGGTAAGGGAAAAATACCACTCGACGATGATTGGATCAGAAGATATGATAAATGTTGGGCATTTTTTTTACTAAAATATGTTAGTATAATATAATGCAAACCGTGAACAACATTGTTTGATTAGTGCCGCAAAATACAATGCCAATCGTAAGCGGTTTTCATTATAATACCGACAAGACGCTCATTCTAGTTGAAATCTGCAACGAACATTTTCAAACTCTTTTTCTCGCCTTCACACGTTAGGGTTAGATTTTTATTTGCTTGACAACAAATAAACAGTTATCTCTCAAAAATTATAAAAACTTCAAAATTTTTGAAAATTCAAACCCCAATGTGTTTAAAGCGTCATTATTGAGTAATGAACATCAAAAGAAATTAAGCCAACGGATTGTCAAAATGTGAGAAAGAGAGTCCCGCCATTCATTCTGGACGATTTATTGGAAAAGAATAGTAAAATTCCGTAAAATACAACTTTAAAAAAACAGCCATTTTGTAACAAACCACTGCCCCACCAAAAAAATGTTTGCATGTGTATAAATTATGGTTTACTGTTTGAGTAAAAATATTGGTTTATACTAGCATAATATTATTACTGTAAATATATTTACTAATGTGGTTAATACAGGTAGACAAATGTATTTACTAATGTGATTGATATTGGTAGACATGTGTGTTTTTTGGCCATTGATATATAAAAGGTAGATGGGTAAGCACCTTAGTAAATGTGGTTATGCTACTTAACAACCTAAGTTTATGGTGTGGATTCATTGACTATGGTTAACCAGGGTTGAAAAAGTTCATCATGGTTGAAGAGGTTTGACAAAGGTATTGCTACATCAATCTATAATATTATATTAGTGTTGACATTATTAAAATGTTACATTAATATTGATCATGGTTGATCATTGTTACCCATGATTGACAATGGTTCATGTTAGATTAATATTCATGCTAATTTTACAATAATTTTACAATTGATGTATCAATATATTATTGTTACATCAATATAATAGTGTTACATTAATATTGACATGGTTACTCTGTTACATTAATATTGACCATTGTTCACCATTCTTAACCATGTTTGACAATGATTCATGTTACATCAACTTTAATGTTACATTAACTTTAGAAAAATGGTTGCATTAATTGTGTTGAAGTGGGTTGATAGGGCTAGGCATGGTTCACAAGGTTGATCATGGTTGATGAGGGTTGACCATTGTTGGTCCAGGAAGAGCATGGTGGAATTTAGTTGACAATGATTAATAATTACTACCATGGTTGACTAAGGATTATGATGAAAGATTATGGTTAACCTTGGTTTACCGTTGTTGTCCATGGTTGACCATTATTGCTTGGTCAACGTTAATGTTGTCCATAGTTGACCATGATCAACCATCAAATCTTCCATTAATGTTAATGCTAATATTATATTATTGCTATAAAAATGGTTACATTAATGGTTCAAGAGGGTTAGGCGGGTTGACCATGGTTGATGAGGATGGCCATGGTTGAAGAGGGCTAACCATTGTTGATCGAGGGAGACAATGGTTGACCTCTCTCGACCATGATTTTAACTGAATACCATGGTTGGGATTTTTTTCTTTGTGTTGTCCAAGAATTTATTAACGTAGAAATTTTGCACAATTTTTTTTTACACAACCACATGTCACATAGCAACAAAAAATTGTTAAGGAAAATATGACATGAAAATTCTTTTCTGGATTGTATGTTTGTGTCATTTTATTTATACAACCACATCGGGATGTTAGTTGTGTAATGTGATTTTTCTATAATGTGTAACATTCACCAAAAGGAAATTTCTAATTATAATTATGATGTTCATTTGTTTGTCACTAGGTAACTAGACTAACATTTTTCCTCACATTGTACCAACATTTGTTTCGTCGTATTTTGATGCCATTTTATTTTTCACAACAGAATTGAGATGTTAGTTTTGTAATGTGACATTTTGATGAAACCAAATTTTTTATTTTTTAAAATAAATAAAAAAGACAATTGTTTTAAAGAAATTGTGTTAAGACTTAAAACAATAGATCTCACATTAACACCTATTCATATTAACAAGATATTAAATGTGGTTGTAATGTTGCATTGTGATAGTGGATAAGCATAGTCAAACATAATCAAGCACATTAGTAAACCAATGTGTTTTAAACCATATTACTATTAACATTATTAACATTTTAAAACATTGGCTTTGGTGAGCATGGTTTTAAGTGTGGGTGAACATGGCTTCACCATGTTCACCATGGGTGAACATGGTTTAACTAATCTCACCATATTTGGCCATATTTTTCTATGATAGATTATGATTGTCTATATTGATGTTGAATGCCTATGGTTTACAATGTTTGACCATACTAAACATTGTTGGCTAGGTTGAGCATGATTTTTGAAGATTGATTATGGTGACTATGATTGACCAATGATAACGATGATTAACCATGACTGACCTAGTGATCTGAATTGGATCATTATATTGTTTGTCATCCATCTCGATGCATTTGTACTGGAAAAACTCGAGGAATCATCTCACGAGGTTTTTTTATTGGCAGGACCCAATTTGGCGAAACAACATCTCAAACCTTTCAAGAGCATTTTGAGGCATCAAATGATGTTTTTTGGAGCTAAAATTTCTTATACTTTAGTGTGACACATTTTCATGCTATTGTAAATACACAGATCTTTCCAACGAAACAAGAAGCATGTCAATCAGAGCTCGCATGCAAAAGTTATGTCACTCAGAAGTTGACCTTCTTGTTTTCACACCTATAGTTTGGGAGGAGGTCACGTCAGCCCCCATATTCATAGGAAAGGGGCTAGCCACATTTTTGTGATGTAAAAGGCTCTAGAGGAGTATATATTGTAACTCTAGTTAAGAGTTGATGTAGTCGAAATTAACCACTAGTAGGCTATCAGGCTATATTATGACTGAGCCACTCAGAGCAAGAGGCATTCCATTATTTCGAGAGAATTTGTTAGGGTCCAACCCTAACCCCCTTATTTATGTAATAGGGTCGAGTCATAGTTATAGTTAAGTAAAGAGTCAATAAAGCCCATATTAATAATTGTAAGTAGTCGACCCACTTTTAAAGAAGGGACCACAGTTAGTTGCAAATGGGCCATGGTATTAGATAGATGGTATTAATAAGAACCATGGTATTGACCCATGGTATTACATGTACGAATCCTATATAAAGGATAGAGACTCCCGTCGAGGAGCATCATGTCTTATTTTGTAATTGAGCCTAACTCTATTGGAGGTTGCCCCCTCAAAGAGGGAAGTGAACATTACTTTCCTTTCTGAATAATATAATACATGCTATTATTTGTTATCGTTCTTTGTTCTGGGTATATTTCTTCGCATATTTGGTATTCTAGTATCTTCTCGCAGGTCAAGAGCATAACAAGTGGTATCAGAGCACTTTCCATGGCCGGTGGGATCTCCATTTTTAGCAAATTTTTCTTTTTTTGGTTACAGACATGTTCCAACATCTTTAAACCATGGGATTTTTCATTGAGCGCATAAACCTGCGGATTTGGGGAGGCATGCACGCAGGAAATACAAGAGGTGTTCACGCTTGTTGGACTCCCTTGTAACCCCTATGGGTACCCCATCGAGTAGTAGCGCATTAGATAGAACCGCACACGAACTATCTTCCAAGTACCCTCTGGGTATATCGGGAGCCCCCTAGGCTCTCATGAAACCTCACCTTAATGAACAGTCGGTCATCTTGCTACTACAGTACACCGAGAATAGCAATCGAGGAGATTACTCGCTCCTAAAATAGGGTAGTCGGGTTGTAGAGCTAAGGGTACGGTTGATCGTCCTTGCTTAGTGCCCTGAAAGATTGGGCCGAGTACTATTGTCGGACCTTATGTATATAGCAATATGTAGCACCTGAAACTCCTTGAGATCATAGTTCCCTTGTCTCTCTCTAGATCAAGCATCATCTTTGCCAGATTAGATCTAGCAGGTGGGGTCCGGTTGCAACCACAATAATTAGTTCTGCCATTCACATCTCTTAGATCCACCATTCAAATCTATGAGATCCGCCAATCAGATCTATTAGATCCGCCGTACAGATCTAGCCATTGGGTTCTGTAGCAGTCACCACAGTCAGATTTGCCATTCAGATCTAGTACCAGGTGTTCGATCACAGCTACATTCCTACTCATACTCTATAGTTGAGGGTTCGCCGAGAGATCTGACTATTTTTGTGGGCCCCTATACCTCGGCATGATTCTCGTAGGACATTGGGAAAAATTTACTTTTCTGCAATTCAGCTATTGCAACATTCCTAAGATAAGAGTAAAACTCCTTTTGGAGTAAAAAAAATAGAAAATTTGAGACCCTCCTGAGAAGCTTATAGCAGACTTAGCCCATAAGAATCAGGTTGACGAGCTGAGAAATGTGGTACCATTCACTTGTTAGTGTAAAAAATTTCATGTGGTCCCAAATTTTATTTATTTTTTTCGTAGTAACGATAAGTGCACCGAATCAGTGCATGATACAAATCAGAGCTCAAGCTATGGCCAATGAGAATATTGACACCCTTGAACAAAATTTGGATGCATTAATGACAATGATCATGACCTTGGCTGACACAATCACAAAGGGAAAGTCGTAGGAACAATCGGAGGCATATTCTTTCATTGAAAATATTGAGGATGAGTCTAGCCATCTCTTCACCTCTATGGCAACCACCAACATTCCCAACTGCGACTACCCAAGTTGGACATGTATAAATTTGATGGCTCCCATCCGGCCACATGGCTAACACAAATAGAGCAATATTGCACATTGAATCACATCAGAGATGATGCAACTCATCTAAGTGTGGGGAGCATGTACTTGAACAACGAAAGATGGCAATGGTGGCAGTGACATCAACATTGCTATGGAATGCTCGTGACTTGGCAAGTATTCGAAAAAGCCATTGTTGATCGCTTCGACCATGAATCTAATTTTTTGGGTCATCTTACTAAGCTCCGACAGACAGGATCAGTGCAAGAATATATTACAGCCTTTGAAGTCTTAGCCTTCCGCACATGAGGTCTACGAGATGAGTTTTACATGGAATGTTTTGTCAGCAATCTCAAAGAATCCATACAAGCCCATGTCCGACTGCAAAACCCAATCTCATGGCAGGATGCTTGCAAGATAGCTCATGAAGTAGAACAAGCATTAGCGGCTCAGTCGACTTGTCCAAATTTCATAGCCAAGGGTCTCCCCACCCAGGCTCCAAGCACTACCCAAACACTTAAGTTTCAAAAGGTGCCACCAGCAGAAATGGTGGAAAGAAGAAAGCAAGGGTTGTGTTACTACTATGATGACAAATACTCCACGGAGAATAAATGCAAGGAACCCAAATTCTTTCAAATTGATGCTACTGATCACAGGTCATCGGAGGAAGCCTCACCCTTTGAGGAACTAGAAGAGGAAGATGAGGACAACCAGTTGGAAAATGTGCTCCCAGCTACACCTGAGGAACCAGTTATCTCGCTTCATGCTTTGGCAAGGTTTTCTTCTATCCAAACTCTAAAAATCATAGGTTTTATTAAGCATCGCCCTATAGTAGTCCTGATTGATAATGGTAGTACACATAACTTTATCCATCAAAGAGTCGCTAAAGCAGTGCATCATTTTGTCAGAGCAGTCTCTAATTTCCAGGTCCAAATTGCTGATGGGGGGACAATGAAATGTGAAGGCTGCTATGAAAATGTCAAACTTCGAATGGTGGATTATCAGTTAAAGACCCACATGTTTTTTATACACATGGGAGGGTGTAAAATTGTCTTGGGTGTTGAACGACTCTGCACAATCAGCCCAATCACAATGGATTTCCAGGAGTTATATACGATCTTTAAGCAGAAAAAGCACACATATACCCTCCACGGACTCCAGGCGGGTGCTCCCTCTATCATCAGCTCGCATAGGATGGAAAAATTGTTAAAAAAGGGCCACCATGGAGTTATAGCCCAATTTAATGCCATCTAGGAATTCAAACCCACTTCTCTTCATATTCATCCTTAGATGCAATAGATCTTAAACAACCATCTGCCGGTCTTTGACAAGCCTCATGAGCTTCGACCCTTGAGAGGGGAACATGATCATATCATTACTTTGGTCCGAGGGGCCCAACCACCAAATGTGCGCCCATATAGATATCCGTTCACCCAAAAGAATGAAATTGAAAAAATCATCAAGGAACTCCTGGAAGCAGGCATCTTTCATCCTAGCTTTAGTCCTTATTCATTTCATGTGATTATGGTTCTCAAGGAAGATGGGGAATGGTGTATGTGTGTAGAATTCAAGGCCCTCAACAATTTGACGGTCAAAGATAAATTTCCCATCCCAGTTGTCGATGATTTGATAGATGAACTAAATGGGGCTCAATTCTTTACTAAGCTCGACCTTCACTCGGGCTATCACCAAATTCGCATGAGAGAAGTAGACATTCCAAAGACTGCTTTCCAAACTCATGAAGGCCATTATGAATTCCTAGTCATGCCATTTCGTCTTTGTAATGCGCCATCCAATTTTCAAAGCCTCATGAACTACCTGCTCAAACTATATCTTAGAAAATGTGTCCTTGTTTTCTTTGATGACATCCTCATCTATAGCCGCACCTGGGCCACACATCTTCAGCATGTAGATCTACTCTTGCAACTGCTATGGAAGCATAAATTATTTGTCAAGATGTCCAAGTGCTCTTTTGGCATGGAAGAAGTTGATTATTTGGGCCACATTGTGGGGTGTGAAGGTGTCAGGGTGGACCCCAAAAAGATCCAGGCAATGCAGGTGGTGTATTCCAGTATTGTAGCAATGATGTTACAACTCCTGGGACTCGCTTCTTTACTTTTATCAACCCGGTTGTTCGTAACAAACTTGGAAGCGACGGTGCTATATGCATGAGTACTAGCTCTTACTGCAGGCTGTCACTTGATCAGCTGGCACAAGTTCGCTAGGAGCTTAAGCCAACTTCTATGAGCTCTTAGAAGAAGCTTCTAACTGTGATGGATGAAAGCTAACTCGAAAGAGGCTAATATACTTGTAGAAAGAAGATGAAAGCTGAAAGCAAATGCTAACCCTAGCAAACCCTAGTTTTACCGACTATCCCTACTGGTGCAAGAAAAGAAATGAAAGGTGCGAATATCGATGCCATTGACTCTTCGAAAAGTAAAATGCATGCGACTAAGCTACTTCTGAAGTAAAATCTGGAAAAAACATCCTTTTTTATTTTTGAGTAATCTTACTGAATTATTATGCATGTGCTTTAACTATTTTTGACTATGCAAAGGTTGATTGGCAAAGGGAAATGGAGTTGGTGCTTGCACGAGGTTGAGAAGGTGAGAAGAGGGCCTAAGGGGTCTGTAGCACCCTTCCAGAGAGTTTCACAACGATCAAATCTCGAAAAACTGCTCACGTGAACATCTACAGGAAGTCTGCAGGGGTTCTACAGGATGTTCTACTGGAAGAGCCGAAAGAGGATTTTAGAGGGTTGATAGTGGAAAAACGGTGGGAAAGTGAAAGTGGAGGATGGATAAGGATGTTAAGGGGTCTAGGACCTGGTAAATGAAGCTAAGGAGTGATGAAGGTGGTTGGATTTGTTCAAGGAAGGAGGGAGCAATGTTGCATATAAATGTAGAAATTAAGGCAAATCGGGAATGTGTGGCGAATGCAGGGGAGGAATCTTGGATTAGGGGTTGGAGTAGGTTGCATGATGAAGGAATGGTAGTTAGGGATGTATTACAGGTGCTCTACACACTATTTTCCAGAACTGATCGAATAAAGACTGCAAAAAATAGAGATCTATCTATTTTGACCTAATCTGACCTAAAAACCAGAAACATGATGAGCAAAAGTTTATAGACAGGTAACCATGCCAGATAACTATGGAAACTAAGCAAGAACAAATCTAAACATGCAAGTACAACTGGTATCGACTTCTCCAACTAAAAATCTAACACTAGCAATTGCATGGAAAGGCAAAAAACAGTGTTTTTGTGGCAGCAAGTATGCCTTGGTCTCAACTCATGGTCCCAGGGAGGGAGAGATGAGATCAAGGGTTTCTTGATGGCCTTTTTGCATATCTTTTCTATTATCACACTTTCAAATCAAACTGAAGCATGAAAAGCTATTTTAATCATCAAAAGCAACCTAAGTAACAAAGCAAGACCTTAACCTAAATAACAAAAATTATTCTATGAATGCAAGGAAAACACATAAAAGTACACAAAGGAGGTACTGGCACTTGGGTTGGGCCAAACCCCAAGAGCTAAAGCCTCCTAAAAAAAGCTCAGAGATGATGTAAAGTGAAATTTATCTCCATTACTAAAAAATAACCATGTCACAAAAATGTTTACAACAAGAGCTCGAAAATGACTGAAAGGCAGAGCATCACTAAAGTGTGAAAAACAACTTTCCAATAGCTAAACTACCAAGGCTTGAAGCCTTCCTACTTATGCACCATGAGGACCTCCAACAGACCTCCTTAACTTGAGGGGCTTGGCTGCTCAAAACTGCAAGTAATCAGCCACTTCACAAAATCTGCTCGGCTTCCCTTTGATATCATCTTTGGTGGGTTGTTGAACTCCGAACCGATGGTGGAGAACTCAAGGAAGGGGCCATTTAGTGTAGGAGACACCCTTCCTACTAATCCTCAGCCTTGTTCCCTTGTATTTGGCTGTCAACTGGCTCATAAATGCTTGACCTTGGTCCAAAAGATGTCCAAAAATCTGCAATAAGCACGTATTAGACTTTGTGGTCAAGTGACTATTCTCATTCATTCATTTAAGATAAATATATTCAAAAGCATGCATAAAAATATGAATAATGGTGGATTAATCGGGAATAATATGCAAAATGAGCCCAATAAGTTACCCATTTTTGGGGCTCATCATCAACCCTTGCTAAATGTGTTGCTCATCCTCTAAGCAACTAATCTAGCTCATCATCTTTGATTGCTTTGATTGCCTCTCTAACATCCAAGGCTTCTGAGGTGATGTCCTCTTCTCGGTCATGAAACCCTATTTTTCTCTCTACCTCCTCCCACTGCCTGTGCTCTTCTTCTTCTTTGACTCCTTCGAGTAGTCCTAAAAGCAATGGAGGACTGAACTTTAGGCCGATTCAGTTATCCTACAGATTTTGCATTGACTGTTTATAGAGTGGTACTCTTGCCAAGGCCTCCCTCATCTTTGTTGGGGAGTGGTATTCCCTTATTTTCAGACTGTGGGACAGTGTGTTCCATCTCCTTGTGCAAGCAAGAATGCAGTTATTCCCCAACAGTCTTTCCATGTCCTGAAAGTGAGCAATGGCCTAAGCTTGTCTTTCAATGTAGTCTACGAGAACCTGAGGGTTGTTGGCCAGGTGCTGGTGGGCATATATTAAAGTTGAGGGATCTTCTGGTTCTACCCTGATCATGAGTGGCTCACTTAGCTCTCTGTCCATAACTTTCCTAATTTCTGCTGCCCTCTTTTCCTCATGGTTTAACCAAGAGGCCATGGCCATGAGTTGCACATCTCCCAATGCAGCATTGGGGTCCAATAGATTTATGTTTGGAAGTGCCAAGTTGTGTAAATAGAATTCTGATAACTTGGCCTTATCTTCTGCTGAGCTACTTTCACACAAATCCATAAACTGATGGTAGTTCTGAAATGGAGTGCCCCTTTGGGCCAAGGTGTTAATTTCAAATTGCAACCATTGATCTTTAAGATATAAGGCATATGACTTAGCAGGTTGCCTACATTGTAAGGCTTCTACTGCCCAGCTGGCCATGCAGGCCAGTTGGTCCTCTTTCTCTTGCACCTGTTGTTTTAAAAGCTATATTTCTTCTACTGCCTATGTCTCCTTCTCCTGTAGCAGCTTTGTCAACATCTCCACATCAACTTGCAGCTTTTCCTCTCTTTGTTGTTCCTCAGTTGTTTCTTTATCTGCTAGAGGTCCTTCTTGCTGTTGTTGTGCTCCAAAATGGATAGCCTATCTTCCTTATGACCTCCTTGTAGTTGTAACTGTTGTTTTAGCACTTCATTCTCCTCCTGTAATTTAGCTCTTTGACTCCTTTCCACGTGCCTCACCATGGCCAACTCTTCTCGTGATTCTTTGAGTTGTTATTCGAGGTGGCCTATGTCTACCACACCCTTGTATTTGGCAATCCTCATCCAAGTGTGAGTCCTACCCCATTCTTGTTCCAATGCAAAGAAGAGTTGTACGGCAAACTTCTGTGGGATGATCTTCCCACTTTCTAACAGGTTGTAATATGAACCCTGTTGGGCCATTAATATGCCATTATTATTATAACTTTTGAACACCTATTTATTCCATTTTTACTTTTCTTTATCATGTCATTTACTATAATTTATTATATAAATCCAATTTATAATTATTTATGCTCTTATGAATGAATATTATTTATTCTCCTTTATTTCTAACAAATTGATGATTATGCATGATTTTATCAATGATAGTTTTAATAAATTGGTTGTAATATTATTCACCATTTTTATCCTCCAAGATAATTTCCATATTGAAGATTTGATCATTAAAAGTACCAACTCAGAAAATAGCTGAAATAAGGAGTGACAGTTTTGCGGTTGAGATTCGGAGCAAATGAAGAAGAATATGGAAAATCCGGAATATGGGTTTTGTCCAGAATGGACCAAATTAACATTAGCGAAGAACGGTTTGCCCAAATTTCACTTGTATTGAGAGAAACACAGGGTTCTTTGAGCACGATTTTCTCAGATTTGTTGTGTGGCTGTTTCCCAAATCTTAGCTGCAAAGCCAAATTCCCCTTGCTCTTGTTGAAAGATAGATGGAAATATATTTTCTTGTTGATAAATTGGTTGGAAGCAATCCAATTTTGTAATAGAAATCATTTTGTAATTATCTTTGTTGTAACTTCTCTCTGATCTCTTTCTATTTAAATGAAAATAGAGATCAGAGATGGGGATGGCTAAGAGAATGTTGAATTGAGGATTTAGAATTAGAGATTTAGAATTAAGAATTCATGATAGGATAGGAAGAAGAAAGGATTGTTTCATACTGTAAGTCTCAAAGCTTCAGTTCTTGTAATGATTTCACCATTTAATGATTAATGCTTGATTTGGGAGTTGTTGTTCATTCTTTTCATCTGAAGTAACCTAGCAGCATCCGCTGGCGGCTAAGGGCCCAGCCTCTGGTGGAGTACGCTGCTTATGCTGATGTATATTATATTTGTAGTTCATGTGTGGTTTTGATTATCAGCTTGAATCGGTAATCTAGTGTGTTTTGTTATCTTATATTGCAACTCTGTTATATTTCATATATCGTTCTCTGCAATAAGAAAACTGTAATGTGCATTCTGATCTTATAACGTATAGCTATTCCTTTAAAATTTGTTAATGTAACATTGTTGTTCTCTACAGAATGTTATTGATGTTTAATTGCAAAGTAATCGAGCTGTAACCTTCTTAAGCTGGTATTAATGTATTTGTATATGGTTTATACTTCATACGATTGCTGTTCAATTGACCTTGTGGTTCCATTATGAATTGCAATTGTTACCCTTTCTAACCAGGATTAGTACTTGCGGTATCAAACTCAGATTATTGTTTTTCTTAATATCTCTGTATGCTGTGTGTATTATTTATTTCAGCACCGTAGGCTCTAAGCGTTGTTCTATATTTCATTTCTAATTAGCTGCCACTCTATTTCCGTTTGCTTTCCAATTTATTCTTAGAGTAAAGATTGCTATTTTTTTGGCTTTGTTGTTGTTTGTTTCCATTAATTAGAGTGTGTTGTTCAGGTTCCTTTAATTACAGTTTGTTCCCATTTTCTTTGTTGTTCATTTCTTTTGATTAATTGCAAGAGTTTTCTTTTAAAAGAGTTTTCCTAATTTACTTTCAATAGAAGCTTTAGTTTAAATTATATTTCCTTTTAATTGCTTTAATATAGGGTTGTCAACTGTAGAGAACATTGGTTACTGCTTCCTCGTTCTCAGATTGATTTTCTTGTTCTAGTTTGATTTTAATTGTATCAATCTTTAGAGGAATGAGTTATTGCTACTGTATCCTCGATTGATGTTTGCTGAGTGAATAGTTGGATTTTAGAGCATTTGAGTTTCTATTGTTGTAGTTAGATTTCTTCTCAAGCATCCATTTACTTCTAAGCACTATACTACAAAACATTACTCTTGAGAAAATAGCCGCCTTACACTGAGGACACTCTTGAAACAAAAAGTCGTACCTGGGTTGACAATTAATGTGAGGTAATTAGGAGTTAAAAAAAACACCTTTTTATCGCTCCACAAGCCCAAGCTAGGCTGAGGGCTTGGTTCCAATATCTGCTCGGTCTTTTCCTCTCCAAGTGTTTGTTTGGCTGCCTTCTCCTCCAATTTCTCAGTCTCTTTTAACTTAGCTAGAGTTTCCTATAGATATTATTAGCTTCCTATAGAGCTGCCTTTGAGTCCATCATCCTCATTCTCTCTCTCCAGGTGGAGGTTTTTGGGCTTCCTCTTTCATAGGTGATAGATATCTTTGAAGGAGACTCTTCTTTTGGCTTAGTGGTTGTGTCCTCAATGACAATTGGTTCCTTCGATTGTGGCTAGGGCTTGCCCACTTTGATCCTTGTGCTTCTCCTGACTTTAAAGTACATGGAGGTTTGCCTCTTGCTCTTTCCTTTTTGTTTTCCAGGAGTTCTTAATGTAGCAAGAACAGCTATTGCCCCCCTTGCCAACATCTCAGGTGATTTCTCCTCTTGCTTCTTTTTTTGTTCTCTTCCTGTAGAAATCTCTGTGTCCACTGTTTATGTCTGTGTTGCTGCCATCTCAGTGTGTGTCTTTCCCTTTCCTTTTTGGGTGCCTGCTTTGGCTATGGCAACCTTCATTTGATCTTTCTCGACCTTTTCTTTTCTACTCTGCATACGCTTTTCGCTTGGTGTTTTTGTTTTTGTTTCTTCCTTTGTTTTAGATTCAACATTCTGGCCAATTTCTCCTTTTCCTTTCTATTCTTCCTACGCTTCCTCCGTTTTTCCCTTTGCTTGAATGTCCTATGTTCCCTCATCATTGCTTTTCTCAATTCCTTTAGTGTGCTCCCCCTCCTCTCTGCTGGATGGGTTGATGTTTTCAGCCAAAGTTCTAATGTAATCGTCCCTGGACATGTTTCTGAAGATTTCCCAGGATATGGGGACAGTGTAGGTGTGCAAAGCATCTTCTACCAACAATTTGATGAGCCCGTGATGGGCCAACTGATCTGGGATCCCTTCATTTAACTTTGTACCACATTCAATTTGTGACTAAAGAAGGAAATAATGGATGCTCAGTTTCTTGGCTGGCAAGTCAATCCCATGCCTTAATTCACAAAACAGCTTGAAATGATATCCATAGATGATGCTAAACCTCCCTTCACATGTGATGCACTTCATAATTTGATAACTAACTTCACTCCAGAGAGTAGGCAAGCTGGTTCTTCTAACCCTGTTTTTGTCTTCTACAGGATGCTCCTCGGGCAGAAAGAATGATTTCTTAGCAACTTGGCCCAATGACCTCTCTGCCTTGCTCAAAGGGAGCCCCAATGCTAGACCTATAACTCCACTGATGATCTTAGGGGTGAGTTCTAGGGTCAAACCCCTAAAAAACTGTGGCACGTGTTTTGAACGTGGTCTCAAGGACATTAAAAACTCTTCAGTTATTTCCTCATCATAACCTTGAATTTTGTTAAAGAAGGATATCCAATTTGCTCAAGTGAAAAGGTCCACCACCTCAGGGTGCTCATGCAACTTGCTAGAGTCTGAGGGTTCTTTCCTTATGAATCCTCCTGGCATGGTGTTGAGCACTCGTTTTATGTCTTAACTAGAAGAGGAAACACTCAGGTAAACAAAAGTCAATCACTGAAATAGGGGATAGCTGAATTGGTTTCCAAGAAGGAATATCTCTTGTGTTCAATATCAACTATCAATAATTCCTCTTATTTTAAGACTGCTATCACCCAAAATTCGACTGTCTATTTATGAAAAGAAGAATTTTGTTTTTACAGATCGGAGCATAAGGACATAGGTTCTTTTCTCAGCACACAGATAGATATGAAAATTTAGTTTTTTTTCTTCACACACAGGCTGGCCTCTATGACTGCATATATCTTCCTTGCAAGATAATTTAAAAAGAAAACATGGAGGATATTTCTAATGCAAAAAAAATTGGGGAAACTCAGTGAAATATGGAGGAACTTTTCACCTTGTTTCTCAATACACACGCAGACTTTTCCTCTAGTTTTTCAAACTGATGTCATTCAATTCACCACCTTATATAAACAAATCATGCATGGAGAAGTTTTTTTCAAGCCTACCTCGTTTGGAGCTTCAATTTCAACAAAAATTCAAGGTTTCCCTTCTCTGCAGAGCTGTTCTACCTTTCTTCTAGAACCCTTCCTGTAGAAGTCTCTCGGCTCTTGTAGAATATAATTGTGCTTCCGGTAGAGCCTGACAGGTGGGAGATTTTCGAAAACAGGCAGAAAAACTGGTGGAGGATGACCGGTTAACTGTTTTTGGAAGTGGTGGATGCATACTCCAGTTGAGGACGTCGTAAGTTCAGAATGAACAGAAGGTGGTGCATGTTTCAGCTGGGCATCTTTTAACTGTGGCGTGATTTGTGGTGAGGAGATGAGGTGACCAGACCGGACCGTTGGTCCGACATCACGGTCGTAATGTTTCTGCATGTTTATGACCACCATGACCTCCCCTCTACTATTATCCGTCGCCACCACTACCAATCCCAACGATTTCTCCCTGAATGGAAACTCCACACATGCTGGATACACATCTAATTGGAAATTTTGAATGTAATGGGGCTCGTTTGGATCCCACAAGGATATGTAACTGGTCGAGGGTGGCAAGTTGACTGGCCACCGATTCCACTCAATCTGAACCATTCCCATAGGCATGCAGATTTTAAAATATGATTTATGCAATTGACGAATAAGTTTAGGCACTTACCTACGTCGTCACGACCGTGTTATGCAGATTTCAGGTTTTGGAACCTATTCCTTCGTTTGCTGTTGCTACATGCACACTGCACGCTTGGCCTCGACTGTTGCTGATATTCTTACATTCAAGAAGAGCTCCATGCATGTCTTTTCTGCCATACTTCGTTGTCCCTGTCTCTGGAGTATGTCTTCCAGAGGGATCGGATGCTACAGGATGTCCTATAGCTGCTTCTCCTCCTGGAATACAAGCTAGAATGAGTAGCGTTGTACTGCTGATGAGGGCCTCGGCTGATGAGGAGTCTAGATGGGGGGTAACAAGTATGGTGAGTGAAGAACTACTGCTTGTTTTGTCATTAAAAAAATTTTGTTGGTAGTATGAAGAAAACAGGCCTTCTGTGTGTGACTGTGCAGGCATATAAAGAATGAGTGAAATGGAGGTGTACGAAGATGGGAAAAGGCAACATATGGCGATGAATTGAACCAGGGAGGTTTATAGGCCTCATAGATAGATTCCCAACCTTTGGGTCCTCTTTTGAGATTGATTTTGGCTTATATGTAGGTTCTAGAGGATCTTGCTGTAGAAGACACAGAACTTCGTGTAGAAGACACAACGCTTCCTGTAGAAGGTGAAATTTTAGCCTGACTAAGACCAAATCTTAAGAAAGGGTATTGGTCATGGAGGAATGGATTGTGAGGGATGCTTGTAGCCTGGTGTTGACCTATGTCTTTGTCTTGTTTGATCCTCTTGACCTTCAATGTCCTTCCTGCAACCTGCAATTATTCAACATAAATTAGGTTTATTTCTTCTTTTGCTTTTTTCTCTTATTTTTTTAGTCTGAGATAGCTGGGGCGCCTCCAAGAGGTTTTCCACCGTCATTGTCTACCCTGGGCACCTCCAAGAGGTTTTCACCCAAGGATCTTTTATTCATTTTCTGATTTCTATTTTTTTTTTTTTTGTTCAAGGTGTGGGTTGAGTGGAGACAGGGGCCTACTCCACTACCAACACTGATTTGTCCAAAGTTTCAATGAACTCCTGCTTAGAAAGGGGCTTCCTATAGATTTTCAATCGATTCTCATTAACGAGCATGGGGATGCTTCCTCATCAATGGTCCTGATAAGGACTGAACCATTGTCGTTGCATTTCTCCACGGTATATGGTCCCAGCCATCTTGTCCTCAGCATTCCTTCGATATCCTTGTATTTGGAATCATATAACAACGCCCAATCTCCTGGCTAAAATTGCTTTTCTTTAAGGTGCCAGTCATGCCATATCTTTCTTTGAAGTTAGACGACCTCTGCGTGGAGAAGGGCCTGCATTCTCTGTTCATCTAATCCATTTAGCTGTAGTAACTTTTCCTGCTATGCATGGCTGAGATCTAGGTCTAGCTGAGCTGCCAATATCAATGTGTTATATCCAAATTCTATGGACAGCAAAGCCCTCTTCCCGTAGACCAACTCATAAGGTGTGAAACCTGTTGTAGTTTTCCAAGTAGTGTTGTAGGCCTAGGTGGCCTCAACCAAGTGATCTGCCCAATCTTTTCTGCTGCTGCTCACCACTTTAGTCAAAATCTCTTCCAAAGCTCTGTTAGTGACTTCCACCTGTCCATTTTCTTGTGGATGATAAGGGGTGGAAGTTTTGTGCTTAATCCTGTGATGAGCGAGTAGGTATTCAATTAGGTTCAAGGTAAAGTGAATTCCTTGATCTGTGACTAATTATCTTAGGTAATCAAACTTGTAGAAGATATTTTCCCTCAAGAACGCAGCCACTTTTTCTTCTGTTGTTGCCTTGATTGCATTTGTTTCTGCCCACTTTGTTAGGTAGTCCGTGCACACAATGATGTAAGACTTTTGTTTTGAAGGAGGGTTGATAGGACCCACAAAGTCCATGCCCCACTTCTCAAATGGCTCAAAAGTCAATTGAGGTTGGAGGGGAATTTCATCCCTTGGAGTCGGTTTCCCCGTCCTTTGATATCGGTCACATTGGCTGATGTATCTCCTAACATCTTGATGAAGAGTGGGCCAATAGTAGCCTGCCTGTAGAATTTTGAAAGCGGTCCTTTTTTCTGCAAAGTGGCCTCCACAAGGCCCATCATGACAGGTTAGGAGGATGTCAAAAACTTCCTCCTCCCTAACACAATGCCTCAAAATCTGATCTGGACCAAGTTTGAACAGGTTTCCCCCAATCCAAGTGAATGGGGCGCTTTTCCTCACGATCTTGCTTTTCTCCTCTGAGGACAGGTGCGACAGGAACTGTGCTGAAACAAAGTAATTTTCTATATCAACAAACCATGGAGAGAGTACTGAAATCAATTTGATTGTATTAACTTTAATCAAAGAAGAACTTCACAACCTTGGTGCCTTGATGTTGTACAAGCTCCTCCGAGGGTCTAGCAAGAATCTCCTCTACTTTGACAAGTTTCACTCTCTTCCCAATGAAGCCAAAAGGTATGTAATCTCTCCTCTCAACCTTAACTAGGAAGTCTCAATTCCAACAGCATTTACCCTAAAAAATGTTCAGCTTTCAACCTCTCCTGCAACCAACCCAATGCCTTAATTCATAGTGCAATGGAGTGAATTTACTAGGTCCACCTTCAAAGGGATAGAGCCCTCCTTCAAAGGGATAAGCTCCTCTCATCAAAGGCTTAGCTCCTTTAGTTATGGGATGCATGAACCACCTAGGAGCGAACCAACCACGTCAAGGTTCCTTCTAGAAGTGTCCATAATTAACCCCAAGTGAGTTTTTAAGAATAAACTTGTGCCTTTTTTACATTTACATGGGTCCGCATCCACTCCTTTAGAGACAGAGCAGACAGGTCCGCACGTAACATGACCAAGGGGTGTAGGACCGCAGGTAATGGTAAGAGAAAGTTTGGAACCAAAGTTTTATTGATTTTGAAGGACTTTCTCTCATTTTTAATGCTTGACATGAAGAGTTGAGGTTTGAGACTTGCAAAGGAGGACAGTATGAGTGGTGATAGACTCACACTAGCTGCAGGTAATCATGGTGACAATATTTTGTGTAACAAGAGATTAATTTTCTACATCAATATCAGTCATTGTATACTTCATGTGTTTTTCTCTATCAATCCTATTCTGATTTGGTTTTCCATTATATGGTAGCCAGAGATGAGACCAATTACTAGGGAAATAACCATTAAGTTTTTCAGACCAGTCTATACTCAATATAAAACCATAACATTTTGGAATGTTAACGGATATAATGTAAATTATTCAGAAATCTTTAGTATTTGATGACAATCTAATTAAAACTTCATTCATCTATCCTAAAACTTTGACCTTTTATTTTTCTAGTTGAAGTATTGGAGTGACAATTTTTTGTGGCTTCACATTCAATTTTAAGAAAACTGAATCAGGCATCATGTTTGATGAAGCGCCTAAATCAACTAGATAGTTATGAACATTTTTTTGAAAGACTTCAAAGGTTAAGAGGAAAGGAGGTGTGTGTGAATCCAACCTATTTCCAATGAGAATAACATTTGTTGGATGAATCTTGTCTGAAGATGAAGTAGGAGGCTTAGTATCATTTTTATTCTTAGTATCCTTAGTTGTAACAGTATTTGATGGCAATGAAGAATTTGGGACAACATTCAAAGTATTAATAAATAATTTCTACTATTTTTTTAGTTTTCTCACTTCATAGAGTGGTATAGTTCCCTTAGTTTTCTGCATATATTCAACAATGTTATATTCAATACTATCAGATTCAATCAAGGTTTTGGATGAAAGTAAAATCGAATAAGAAGTTTTATGAGTACTAGATGAAGAACCGATAGTTTGGTTAGAATTTTTCTTAGGCATACCTTTTTTAGCTAAAAAATCGCTTCCAACCTTTTGAGTTTTTGACGGTGTATCTATAGGTCCTTTAATTCTCATTGTAATAGGAAGATCTTCTTCATATTCCTCATCTAAGGTAGGTATAATGCAATCCAAAATCTTGTTTGCTTCAATTACTTCTTATTCTTCTTCAATTTCATCTTCAACAGGTTGTGCTTCCTCTTCTTCGTCTTCTTCATCATCTTTATCAACAATGGATATCTATATAGGTAACTATGTAGGGGGTATAGTTGGCTGAATTCTTCTGATAGGTCTAAAAAATCGCCTTGAGTAAGAAATTTCAGCTACTTCCTTCTTTAACTCAACCATTTCAATTGGAAAATTCTTAATAACCTTTTGTAATCCTTCCATGTCATATGTATCGTGGGTACTTTTCTTGTTTCGCTCATCTTCAAATGTCATTTTTTTCGTAGGCTTCCTTTCATCGACAAAAACTTTCTTTTCCAGTTTCAAAATTCTCTTTTCAACAAGCAATGGTTCTGTCAAGTTTTTTGGAAGTGTCTGTTCATGTTGTATGTTGAAAAACATCACTATAGAGGAGGGAAGATCACTAATGTACCAATAAAGTTGTACTTCTTCACCTGGCCTAGCTATAACTAGGATATTATTTAAAATTTTATTAAATCTGGAGTTAAATTCTTTACCTTTTTCATTAGGTGCGTCTTTGAGAAACATAGTAACCGATCAAATGAAAAAAATACCGATTACATGTTTTTTTAAGGTAGAAAAAAAAATCACCAAATTTTGAAAACTCGTTATTCATAATACACTTTTTTTTGGAGCATATTTTTGGTACTTTAAATTTTCCTATGTATCAAGTGCTAACATTTTTTTTAGATGTCAGTGATTTTCCTGTTGATTTTCAAAAGCGTTGATGCAGCATCAACCACTTTTTTCTACATGCCTTATTTTTGACACTTTAAATTTTCTAATAGATTAAGTGTGAATAATTTTTTTAAATGTTGATTATTTAATGATTTGTCAAGTTGTCTTATTCATCTTCTTGTTTTTCGTCCTAAGGGGTTTATTTTTTAAAGTTTTTCCAAAAATGTGATTTTTGTTTTCCTTTGTAACATTTTTTTATAAAGAAATTTTTAATTTGTTTTGCAAAGTTAAAAAAAATAATAATAACATTAATATTTTGAGATTAATTTTTTTTGTATATTTATATATCGTTAATGAATACTTCAATACACATAAAATAATTGACGCTCAAAAATAACAATTTTAAACACTTGAGAAAAAATATAGATTTTGCATATAGATATAGTTAAAAATATATGCATTTCAAGACATTTTACGTGGAAATGACATGTTCAACAAAATAATTTTATGTAAAAATTGAATATAAAGTTCAAAAGCTAACAAATTTTATGAAATCTTTAAGAATTTTATATTCAAAGATAATGATATTTTAAATATTTTTTCAAAAAAAAAAGATTCAAATGATATTTAAAGTAAAAAAAAGAGGGGGACATACAATTAAAACAAGAATAGAAACATTAAAAAAAATACAATTAAATTAAAAAGAAAAAAAATATGAAAACAACTCAAAAAAAATTGACTCAAAAAATAATTAAAAATCAATGAAATGAAAAGAGAGATAAAATAAAGGTAAAAAAACTATTAAAAAAAAAATTTAAATAATAATTACAGAAAAGAACATTAAAAAACTCTAATAAAAAAATAAAATTAAAGAAATAAAAAAACAGAAAATTAAAATTTTAAAACAATAATTAAAAATCCAGATAAAAAAATTATTGAAATAAAAAATATTAAAAAAAACAAATTAAAATTATTAAAATAAAATAAAACAAAAAACTAATAATTGAAAAAACATAAATTAAAAAAAAAAACCCGTTAATATTAAAAAGAAAAAATAAACATTTAAAAAAATTTAAATTTATAAACAAAAAAAAATTGAAAAAGAAAATGGGCCTTGGCCCGTGGGGAGTTCCGGGAAGCTCCCCACCTGCCCAGGCCCCAAGCCCTCTAGGCAGTAAGTTGATTCCTAGAGCCTCCCTCGCCTGCAGAGGCCTAGGCCCGTTATTTTTTATCTATTTTTTAATTTTAAACGTATTCTTTTTTAATTTAATTGTTCTTTTTTTTAACTTTTAATGTTTCTAATTTTTTTCCTTTTCCACTGGAAAAATCGTAATCTTTCATTAATTTTGAAAAATTACATGTTGTAGATGCTATTAGCATATGCTATATCCTTCTTGCGAATAACGGCTCAATCAAAATTTATAGTTTACCAAAAACTTGTGCTACTATGAGCTTTCATCACCACAGAGGGTGTTAAGTCATTTTCTGTTATTTACAAAAATATATAAAAAGAGTCTGTTATATGGTTGTACATATGCCATGCAGGGCAATTAACACATATATAACCTGTAAGATGTATACACAGAGTTTTCAATGCATGTTTCTCCAAAAATTACATAAAAGCCAGTAATCAAGGGCTCTCTGCCTTGTGGTAGATCTGATCAATGTATGGTCGGTGGTAATAGCAGTATTCATTTGCCCCACGCTGTTCCTAGATTATCCACTCTCCTCGGGGAAGTGTTGTGGCCTCCTTGGATAGCCCGTCAGCACAGCTGTTATGTTCCCTGTAAATGTGATTGCATGAGATGATGTTAAACGGTGCCTTAAATATATGTACTTCATCCAAAATATTACTGAGTGTGTGAGAGTGACAAACAATAATATTATTGAACCAATTCAGAATGATCTTTGAGTTCCCAAATATATTTAGGCTCACACAAATTATGACCCAATGAGAAATGCAGAAGATAATGAAGAGTAATTAGTTCTGCAAAATTGTTAGTTCCAGCTCCTAGTCACATCTTTACTTTGAAAAAATGTTGATCATTTAGGTAAAGAATAAAACCACCACCACAACCATGGTGTTGCGCCGCACCATCGAAGAATGCCCAAGGTATATTTTTATCAATAGGTGCAGGGTCATGTGGTCTCCAGGGACGAGGTTGATGAGGGTCAGGCATCTCGTTATAAGCAGATATAATGCGGGCCGAGATGTGTGGCCAACACACAAGTCAGTTGTCAAAAATAATGTTTCTAATTTTTATTTTTGAGCAATTTTTTTTTTTTAAATTTTGGTTTTATAAATTGTATGTTCTATTTTTTAATGTTTTGTTTTGTTATTTTTACTTGAAACCTTATCTTAATTATTTTTTCAGAAGATAATAAAAAAATAAAAAACTAAAATAACTTAAAATGTCATCATCTTTGAATATAAAATTCATCAAAATTTCATAAAATTTGTTATTTTTCCAATTTCTTCATAAAAATCCTTTATTTAACATGCCGTTTTTTGCTCTCACTTGATTTATTTTTTTAATTTTTTTTTAGTACTTTTTATTTTATTTTTACTTTTTTTATTATTTCTTTTAATATATTTTTAGTTTTTTTTTTTAATTGTGTTATTTTTAACATGTTTTTGTTTTTTTTTAATGTTGTTGTTTATTTGCTTGTTCTTTTGTTTGTTTTATTAATTTATCTCATCAATATTATTTATTTTTTTTATGTTTTTTTTTGGTCAAGTTTTTTAATTCTTTTCTTGAATTATGTTTTTTTAATATTTAAATTTTTATCTTTTATAAGGTTTTTTTTTTTAATTGTTTTGTTTTGTCTTTCTGGGATTTATTTTTATATTGTATTACTTTTTGACATGTTTTTAATTTTTCTATGTTTTAATAGATATATTTTTGTTTAGTTGTTATTACTTTTTAAAAAAAAATTGTGTTTTTTTTTTTTTAAGATTTTTTTCAATGTTTTCATATTCACAATATATTCAATTGGATATATATGTAGAAAAAAAGTATGTAAAAGTAATAATTCTATGAGAACAATTTGTTGTTGATGGTGTACTTCCTTTGTAGTTGATAAGAGTCTCGAAATGACAATTTTTGTTTTTGGGTAATCTTCAATATGTTTATTAGTTTCTATTTATTAAAATCAAAAGAAATATGATTTTAATATTACATTATTATTAGTATTATTATATATAAAAATAAAAATAAAATATATATACTTCTTAATAATGAACTGTTGTTTTTTAAAAATAATTTGCAAATTTCAAAATCTTAAAATTATTTAAAAATAAAATAATTACTCAAATTTCCAAAAAAACAATTACTTTAATGTAGAGAGTATCAAAAGCTCGAAAATCACATATAAATTCATTTGTTTCGTAAAGTTGTTCGTTCATCATAATTGAAGTGCTTCCTATCTAGTGACTTCAATACATTATATAAAAAAGACATTATATTTAATAAATTGTTATTAATATAATAAACTTAAAATAGAAATAAACTAATATAAATTAAATGGTAATAAATATTATTAATATCATGCCTTTAAATTGTTTAAATTTTAAGGCCTTTCATAGAGGTGATATCTTATCTTTAATTTCATCCTTGGAATTTTAAGGCTTTTTAGAGACAAGATATTTTATCTTTAATACCATGCATGAAAATTCTTGGAATTTTAAGACTTTTCAAAGACGTGATATTTTATATTTAATGTCATGCATATCACTGGAATTCTATGGTTTTTCACCATCATGATATTTTTATAAAAAATTTGGCTTTTACTTCCATTTTAAAAGAAATGTTGAAAATTTACCATGTAAAAGAAAAACGTTATTCCAGCATCAACATTTTTCGTTTTCAGGCTATTTTTTCATGTTGTTTGGGGGTTTTTTGGTTAGAGTTCTCGTTTGATTGGTAAATTTGTTGAGATTAGATAAGTAATTAATTAAATTAGTTAGTGTTTTATCTTCTCCAAAAAATTTAATAAATTATTCTTCAAAGGTAACCCACTTGGTTGTTGACCCTACAGGAAAGGAAAAGTACCATGATCCAACTCATCCTTCAAATGTATAGGGAAAAGTCTACAGAGGACATCCTCCTCGTAGACACCATTGAGATTAATGGGCAACATGAAATTATGGATATGTTCTTCAGCTGTAAGGCCATCATCTAGGTTATACTTTGGTAACCATCTCTCTAGATGTTTGGGAAAAGGATGAAAAGGGAGGTTAAATTTTACAGCTCTCGAGGAGTTCCAAGGTCAATCTTCCATTCTAGTGGTGGAAATAGACCTGGAAGGAGATGTACATGATGAAGGGGTGGATGTAGTAGTAGTAGATAATGATGCCCCGGTGGAACTCTTAGGAGATGTATTTGATGAAGGGGTGGATGTAGTAGAGTAGCAGATAATGATGCCCCAGTGGAATTCTAACAATAGTAGTGACTGTTGGTTGAATAGAAATAGAGGTAGTGGATGAAACTTGGGTTGTGGATGTGTGAATGGAAGAAGTTAAAGTGTGGTAATAAGGTGGTAAGGAAGAATATGGTAATGGTTGTGATGAAATCGATGGGATAGTAGGTGCCAATAGAGGAGAGGTTGTAATATTCTCACGAGTAATAGAATCAGTCCCAGACGTGAGATTTTTGTTAAGATGAGTTTGAAAAGGTTACTTAGATGGCTTGAATCATAATTTTTCACTCTGATCTCTTGTGAGAAATTCCCTAAAATGTTTTCAAAAATATGTAATACTACCCTCAGAATGCACAGTATTGTTAACCTGCTCTCTAGAAATTGAAAAACCTTGAAGCTTATGAATAATTGTTTGGAACATAGGAGGCTCAAATATCTTCTTATAGGGCTAGGAGGTCTATGAGAAGATTCTACAATCTTAGATCTCGGAGGTGGAATTTATAATGGGATCTATAAGTTGAAGGAGATATTTGTGGAGGAGATTGCATCTTGGGATAGATGCTACTTTTAATATGTGACCTTATTCCCATTCACAGTCTGATGGCCCTCCTTCTAGCACGAAAAATGTTGATGGCCAAAATTGACTACATCAACATTTGGGAATATACCTGGTCAGAGCCCCAAATTAGAATCTTTTTCATTTGGGATGGTGGCTTTGACTGGTATTTTGGGTCTGGCTACCAATAAAAACGGATTATGGATGTAATGGAAAAGGTGATAGTGGTTACTGATAAACTAATAGAACGAATGATATAAACTAAAAATAATCTAATCTACGTACTTTACGCGGGTATCTCGAATCATATGTGATAAAAAAAATAATGTTATTTCCTGAAAAAAAAGGATTCTTAGAAACCAACATTTGCAATATCGGTTAAAGAATTAATTTGATTAAATAGTCAATCAAATTAATATTAATCTCAACACATATGAAAAGCACTTTAATTTTTCATTGTATTTTATAATAAATTGGTCCCACACATCAATAGTGATTATGCTTAAATCAATAAAAGAATATATATGAACAATGAATAAACACTTATAATAATTCCCTTTAAAAATAAAAAGCAAACAAAACTAATAAAAGTACTCGATCTGTAGACAATATTTTCATTGTAGAATTGTGATGGTTAAGAAATATTATTAAGTAAAACTCAAGTACAAAAGTGTAACCAGATTTTTCCTTTTTCTTCCAAAATTAGAACCCTTTGCATGAGTTTAAGAGATGGATTTATAGCCTTCTTTACAATAAGAAAGTGAAACAAATTCTCCTACAAACACTCAACTAAAAACATAACAAATATTATAAAAGTAAATGGTTACAAAAGAATCAAATACTTGAAGTCGAACCAATAGTATTTTCCCATTGGTTTTGAATTTCTAGAAGTGGTGACGACTTTGGAGGAGATCTAGGCTTGATGTGCACCTGAGAGCTCAAAATGGATGCCTTCACAGGTGGAAAAATTTGAATTGTAGGTTTTAACCTCGTACAGAAATTCCTTGCATATGAAATCTAAAAACACAAAATAAACAATGGAAAAAGAATAAAACATATAACAAATATACACAAAGATTTTCCCCTGGATCCCAAAACTGAGACTACTAGATTGATTTTTCATTATATTCCTTTCAATGTTACAATACATATATATACATGTCAAAGCATCCATAAACCCCAATCCATTAACCCTGGATTAGAACATAACTGTAGTTTCCTTAACGGAATCTACAAAATGCCATGGACATAAAACCATCATGCCCAAAACCATGTGAAAAATCCATGCACAAAACCATAGGTAAGTCCCCCCACCTAAAATAGTCTCCAAAAAAAATTTCTAGGCGTGTTGTCCCAAACCCTATGAAGGGGGCTACTGCCCCCATGCATACCCCCTGATAAAGGGGGTATCTTTGCCCCCTGTAACTCTCCTACTGCACCCGACGCAATGTTCAGGGGGGGATTATGCCCCCCTTGTGAACCCCCCCCGCACGTCGGGTAGTTGTGGAAAGAATATAACACACACCCAACATGAATGGATGTATTGGTAAGTTCTTTTAGGACTAAACAATGGCTATGGGGCTTGATAAAAAATTACCAATTAAGTTCAACATTCACCTTGGTTAATTGGTCAATTATTTTACCAAACTCTGCCAGTTCCTCAAACCAATCCTTTTCTAATTTGTCTACATTTAACAACAAGTCCTCTCGATGAATGGATATTAAATTTGATTCAAGTAACAAATATGTAATGGATTTCACTATAGAATTAGAAAAATCATGTGATTCATTGACCAACTTCCTTACGAAACGAATTTTGGCTTGTAGCTTTTCAAAATAATATATTTTTGCATTTCATTAACTTTGGAAAAATCAAAATTCTTTCCCTCAATACTATTCTGCCATGTTAGTAGTTTGTTCAAATCTCATTGTTGGCATTTTGGCACAGGTGTGGCGCTACGGTACAGGTGTTGTCCTTGATGGCAACTCTCTTTGATGACAGATCTCAGTCCAGACTACAAGAATGAAGAGAAATCTCATACACGTAGGTTCATTAAGCCCAAGTTGCGTATACACGCTGGTACGTTATATTCTAAGTCGCGGATACGCAGGATCGCTATATACGAAGTCGCGTATACACGCAGTTTCATGAACAGAAAAGAGCGTACATGTCGAGAAGCTTCCTTTTGGTCCGTGGTAGTTAGTCCTCGGTACTTGAGCCTATGTTTTTGACCAAGGTATCTCGACAGACATGTTGATCCCTAGTTTTGAAGTTGTTGGTATTGGATTACTATGGTTTTGGCCCGTGGTATTGAGCAAGGCCTAAGACTATAAAAGGAGAAGAAGATCATTAGGCAAGGGCATCTGAAAAGTCTTGAATATCTGAAGAAGTATGAGATCCAGTATAAAGGTTATGGGTTGATGATGCATTATTTGATCTGAGCTAAGGAGGGATCTCACCAGTTGATGGATAACTAGATCTAAGGATAGATCGGGATCAAATGGTTTGAAATGAACTATCGTTATCTGGTTGATTATGCGTATTTTTAGATCTACATACTGACGCAATGTTATGTTCTGAGTATGACTGATGTCTGGTACAGCTGCAAGTTATGAGAAATTATTTTTAGATCTGTATGCAGGTTGTCTTTGGTAAAAGCGCGTGTATACGCGGGTTGGTTTCATTGAAGTAGTGTATATCTTTTGAAGCTTAATTTTGGGGTTGCAGTTGGGTCTGACTGTTATTACAGAGTTCTGTAGTCTGCTTTGTATTCTGGTGACTGGGTGTTGACAGGGTTTCAGTCGTTCAGTGATTCAAAGATTGATGATGCTAGTATTGGTTGTTTTGTGCTTCAATGATCTATTATGAAAATTGATGAATTGTGGTCTTCAGATTGTAATATTGTGCTTCAGGAATATCCAGTCTGAAAATGTATGAAAAGTGGTACCTGAAGGAAAAAAGATTGTAGGCCAGCACCTACGTACTAGTATCTTAGCTAGTATAAGAGCAAAGGGGGTTGGAGCTCCCTTCCAAGAGAGTCTGGAAAATGAGAGAAGGTTGTAGCCTGCGTACTGGTATAAGGCTGCACCAATACAAAAGATTGTAAACTGAAGTTTCTTATTAAAGAAAGATAGAGACGACTTGCAGCAGGTGGTTTTCACCCACATTGGGTTTCCACCTTATATCATGGTGTTCATTTGTGTGGCTTTTGTGTGATGATCTGTTCTGTTATACTGCACCTGTTAATATGGTTAATAATGTCCTGATGCATTTACTGAAGATAAACTAACTGAATCATAAGATTTCTGGTTATACGCTGGTTTCTTTAGACACAGTAGCGTGTACACGCTAGTTCACTTAACTGAAGTAGCGTATATGTTTCTGAGTATGAAAAAGTTTTATTGATCTGATAATACTGATTCACCCCCCCTCTCAGTATTATTTCCAACAATTGGTATCAGAGCAGGTCCTTCAGAGAAGCTTGATCACTTGAAGGTAGATCGTTCATCATGAGCAACTACAAGAGAGAAGAATCAATCAGGCCACCGGTTTTTGATGGGACAAACTTCAATTATTGGAAGGTAAGAGTTACTGCCTATCTTCAATCTCTTGGTACAGATTTTGGGACATCGTAGAGACAGGCTACACTTTTCCTTCAGCTACTCCTACAGATTCAGCCGAGAAAAAGAAATATGAAACAAATTCAAAAGCAGTCAGTACTCTATTGGGATGTATATCCCAATCGGAATTCATGAAGGTAATGCACTATAAATCCGCAAAAGAAATATCGGACAAAATTGTCATGAGCTATGAAGGAGACGAACAGGTAAAACGTGCTAAACTTCAAACTCTCAGGATTAAGTATGAGACTCTCAGAATGTATAATGATGAAAGTGTGGCTAACTATTTCCTTAGGGTAGATGAGATTGTTAATTGCATGAAAAACTTGGGTGAAGAAATAAAAGAGGCTATTGTGGTTGAAAAGGTTCTAAGATCATTGTCCCCCAAATTTGAATCTAAAGTGTCTGTAATAGAAGAAAAGGAAAATCTACGAACTCTTACTATGTCTCAGCTTCACGGAATTCTAACTGCTTATGAAATGAGAAAGGGAGGTCCATCAGACAGAAGAGAAGCTGCTTTCAAGGCTTCATGCAAAGAAGATTATTATGAAGCAAGTCACGTGCCAGAAGATGAAGAAGAAGAATCAAATTTTATCAGAAATCTTCAAAGGGGTTCTGGAAGGTTCAGAGGTAAGTTACCTTTTAAATGCTTTGCTTGTGGAAGAGTAGGTCATTATGCTGCCAAATGTCCTCACAAAGATAAGAATGACAAAGGAAAGGAACCTGTTAAATGGAACAAGAAACAGAATGAAAAGAAGAAAATCTATTACACTCATGAAGATAGTGATGGTCTTTCAAATAGTGACGAAGATGAACAGGGTAATAGATATAAAATTTTAATGGCTTTTGAAGATGATGACTACATGGATGCTATAGATGTAGAAGGCTTTTGTGAAGAAATGAATAATCTCAAAGTTTGCTTAGAAGAGAAAAGTGCTATTATTGATTCTCTACAATGTCAACTGGCTGAAAAGGAAAAACATCTTGAAAAATTGGAATGTGAGATTGTTTGTCTTAGAAAGGAGATTGAGAAAACAAAAGAAATTAATCTTAAATTTGTTAAAGGGTCTGAAACCTTGGATGAGATTATCAATGTGCGTCGCTCTCCTCTGATCAAGACAGGTCTGGGATATAATGTAGAAACATCTCAAGCTTCTACTTCTAAAAGTTATCTTGATGCAGCAAGGAGGAGCGAGCAAAGACCAAATAAAAGTCATCAGGTGAATCAAGGACAGTTTACCTCAAGAAAAAATAAAGACTATCAAGAAATTCGAGGACAAGCTACCTTAAGGACAAACAAAAGCTACAATCAGCCACAGGTAAAATCTTCCCAATTTGCCCCAAGAATGGATGTCAATCGAAGCTACAATCGGTTGGATGATAGATCTGATTATCGCAAAAATTTCTTTAATGGCCAATGTTTTTCTTGCCATAACTTCGATCACAAAGTAGCTCAATGTGTTTCCTACAAGACAATCATGACTAGACAAGTTCAAAAGCAAAGAAGTATGACTGGAACCATGAAAAGGACTTATAACAACTTTTCGGTTCTTGAAAATGAAGTTGAATGCTCTATTTGTAATAACTTTGGTCATGAAGACTCTGAATGTAGAAGCAGGTTCTGGAAGACAACTCAGAAGGAACAAACCTCAAATGTCAGAACATGGAGAATAAAGGAACCGCAACCAAAAAGATGTGGGATATCCTTTTATGCAGAAGGTCAAGAAAGTCTATGGTACATTGACAGTGGATGTTCAAAGCATATGACAGGGGACAAAGAAAAACTTGAATCATATACCGCATTAGAAAAGGGAAAGAAAGTTTCTTTTGGAAACGATATCTCTGCAGCCATAAAAGGAAAAGGGATTGCTCCGTTGAAAGAGAAGGTCAAAGCTGGAAATGTTTTGTATGTTGATGGATTGAAGCATAATCTTCTAAGTGTCAGTCAGATGTGCGATCAAGGAACAGAGGTAATATTTAGATCAAATGGATGTTGTGTTTGTGATCTTGATACAAGTGAAACAGTGATCAAAGGAAGAAGGACTCCAAATAATCTATACATATTTGAAGAAAGACAACAACAATGCTATTTGAGCAAGGATGATGAACACTGGCTATGGCATCGGAGGTTGGGGCATCTAAGCTTTCCACAAATAAGGAAAGCATGCAAATATCAGGCAGTTCGTGATCTTCCAGATATCAAAATTCCAGACAACACCATATGAAAATCATGTCAGTTTGGAAAGCAAACCAGAACTAATTTTCCTGAGAAGGAAGGATCAGCTAGCATGCCTCTTGAGCTAGTACATACAAATACATGTGGTCCATTCAGAAAAAGAACACCCCGAGGAGAAGAATATTTGATATTATTCATTGACGATTTCTCCAGGTTTGTCTGGTTAGGACTTATGAAGCACAAAGATGAAGCATTCGAAAAATTCAAATCCTTCAAAGCCTTGGCTGAAAAAGAATCAGGACACAAAATTAAGTGCCTCAGATCTGACAGAGGTGGGGAGTTTACCTCGAATGAATTTTTTGATTTCTGTGAAGAACATGGGATAAGAAGAGAATTCTCTACAACTAGAACTCCTCAGCAAAATGGAGTTGTGGAAAGAATGAACAGAATAGTCCAACAAATGGCTCGTGCTATGCTTGATGAATCAGGTACTCCCGCAACTTTCTGGGGTGAAGCTGCTCATGCTGAGGTTATTATTCTCAACAAAACAAATGTCCAAGTAAACAGCACTCAAACTCCTCATGAGCTCTGGTGTGGTAAGACTCCTTCGGTGAACCACTTCAAAATCTTTGGGAGCAAATGTTATATTAAGAATACTGATGAGCAACTTGGCAAACTTGAACCAAGAGCAGATGAAGGTATTCTTCTTGGTTATTCTCCACATAGCAAAGCATACAAGTGCTACAATAAAAGACTTGGCAGAATTGTTGACAGCATTGATGTTGTGGTTGATGAGAAGGGATACATTCCTAGGCAATTTCATCATGAAGACATCGAAGAAGATGAAGGCTACCCTCAAAGACAGAATGATGAAGAAGAACCTCAAGAAGAACCAGAGGAGCAGACAAGAATAGAAGAGAAGACTCCATCCAGATATGTTCAAAAGAATCATCCAGAATCTTAGATTGTGGGGCAGAAAGAAGCACGAGTACAAACAAGAAGAACAATTGCAGAAGCTTCAAGCTATTTGGCATTACTCTCTTCCACTGAACCAAAAAATGTGAAAGAGGCATGCAAAGATGAATGTTGGGTCAAAGCAATGGATGAAGAACTTGAGCAGATCGAAAAGAACAACACTTGGGAACTGGTTCCTAAACCAAAAGATAAGAATGTCATAGGGACAAAATGGGTCTTCAAAAATAAATTGAATGAAAATGGAGAAGTAATTAGAAACAAGGCCAGACTTGCTTGTAAAGGGTATGCACAACAAGAAGGAATAGATTTTGAAGAGACCTTTGCTCCTGTTGCAAGACTTGAGGCCATCTGAATGTTCCTTGCTCTCTCAAGCTTTCAAAACTTCAAGGTATTTCAAATGGACCTGAAATCAGCCTTTCTGAATGGAGACTTAGAAGAAGAAGTATATATTGAGCAGCCAGATGGTTTCATTCTTGGGAATGATCCAAACCTTGTATGCAGATTGAAAAAGGCTCTCTATGGTCTCAAACCACCTCCAAGGGCTTGGTACTATCGTTTGGACAAATATCTTCACCAACAAGGTTTTTCAAAAGGATCAGCAGATAGCAATCTCTATGTAAAAGTTGAAAATAACAAATTGCTAATACTTGTTGTGTATGTAGATGATATTATCTTTGGCAGCAATGAAGAGGCTATGAGTCAAAACTTTGCCTTGGTTATGCAGAAAGAATTCGAAATGTCATTACTTGGAGAATTGACATACTTTCTTGGATCGCAAATCCAACAAAATGAAGGAGGTATTTTCTTGTCTCAAACCAAGTACCTCAAGCAGATCTTGAAGAAGTATGGCATGGAAGATTCAAAGCCAGTATGTACCCCCATGGTTACAGGATGCAGCCTCAGTGCAAATGATGAATCAGCAGCAGTTCATCAACCAACTTATAGATCCATGATTAGGAGTTTGCTTTATTTGACAGGTACCCGACCAGATATTATGCATGCAGTAGGAATTGTTGGAAGATTTCAAGCCAACCCAAAGGAAACTCATCTTCAGGCAGTCAAAAGAATCTTCAAGTATCTTCAAGGGACTCAAAACTTTGGCTTATGGTATCCTAGAGATACAGATCTCACTCTTCATGCTTACACAGATGCAAATTGGGCCGAAAGTGTGGATGACAGGAAAAACACAAGTGGTGGTGCATTCTTCATGGGTTCCAGATTAGTATCTTGGTTCAGCAAGAAACAGAGTTCGATTGCTTTATCTACAGCTGAAGCAGAATATGTGGCTGCGGAATCTTGTTGCACACAACTTCTTTGGATGATGCAGACCTTGCGGGATTTTCAAATCACTTGCACTCCACCTGTCTCTATCTTATGTGATAATACAAGTGCAATCAACATTTCAAAGAATACAGTCATGCATTCAAAGACCAAGCACATACCAATCAAGTATCACTTCCTCCGGGAACAGGTGCTTGAACAAAAGGTCAAGTTGCAGTATGTTTCTTCTAAAGAACAAGTTGCTGATATTCTCACAAAACCTCTGCCCAGGGAGACTTTTGAATATCTCAGACAAAAGCTGGGAGTAGTTGATGCTTCATCCTACTGTTGAAGCATGTCTTTTCTAAAGAAAATTTGGTGTACGCGTGTTGTATAAGGGATATCCACGTACATATGTTGATTTATGCAGGTGAAGTCGCGTATATGGAGTTCTGAACAGCAAGGGCAGACTCTGGTTGGAGAAGGTCTGAGATGGGTATGCCAGAGTCCTTCAGGCACAGCTTCAGGGGGTGTAGTAGGCACAGTTTCAGGGGGAGCAGCTTAAAGTCTAATAAAGCATTGTTGCATTTAGATGCTTTTGGTTCTAGTTCACAATTGTTGTTGGTTTCAAGAGAAGGAGCACAGAAAGAAATCTTGGTTGCTTATCTAAAGGATGATTATCAGATGCTGTTGGTGACTTTCATAAGTCTTGGTCTAGATTTTTTCGTCTCTATGTCATGGTATTTCTTTTATGGTGTCAAGGTCATGTAACGGCCTATGTTGGTTTCCCCACTATGCCTGGGATGAATGATGTAATGTAATTGGATGTTATCTGTAAATTTCTGAAGTATCCCCTCTTGGTTGGGAGTATGGATGTATGTATTGAGTCTTTTGGTGATAGGAAGGTCCTTTATGATGTATAAGTCTTGGTTCTTTTTGAAGAACATCTTTTGCAGATCTTGCCTACAGTCAGGGAGAGCATGTTCAGCACAGCAGAGCAGAGATATCAGCATGTACTTAGGGGGAGCACAACCCTTTGCCCTTGATGACAAAGGGGGAGAATGATTCTAAGGATCTTGGGGTTGCCATCAAGTCCAAAGGGGGAGATTGTTGGCATTTTGGCACAGTTTGGCGCTACGGTACAGGTGTTGTCCTTGATGGCAACTCTCTTTGATGACAGATCTCAGTCCAGACTACAAGAAGGAAGAGAAATCTCATACACGTAGGTTCATCAAACCCAAGTTGCGTATACACGCTGGTACGCTATATTCTAAGTCGCGGATACGCAGGCTCGCTATATACGAAGTCGCGTATACACACAGTTTCATGAACAGAAAAGAGCGTACATGTCGAGAAGCTTCCTTTTGGTACGGATCTTTGGGTTGCCATCAAGTCCAAAGGGGGATATTGTTGGCATTTTGGCACAGGTGTGGCACTACGGTACAGGTGTTGTCCTTGATGGCAACTGTCTTTGATGACAGATCTCAGTCGAGAGTAAGAGAATGAAGAGAAATCTCATACACGTAGGTTCGTTAAGCCCAAGTTGCGTATACACGCTGGTACACTATATTCTAAGTCGTGGATACGCAGGCTCGCTATATACGAAGTCGCGTATACATGAAGTTTCATGAACAGAAAAGAGGGTACATGTCGAGAAGCTTCCTTTTGGTCCATGGTAGTTAGTCCTCGGTACTTGAGCCTATGTTTTTGACCAAGGTATCTCGACAGACATGTTGATCCCTAGTTTTGAAGTTGTTGGTATTGGATTACTATGGTTTTGGCCCGTGGTATTGAGCAAGGCCTAAGACTATAAAAGGAGAAGAAGATCATTAGGCAAGGGCATATGAAAAGTCTTGAATATCTGAAGAAGTATGAGATCCAGTATGCAAGTTATGGGTTGATGATGCATTGCTTGATCTGAGCTAAGGAGGGATCTCACCAGTTGATGGAGAACTAGATCTAAGGATAGATCGGGATCAAATGGTTTGAAATGAACTATCGTTATATGGTTTATTATGCGTATTTTTAGATCTACATACTGACGCAATGTTATGTTTTGAGTATGACTGATGTCTGGTACAGCTGCAAGTTATGAGAAATTATTTTTAGATATGTACGCAGGTTGTCTTTGGTAAAAGCGCGTGTATACGCGGGGTGGTTTCATTGAAGTAGCGTATATCTTTTGAAGCTTAATTTTGGGGTTGCAGTTGGGTCTGACTGTTATTACAGAGTTCTGTAGTCTGCTCTGTGTTCTGGTGACTGGGTGTTGACAGGGTTTCAGTGGTTCAGTGATTCAAAGATTGATGATGCTAGTATTGGTTGTTTTGTGCTTCAATGATCTGTTATGAAAATTGATGAATTGTGGTCTTAAGATTGTAATATTGTGCTTCAGGAATATCCAGTCTGAAAATGTATGAAAAGTGGTACCTGAAGGAAAGAAGATATTAGGCCAGCACCTACGTACTAGTATCTTAGCTAGTACAAGAGCAAAGGGGGTTGGAGCTCCCTTCCAAGAGAGTCTGGAAAACGAGAGAAGGTTGTAGCCTTATGCAGGTTGTAGCCTACGTACTGGTATAAGGCTGCACCAGTACAAAAGATTGTAAACTGAAGTTTCTTATTAAAGAAAGATAGAGACGACTTGCAGCAGGTGGTTTTCACCCACATTGGGTTTCCACCTTATATCATGGTGTTCATGTGTGTGGCTTTTGTGTGATGATCTGTTCTGTTATACTGCACCTGTTAATATGGTTAATAATGTCCTGATGCATTTACTAAAGATAAACTAACTGAATCATAAGATTTCTGGTTATACGCTAGTTTCTTTAGACACAGTAGCGTGTACACGCTAGCTCACTTAACTGAAGTAGCGTATATGTTTCTGAGTATGAAAAAGTTTTATTGATCTGATAATACTGATTCACCCCCCCTCTCAGTATTATTTCCAACACTCATTTGGTGTCATACAATAGGATTCAATGTCAACTAACCCCTTAGTCAATGCATCTCCCATCCTGCACTATGTTTGAATCAAACCCAATGTCTCACAGACAATTTGATGTTGTTTTTGGAGTTGAGCATTAAGCTAATAGGCATCTTGTTTGAATTTGATTAAATGAGGGGTTTTGACCTGAGTCATCTCTAACTTTTAGCGTAAACCCTTGGGTTTTCCATCCATTAGCTTTATCTCTTTATCATGATTATTTACAGTGCATTAAACTATATCTTCAGCTCTGTCGAGGTGATATCATTTTGTTTTAACTCTATCTACCACTACGCTTTTAATTGTTCCTTTTATTCTACGTATTTTTGTTCCATGGTGGTTATCCTTTCATTCATCTCATTCAACAATACATGTACCTCTATTGCTTTGTCTATAGTTGCAGAGGCATAGGTACATGTAAATTAAGTCATTTTACCTAGCTCATCTATAGTAGGAATAGATGATCCTTTCCAAAGGACTTCAATATAAGTATTTAAAGGAGGTTTTTTTCAGGACTAAAGCTGAGGACTAATCTAATTTTCTCTTTTCTCTTTCCCCTTTTCACCACAATTTTATGCATTAAGCTATAAAATCTATCCATAGGAGGAATATCCTTGATATCCAGGAAGATTTCAGATGTAGGATGAGCAACGATAATTTCTACTTCAAGATGAGTCACTATTGATGTCTTCTCAGGTGCCATTTGACATGACAAAGTCATTTTATTAGTGTTGGGATTACTATTTGGATATTTATATTGAGAAGTAGTCTCTTCTTATAGACCATGATTTCTTGTGCTCCTTTTTTGAATTGTTTAATGATTTCTTTAAATTCTTGCCATACCTTTTCCCACTTCAAGTCTTCTATATGAAATTTTCCTTCACGGATTCAAGAACAGGTTATTCCCATTTCCTGTAATTGAGTCGAAACCACTATGTCCTTTAGGGACGAACATATTTCTAAAAGAAGTTGTACTAAATTCATAGGTAAAAGGGACAACCTTGAATTTCTGAAAGTGATGAACTACTCTTGATTTTTACTAACAATTTTTCATGCAAAATTGTTTAAAATCGTGTTGTATGAGGGGGCTTCAACAAACAAATCATCAAACTATTGTTCTTTTCTACAAAACTTTCAAACGCCAATGGTTGTAGCAATGTGTCTTTCTACTCCATTATTTTCATATGTCCTAATGGGGACGATGACCAATTTTAATGCCTCTATAGGTTGCACCTCTTTTTTTTCATGACCATAATTAGCTAGGAATAAATTCTGAGAGGGAGAGGAAACTAGATTCAAACCCTTTTATTGAAGTCTTTGAGTGCTTTAGTTATTCCATGGGCTACCCTCTAGTAAGCCACTTCATTGCATAACAATTTATGAGGAATGTAGAGAGACAGAGCATGAGTTGTTTCATAACTTCCCCAAACTCTTATATACATAAAAAATTCCTCACCGAACTATTTCCTAATTTTCTGAAGGTTGTCCATGGCTTTTGGGGACACTCTCGAAGGCTTGGCTTCAAATACTATTTCATAAATAGGAATGATGACTCGGTGGAAAATTTCATGAAAATGGTCCAAATAATTGGATTGTCAAAGCACATTATGTTAAATATCAATTAGGAGAGGATCAAAAGGGGTCCATTTCCATGTTATGGCTGGGAAATCCAAGGAAAAACAAAGGAAGTCCATAATATATGTAAACATGTAAAATGGTTGAATAATGTTTTCATAAACTGATTCGAATTTAAGGAGGAACACAAAAAATTACAGAGATAACCATAAATATAGATATGCAGGGGAAATAATACTTCATTTCATTACTGTAAAATACTAAAATATGCTTACAAACAGAAATGGAGATAAACCAGCTAGGACGATGGTAGCTTATCTCTGAAAAGATATGTGGTGGCTACATGCCTCTGCACTGTGTTACAATGAGGCTCGAAGGCCTATTTATTGTTGAGAAACAATGGAAAACCCTAAACATCCAAAACGTAACCCTAGAAGAAGAAATGCCAAATCGTGGGCCCCGTTTGGGTAAATTGGTACATCAACTTCCGGGGGTTGTAACTTTGGCATACGATCTCCGTTTGACACCTACAATAGCTCATTATAAATATCTATTCAAGCACTACAATGTTGGGAAGAGCAACATCGATCCATGGACCCATGTTGCGCCCAAATTTCCCAAAAAACGTCATTTAGGGCCTCAAAATGGCTAGGGAAGTTCAGGACCCGAAAAATTGCCAAAAATAGTAAATTGTGCTACAATTACGGAAAATGAAAAGATGAAAGAGAAGGTTGTGGGGGTCCAAGTGGGATATATGGGTGGCCACCAATGTCCACCTAGATCATTCCTCCCCCCTTAGGAAGTAATGGTCCCCATTTCGTTGAGTTCCTCCATCTGTTGAACTTGGTTCCTGGTGAGCTGTTTCGCAATATCTGATGTGTCCAGTAATGGTTGGAAGCATGGTAGGGGGCGATCGACATTGAACACTCGATACAAGTGAAGGAATGGAGGAATGTTGTTCTCCAAATAATTGTTTCCCACAACCTTGGTACTAGTGTCAAGACCATGTCGGAGTGGTCTGAGCTTCTGATGGGCTCTTGTAAGGCATTCTTTTTGCATATGTCACCAAACTTTGTCGCTCACCTGAAGCTTATGTCTTACCCCTGTGGGTGAGGAGAAGTTGTTCGTGTGTTCTGTCATGACCGTATCCCTTTGTTATTGCTACTGCATGGAGGAACCCTTCATGGAGTTTTTATGTGGCTACAATCTTCCCCTTACTTTGGGAGCGAACTAGATAGAAAATAAATTTCCTAGTCTGGGAGATGATCTCCCTGCATTTCTTAGTAGAGATCAAAGAGGTGGCGATAGGTGGGGCTACCCCCGATATCTTGTGTAATGAATTACCCAAACTGATAATAATAGTGCGAGGCCTTCACCCATACACAACATGTCTCCTCCATAAGTATGGTTGGCCTAATAGTACATCACAAACATCCATAGGTGCAACATCACACAATACCTCGTATGTGAAGGGCTTGATGCTATAGGGGAGATGACATTGCTAGCAAACTCAGAGATCTCGTCCTTGGTGAAGCCACCCGATATTGTATGGCTGCAGGTGTGGTGTAGTCGGTAGGCTGAACCGCTTCACGACCTCTGCTGAAATGAGGTTCTTTTGGCTCCCACTGTCAACAATGAATTGTAGTGGTGAACCCTTCACCCACCTTTGTGAAAAATTTCTCCCCCTCCTCTGGATCTTTGGGCTCATTCTTCTAGATCTTGGCAGTGGCAATAGTGGCGCTGGGAACCGCATCAATGATCTGCTTTCCTTTTCCATTCGCCTTGTCGAGTTCTAACTCAGGGTTGAAACATGCATCTGATTCTAAAGCCTTCAACTCGACTACCAATGATTTCATGGCCCGAAACTCACTTGTGTTGTGAGTGGTGCTCTTGTGGAACTCACACCACTTTCATGTGTCCTTCTTCAACATTGTGGTGTTTTTCTTTTCTTGTGGATTTGACGAGTTGTCTTGCGTCACCCTGCCTTGGCTTTGTCCTTTGGTTTTCGGATTCGCAGATCCAAATTTTTCTTCTTCTATTTAAACTTCTGCTCGATTTTGACGGCATATCGGTACATCGTGCCAAGCGATCAAATGTTCAGGAACTCCATCTCTTCCTGGATGTATCTGTGTAGGAAACCACGGTATTTTAGTATGAAATGCAGCTCAGAATTCTTGATACCTAATTGTGTGCAAAGCGTATGAAAAATGTTTGTGAACTTTGGCACATCTTGGCCCCTTCCCTGCCACAGCATGGTCCATTTCATGTCTTTTTCCTCATAGCTTTTGACAGGGTAGTACTGCTCCTTGATGGCATCCCGGAATGAATCCCATGTGGGTATGACTGAAAATAGTGAGCCTATACTTTCATGCTTCTCCTCGTAGTAGATTTCCCACCAGTCCTTGACGTGGGGGGCTGCTTTGAGAAGAGCGAATATAATCTTTTCCTGACTGGAAAAATAATGAAAAGAAAAATAACCCTCTAGCAGATTTAACCATTTATCGATGGCATCTGCCTCTATCTGACCCTCGAATATGGGGATTTCAAAATTAGCTTGTACCTTAACTGGTGTGTCATTTCCAGAGTAGCTGTTGGAAGCTGATGAGTCGCCCATGGGTAGCCGATGAAGGATTTGGGCAAAGTTTTTCATCATCGCGTTCCTTTGTCGCTCGAGGGTTTCTTCGAGCAATATTTTGATCGAAGCTCCTGCCCAATTGTCTTTATTTTCATCCGCCATGGGAGGCCGTCGGGATTTGTGAGGCTAGTCTTACAAAGGTTTGACCAGTTGAAGCCCTAACTCCTTATATCCCAACCTCGTTGGGGACATGCAAAGAAAAACAGAGAAAAAACAGACCGCTCTGATACCACTGATCCAGATTTAAGCAAGAATGCAACAAATTACATAGATAACCATAAATACAAAGATGCAGTAGAAATAATACTTCATTTCATTACTATAAAATACTGAAATATGCTTACAAATATAAATGGAGATAAACCAGCTAGGGCGATGGTAGCTTATCTCTGAGAAGAGATGTGCCAGCTACATGCCTCTGAACTGTGTTATAATGAGGCTCGAAGGCCTATTTATTGTTGAAAAACAACGGGAAATCCCAAACATCCAAAACCTAACCCTAGAAGATGAAAGGCCAAACTGTGGACCTCGTTTGGGTAAATTAGTACATCAACTTCCCGAGGTCGTAACTTTGGCATACAATCTTCGTTTGACGCGCACAATATCTCATTAGAAATACATATCCAAGAAGTACAACTATAGGGAGAGCATCATCGGCCCATGGACCCGTGTTGCTCCAAGATTTCCCAAAAAATGTTGTTTAGGGCCTAAAAACAGCTCTGGAAGTTCACGACCTGAAAAACTGCAAAAAGTTAGTAAATTGTGTTACTATTACGGAAACTGAAAAGATGAAAGAGACAGTTGTGGGTTCCAAGTGGGATAGGTGGGTGGCCACAAACATCCACGAGGATCCCAAACACTCTGAGAGGTGTAGAAATCCATAATGTTCTTAGCTAGGTAATTGGAAAATAGGGTGGCCCATCAAAGTTATCGCCCTCAAATGACCCATCAATTAGGGAAACCCAACAAAATGGAAACTCAAAAACGTTGGGATAAGCATATAATTTTCACAACTCGTGGCAATTTGACATAAAGGAGTAGCAAGTGAGGCTATATAATACTTACTATCCTCCTCTACTTTATGTTTATTTGGGTCTTTCCTCCAATATTTTATGGAATCAATAGCTTCTCCATGTTTATGGACACAATCTTGCGCATATTGTTTTTCAAAAGTGCATTGTGGTTCTGACAAACGATACATCGTTTGAATGTATTTCGACATCAATCAGACAATCACTATGCTCGGATGTGAAATTTTTTCTCTGAAATGTAGACCTTCTCTACTACCCATCTGACCATATCGATATATGGCATTAATCTAGGCCTCACTATAATTCTTTTCAAGAAGGAATTCACTACTTCTTGAAGGGTTGCCTCTTACAAAGGTACTTTGCCATCCACTATCACAATCCTCATTGTAACTTGTGGCCCTTCATCTTAGAAAAGATTATAAATATTCTCCCACAAAGTACTCCTTGAATCTCGTGTACAAACTATGTCTTCGAAAAATCCTACCCCAAGAAGCTTATCATCTATAATCTCCTTGTTTGGGCCGGTGGGTTGTAGTGCAAGATATTTCCTTTTAGATTTTTCATTCTTCATTTCATCTAGTTGGGAAGTATCAGACCTCCCCTATCAAAAGAGCAGAAAAAATTAGGAAAGCAAAGTAAATATGGGTAGTAGTAAAAATGAGCAGAGTGGGCCTACTACTAATAAAATAGGCAGTTGTATTACATAAGCAGAATTGGGGCCTCATACTCACAAATAAATCCTATAGTATTATATGAGTGGGAGTGACAGCCAAACCTTATCTACATGCTATCCAATAATTGTGATGGCGTGGATGCAAGAGGCCCACGTGCCCGTAATCTTTTGGAATTAAATTATAAAGAGTTACGGGTTACTGGGGTTCTAGGTACCAACTTGCCTAGTAATTAAGCACCAAATCAAAAGTGCACTTTCCAAAGTATTTAAGAATATTGGTTGACAGTACAATGGTTTTTTAAAAGGCATATTTTATTATTTTTAAATGCTTAATTAAAGAAAAATGTTTTTTTTAAAGGGTAAATTATAAGCTTAGAAAAAACAAAAGGGTCCCCATTATTATTACAATTTAAAAATTAATGGGGGTTGTTTTTTGCTACAACACAAAGACAAACCCAAATATGACTAGATAGAATGAACATTGAGGCCCTTCACCATGGGATCACATTCCATCCAAATAGGGTTTTCATTTTACATACTCGCAAAATCCCATATTGTGCCTGACAATGCCAATTTGCACCAAGCACTAACCATTCCATACCTAACTAACTCGGGGTTTTTGTACTAGATCTTCAACATTATGAGAAAAACTTGTCCATATAACTCGTTTAAGTAAGCCCATTCCTATCATATCTTCTATGGCTCCTATGGCATCCGTGAGCGACCCACATTCATGTGTACATATAAAAAAAAGTGAAATCTATCGACCCCTATTGTCACGCCCCCAAGTCGGCGGTAGTCTTTCAACCGCTCTTAGCGAGGTGTGGCATCACCGAACACTTTCTTTTCACTAATACTTATGTTCGTGGACTACGCCTAACCACTTACTCCTACTTAGTTTGTGTTTCACAACCAAGTATTATTATGTTATCCTTTATACCAATGAACACCCATACACATTCATTATCAACAGCAATTATAAATGAGAACACAACTACACAGTATAAAGGGAGGGGAAACTCCCTGAGCAATGAGTCTACCCAAAATATATGTATTATACAATCTTCAATATTACAAGCTTTTACAAGTATAGTTGGAAGTAACAAGTTTCATACTTAGCCAATTTTACAATCAAGGCAAACTCGGTTGCCTTCCTTCGTTCACCTTCGTGCGTACTTTCACGATGGGTGGGCGCTCACCCGAGCCACCAAGACACCCATGCCAAGACTTAGCACAAACGAGTACTACACGTTCACCATGCACACCTCAACCGACCACCGGGCTCACCTTGCCCGCACCTTTGCCCAACACCAAGTGCGACTCTCCACTATGCGGCTAAACCAAGAATCGGCGCATGAGACTTGCGCCTTCGCCTCTTGTTTCTATGCAATAGATTACGCACTCCTCTTCCTTGTGTGAAGATGTGAAGTCGAGTTCGATTGATGTCGAAATCCTCCAACGCTTCCATAGTATATATACCAAAGCTTGGGGCTAACTCTGGCGCCCAACCAACTTGCCCAACGCTTTGTGTACACCCCTTAAATGCCCACAACACATGTCGGCCTCCAACGTATTTCTCTATGCTCCAAGGTGCATATATGAACCAACGCTCTCCTCATATGTACGCATATCATCCAAGAGAACGTCGCATAGGTTCGTCACATATGTGTCGCACATTCCCTCACATGACCGTCGCACATCGCAACTCACCCTCCAACCGCGCATGCGCCCACGGTCGCCCATTGCCAAACGCGGTTGAACTTCGGGTAGAACCGCAGGATGTTACATCCTCCTCCACCTCAAGTCGTTGTCGTCCTCGACAACATATTGTCCTGGTAGCCCTCCACCAAGATCATCATATCCATATCCGAACAGTCTTATCCATGATATCAACTCCTCCACATACTGCAAACATCCCTGCAACATATGTAGAACTACATCTCCATCGTGTCTCGTCCCTCCATGTAGTCTTCCATCGGAACACACCTCTGCATGCTCCTCGTCAAGTGTAAAACTAATAGTTGCATCCCTTTGTACACTGGTAGCCCTCATGACTTGAACTAGTTGGGTAGCTAATCCAACCATACGCCCAAACCACAAGAATGCACATCCATATGCCACCATAAGTCTTCCTCTGACTTCTGCTACACCTCTGACTCATCAATTCTGCTCTCAATCCCATGCTCAAGTCCATGTAAACTCCATCCCATCTGCAACATGTCCAAGCCATGGTCTTTGTTGCACAAGAGTGTACAACCTCTGCACTAGCTCATACATCTCCATGTCATAATAGCATCTGCACAACATCCTTTGCTCCAACACTCCCCATAGAATGTCTATGAATGACACCTCTACACATGCTCCTGCAAAACGTCCCTGCATAACTGTCATGCTCCATGTCTCCAACCTAATGTCCATGACTCTAGTTGTCCATGATGTCCAACCCATGTAGACTCCATCCCAACATCTGGTCATCTGCATCCAAGCTTGAAATCTGTCATAAAGAAGCCTCCTTCAAGGCCCCTTGTTAAGTTGGTGTAGCCCCTCCCAAACAAGGTCCCTACACCAACCCTTCTCCAAGGTTGTCTATAGAGAAAGGAGGGCCAGGAAGTTTCCTCCTTGACTCTCATCCACCCATGTACTAGATTGATGTTGTGTCCTCAAGTATCTATGTACAACCTCAATCTCCTCACATGTACACCTAAGCTCACCTAACTTGTCCTTTGTCAATTGAAAGCCATATATGCCCATAGTATACCTACAAAAGTCCACTATACTAGTTGGATCTCTACCTCCATAATCCTCATCAACCACTGCCTCTGAAGTAGTACTCGAACCCCCTTCATTTGCAACTCCACTGTGAATATCATTAGTAGAAGATGTCCCTATCAAGTGCCTCCATGTTCGTGAGATTGCCTTCTCACTTCCTTTATTCTTCCTAGCTCTTGCAACGAAGTCAATCAACTTCCCTTCCTTCGTTGTTTGAGTCATACTCCGAAGTCCTCTTTGCTCCACATCCTCATGCTTCACATTTGGATCTTTGGGATACAAAGTCATAGAAGTCATCCTTGGTCTATACCCCAAGCAACTCCTATTCATTGGTACCATCATGGCTCTTACTTCAGTTGTGATCAAGAGAATGTCCCGGTCCACCATTGGTATGGCTTGTGCAAGCCTCATGAAATCTTGCCCTAGCACCATATAATGATCATCCATGTCCACAATCCTCAAGTCCAACTTCCCAAGCCATGATCCGACTCTCACCTAAGTGTTCACCATCACACCATCAACAGCTTTCATGGTATAGTTGACTGCTTTGAAAGCACTCCATTCCCTCTCCATCTTTGCTTTCTTCCCAAAAGTCTTTGTTGCTTCCCTTCTTAAGAAGCTATGAGTAGCTCCCCTATCTACCAAGGCTACAAATTTCTTGCCCTTCATGGTCACCTGCATAAAACTCAGCTTCAAGGAATCACCTGCTTCTGTCGGCTTTATCTTTTGTCTCACATTAGCAACCTTCTTCAAGAATTCGGCCTCGAAGTGTCAATTGGTTTGTTCTCCAACTTGACATTCCTCCTAACGTATTTCACTTCCTTGCTTGGCTCTTCTAACCAACTCGATCCTGGTCTAGCTTGACTTCCTTCAAGCTTGTCCTCCATTGCATTCTGCTTAAGTGCACCAACCAAGTGTCCATCGACTACCTTCATAGAACTAAGCTTCCGAACATCCTCTGGATTGTCTCAGTAGTGAGTTCCCAGCCTGTCAATGTAGTCGAGCTCTTCCTGCTCAATTACAACAATGTTCTTACCAAGAAGCTTCTTCTTTATCTCCTCCTCAACTTGCTTGATTTCGGCTTCCACCATGGCACTTTTCTTCCTTAACTAGGCTCTTTTATCCAAGAGCTCTTGAAGACCAAGACCACTTCGTCAGATCTTCTCATCAAGTTCCTTGAGTTCAACATCTGTTGTACTTCCGCATTGGCTCTTGAGTTCTTCAAGTTCCTTCCTTAGTTCCGAACATCTTTCCTGAATCTTCATGTTCTCAGCCTTTATTGAAACCTAGTTAGAACTCCATCGACCCATTTGTTCCAACACTTTGTACCGGAAGACTTCACCTACCATAGGTTCATCCCCCATCTTTGCCTTCCAGCCTTCTCCAAGTTCCCTGCAAGAATGAACCAGCTCTTGTTCCACTTGTATGTGAAATCAGCTTCCTTCACCTACAAGTACCTGTCACGAGCAACCCTGCTCAATCACCACTATCAAGTGTTTACACACCTGCTTCACTCAGCTTCCTGCAAGACTTCTCCAAGTCTTCAGACTAGCTCTGATACCACCTATCACGCCCGCAAGCTGGCGGTAGTCTTTCGAACGCTCTTAGCGAGGTGCGGCACCACTGAACACTTTCTTTTTACCAATACTTATGTTCGTGGACTACGCCTAACCACTTACTCCTACTTAGTTTGTGTTTCACAACCAAGTATTATTATGTTATCCTTTATACCAATGAACACCCATACACATTCATTATCAACAACAATTATAATCGAGAACACAATTGCACAGTATAAAGGGAGGGGCAACTCCCTGAACAATGAGTCTGCCCAAAATATATGTATTATACAATCTTCAATATTACAAGCTTTTACAAGTATACTTGGAAGTACCAAGTTTCATACTTAGCCAATTTTACAATCAAGGCAAATTCGGTTGCCTTCCTTCATTCACCTTCGTGCGCACTTGCATGATGGGCGGGAGCTCACCCGAGCCACCAAGACACCCACGCCAAGACTTAGCACAAACGGGCACTACACGTTCACCGTGCACACCTCAACTGACCATCGGGCGCACCTTGCCCGCACCTTTGCCCAACACCAAGTGCGACTCTCCACCGTTCGGCTAAACCAAGAATTGGTGCATGAGACTTGCGCCTTCACCTCTTGTTTCTGCGCACTATGCTGCGCACTCCTCTTCCTTGTGCGAAGATGTGAAGTCGAGTTTGATGATGTCGAAATGCTCCAACGCTTCCATAATACATATACCAAACCTTGGGGCTAAGTCTGGCGCCTAGCCGACTTGCCCAATGCTTTGTGCACACCCCTTAAATGCCCACAACACATGTCAGCCTCCAACATATTGCTCTATGCTCCAAGGTGCATATATAAACCAATGCTCTCCTCATATGTGTGCATATCATCCAAGAGAACGTCGCATAGGTCCGTCGCATATGTGTCGCACACTCCGTCGCATGACCGACGCACATCACAACTCACCCTCCACCCGCGCGTGCGCCCGCGGTTGCCTGTCGCCAAATGCGGTCGCACTCCGAGTAGAACCACAAGATGTTACTCCTATGGATACAATCTTGAGTTCGCCTCCACCTCTCTCATCTAGAATGAAGGAGGGATGGAATAGACACATTGTTATAGCTCCACCCAATCACATACCCAAAGAAAAACAATCACTAGACTTATCAAAGGAAATAGAAAAAAAATTCACCCCTACATTATTCTCTGAAGTCCCAATTTCACAATAACATTTTTTGCTCCAACAAAGATCACCAAAAAAACCATAGCAAAGTGCACCATCACCACCATTGTGTGAGTTAATCAATTTAAAAATTAGAATTATATATATCTATATATAGATATTAATTTATAAAATGTTTAAAAATTTTAATAAAATAATTTCTTTAACATTTTCCTAAGTTTAAAAAATGAAAATCCTATTATTAATATATATGTCAACCATTTATCATTTTTAATATGGAATTCCTATAATTTTTAAATCTCATAGAAAAAGTTAGCTAAGTAAGTTACTGCTCGTGCGATTCGTTCTCCACATTTCACTAGTTTCAATCCCACTTCTCCACCCCTGTGAGCATCACCCGATGCAATGAGTGCGAAGTGAACTATTCAAAAATCATGAGAAATTAATCAGTTACGACTACCTCTCATAGAAATGGTCATGTGTAAATGATTTACTTAACTCAGTTGAATCCCAAAACGATATCTAAATACCTTATAATTAATATATAATTTAATGTTTTATTATTGTTTATTATGTATATAATTTTTAATTTAATTTTTAATTTTCAATAAATGAATTCGATACCATGAATTTTATATTAAAATTGTGCATAATTAATATCTATTTTTTTTGCTTATTAGGGTGGAGGTCATCTTTCGTCCTTTTTTACATGATGAATGGTACTATCTGTCCTTATTTGGAGCTATATGGGCGTGGCCTGCCTGACTACATTGCCTGACCTGCTAAAGTCTGTGGGCCATCCCAGTATAGGGCTTGATTATCAGCTTGCTGTTTTAAGTGAAATTATAATTTTGAATTTTATTTAAAATATGAAATAACTACATTCAATTCTAGAATTATATAATTTAAATTCCATTTAAAAAAAACCAAAAATACAGAAAGCAACAAGCTAGCTAAAACTGTGCCGTACCAACCAATTTTAAACAGAAATTAATTTAAAATACTTTAGACAAAAAAATAATTTAAAAAAACAAAACCCGAACACACCAAAATTCGAAGACTTAAATAAAAAGCGGTCATTTTGTAACCGGATGACCAATGCCTAACGTTTTATCACTATTCATTGAGACCAGCTGTGTTTATCGAGCCATATTTTTTCTAAATGTATTAAATGAGTTGAGTTGTATATAGTTACTTTTGAATAATTAATTGGTTAAAATTTAAGTGTGGATATATATAGCTAGGCTTATTTAATTATCATAAATAAATTACTTATTTTTAACCCATATTTTCAGTACAGCAATCAAACTAACCTGCTAAAATCTAAAGATAGACATATACAGCCAGACTCATTTAATTCCCATTCCCATTTGCCAAGTGCCAAGTGCTTATTTTCTACCCATGTTTTCACTGCAGCTATATCATGCGTTTGGTGGGCTGAGCAAACCATTTAAGTGAACGCTCAAGCTGTTCAGGTCGTGCGTTTGGTGGGCTGAGCAAACAATTTAAGTGAACACTAAAGCTGTCAGGTCATGCGTTTGGTGGGCTGAGCAAACTATTTACGTGAACATCATAGTACCAACTGTGCGGTTTTCACTGCAGTATTCAGGTCATGTGTTTGGCAGGTTGAGCATACCATTTCCGTGAACATCATAGTACCATGACTCTGACTATAATGCTCGAATTGTGCTTAGCAGCACTCAAAGTTCTCGACTGATAGTTTTTCCCTCTAGTTTTGTCAAATATGTGGAGAATGGTCGGTTCTAGCGTTTTCGTGGTTCATATGCTGGAGTTTTATGAGAATAATGTTTTACCACTATTCTAGAAAACGTATCATTTAAGGATGCCGTTTTATGGGAATAATGTTTTAGCCACCATGCTGAGGAACGTATCATTTAATGATGCAGTTTTATGGGAATAATGTTTTAGGCACCATGCTGACAAACGTATCATTTATTGTAATGAGTGTGTTAAACGGGACTGAAATGGCTAGGATTGGAAAGAAATGGATTCTAAAGAAGTGGATATAGAATTGGAGAGTTGCTTTTAATGTAATTTTTTTGAAGTTTTTGGTGTCAGAATCACGAGACCGAACAAGTTGTAGTGAAATTTTGATTTGTGTTATTTAAACTAGTTTTTTGACTGTATATATGGATTCAGCACAAGTCTTGTATCAATCATTCCATAAATTCGATTTTGAGATGACATTGATTGAAATATTCAACTTGTAACAATGTCCAACCTTTTTCTATCTTTAAACCTTAGAAAGATATAATTAAACATGATTTTCATATCGTTTGTGGCGTCGACTTAGATTTTCAGTAATTCTGTCGTGGCTATAGAAAATTTTGAAAATTCTCGATTCATTCTATTCGGCGGAATTTCTGGTCGAATTCCAATCATCTGTCGTGTGATAGAGTTGAGTCAATCTGATCTGATTGAAGGACTGATGTGATGTCTCAAGTAGAGCAATGGGACACTCAAAGGCAATGATGTGATGTCTCAAGTAGACCAATGGGACACTCAAGTGCCTTTGCTTCTTAGGATGTTTCTTTCCTAGTGCTACTGGGGGACCGGGTTTGGTGTATTGATGTTTTGTCTAATATTTTAGGAATAGGGTTCATGTGACGCCGTCACGGCTTATGTTTTTTTAATGTGAAACCAGGGTTGATGGATGACGAGTGCTTATCAGGGTTGATGGATGACGAGTGCTTATCTTTCCATGTGGTTGCTCCTTTTATATATATTGGTTATGAATTTGTATCATTTTCTTCTTATTAGTAACCAGACTGGAGCAAGGAGGTTTGTATATGCGATTCCAATCATATCTTAACTGTTCTATAACTGGCTTATGTTTTAAGTTAAAAAGGTCAATAATGGCCCATCGCACACCCCGTGTTGGAGATCCTGAACGCAATATATTAGGCAAGCTCAATGAAGAGAAAAATTAATAAATTTTTATCCTTACTCATTGAATTTCAAACTTTTTCTTAACTATAATGGAGACTCAATTTTGATTAATGAAGGATCCATTAATGAATATGTATGGAATTTTGTTTATCTTTTTTTTTTCCAAATGAATATTGTGTAAAATACAAGGTAAGGGAATAATACCACTCGACGATGATTGGATCCGAAGATATGATAAATGTTGGGCATATTTTTACTAAAATATGTTAGTATAATATAATGCAAACCGTGAACAACATTGTTTGATTAGTGCCGCAAAATACAATGCCAATCGTAAGCGTTTTTCATTATAATACCGACAAGACGCTCATTCTGGTTGAATTCTGCAACGAACATTTTCAAACTCTTTTTCTCGCCTTCACACGTTAGGGTTAGGTTTTTATTTGCTTGACAATAAATAAACAGTTATCTCTCAAAAATTATTATAAAAAACTTCAAAAGTTTTGAAAATTCAAGCCCCATTGTGTTTAAAGCGTCATTATTGAGTAATGAACTTCAAAAGAAATTAAGCCAACGGATTGTCAAAATGGGAGAAAGAGAGTCCCGCCATTCATTCTGGACGATTTATTGGAAAAGAATAGTAAAATTCCGTAAAACACAACTTTAAAAAAACAGCCATTTTGTAACAAAACACTGCCCCACCAAAAAAATGTTTGCATCGTGTATAAATTATGGTTTACTGTTTGAGTAAAAATATTGGTTTATAAATATTGGTTTATACTAGCTTAATATTATTATTGTAAACATATTTACTAATGTGGTTAATACACGTAGACAAATGTATTTATTAATGTGATTGATATTGGTAGACGTGTGTTTCTGGTCATTGTTATATAAAAGGTAGATGGGTAAGCACCTTAGTAAATGTGGTTATGTTACTTAACAACCTAAGTTTATGGGGTGGATTCATTGACTATGGTTAACCAAGGTTGAAAAAGTTCATCATGGTTGAAGAGGTTTGACAAAGGTATTGCTACATCAATCTATAATATTATATTAGTGTTGACATTATTAAACTGTTACATTAATATTGATCATGGTTCATCATTGTTACCCATGATTGACAATGGTTCATGTTAGATTAATATTAATGCTAATTTTACAATTAATCTATCAATATATTATTGTTACATCAATATAATAGTGTTACATTAATATTGACATGGTTACTCTGTTACATTAATATTGACCATTGTTCACCATTCTTAACCATGTTTGATAATGATTCATGTTACATCAACTTCAATGTTACATTAACTTTAGAAAAATGGTTGCATTAATTTTGTTGAAGTTGGTTGATAGGGCTAGGCATGGTTCATAAGGTTGATCATGGTTGATGAAGGTTGACCATTGTTGGTCCAGGTAGAGCATGGTGGAATTTAGTTGACAATGATTAATAATTACTACCATGGTTGACTAAGGATTATAATGAAAGATTATGGTTAACCTTGGTTACCGTTGTTGTCCATGGTTGACCATTATTACTTGGTCAACGTTAATGTTGTCCATAGTTGACCATGATCAACCATGAAATCTTCCATTAATGTTAATGCTAATATTATATTATTGCTATAAAAATGGTTACATTAATGGTTCAAGAGGGTTAGCCGGGTTGACCATGGTTGATGAGGATGGCCATAGTTGAAGAGGGCTAACCATTGATGATCGAGGGAGACAATGGTTGACCTCTCCGGACCATGATTTTAACTGATTACCATGGTTGGGATTTTTTTCTTTGTGTTGTCCAAGAATTTATTAACGTAGAAATTTTGCACAATTTTTTTTTACACAACCACATGTCACATAGCAACAAAAAATTGTTAAGGAAAATATGACATGAAAATTCTTTTTGGGATTGTATGTTTGTGTCATTTTATTTATGCAACCACATCACGATGTTAGTTGTGTAATGTGATTTTTCTATAATGTGTAACATTCACGAAAAGGAAATTTCTAATTATAATTATGATGTTCATTTGTTTGTCACTAGGTAACTAGACTAACATTTTTCATCAAATTGTACTAGCATTTTTTTCATCGTATTTTGATGCCATTTTATTTTTCACAATGGAATTGAGATGTTAGTTTTGTAATGTGACATTTTGATGAAACCAGAATTTTTATTCTGTAGAATATATAAAAAAGACAATTGTTTTGAAGAAATTGTGTTAAAACTTAAAACAATAGATCTCACATTAACACCTATTCATATTAACAAGATATTAAATGCGGTTGTAATGTTGCATTGTGACAGTGGATAAGCATAGTCAAACATAATCAAGCACATTAGTAAACCAATGTGTTTTAAACCATATTACTATTAACATTTTAAAACATTGACTTTGGTGAGCATGGTTTTAAGTATGGGTGAAAATGGCTTGGTTGTTCACCATGGATGAACATGTTTTAACTAATAGAGTTGAGTCATAGTTATAGTTAAGTAAAGAGTCAATAAAGCCCATATTAATAATTGTAAGTGGTCGACCCGCATTTAAAGAAGGGACCACAGTTAGTTGCAAATGGGCCATGGTATTAGATAGATGGTATTAATAAGAACCATGGTATTGACCCATGGTATTTTATGTATGAATCCTATATAAAGGATAGAGACTCCCCTCAAGGAGCATCGCGTCTTATTTTTTAACTGAGCCTAGCTCTATTGGAGGTTGCCCCCTCAAAGAGGGAAGTGAACATTGCTTTCCTTTCTGAATAATATAATACATACTATTATTTGTTATTGCTTTGTGTTCTAGGTATATTTCTTTGCACATTTGGTATTACGGTACCTTCTCGCTGGTCAAGAGAATAACAAGTGGTATCAGAGCACTTTCTAGGGCCGGGGAAATAATACTTCATTTCATTACTATAAAATACTGAAATATGCTTATAAACAAAAATGGAGATAAACCAACTAGGGTGATGGTAGCTTCTCTCTGAAAAGATATGTGGTGGCTACATGCCTCTGGACTGTGTTACAATGAGGCTCGAAGGCCTATTTATTGTTGAGAAACAATGGAAAACCCTAAACATCCAAAACGTAACCCTAGAAGATGAAATGCCAAATCGTGGGCCCCGTTTGGGTAAATTGGTACATCAACTTCCCGGGGTCGTAACTTTGGCATACGATCTTCGTTTGACACGTATAATAGCTCATTAGAAATATCTATCCGAGCACTACAATGTTGGGAAGAGAAACATCGATCCACGGACCCATGTTGCGCCCACATTTCCCAAAAAACGTCATTTAGGGCCTCAAAATGGCTAGGGAAGTTCAGGACCCAAAAAATCACGAAAAATAGTAAATTGTGCTACAATTACGGAAACTGAAAAGATGAAAGAGACAGTTGTGGGGGTCCAAGTGGGATAGATGGGTGGCCACCAACATCCACCTAGATCATTCCTCCCCCCTTAGGAAGTAATGGTCCCCATTGTGTTGAGTTCCTCCATCTGTTCAACTTGGTCCCTGGTGAGTTGTTCTGCAATCTCTGATGCGTCTAGTAATGGTGGGAAGCATGGTAGGGGGCAGTCGACATTGAACACTCGATACAAGTGAAGGAATGGAGGAATGTTGTTCTCCAAAGAATTCTTTCCCAGAACCTTGGTACTAGTGTCAGGACCATGTCGGAGTGGTCTGAGCTTCTGATGGGCTCTTGTAAGGCATTCTTTTTGCATATGTCACCAAATTTTGTCGCCCACCTGAAGCTTATGTGTTACCCTTGTGGGTGAGGTAACACATAAGCTTCTGTTCTCCTATATAAGTCTACACTTATTTCTGCCAGGGACCTAGATTAGGCAGTTGGGCTCCTTTGATTCTCTACCTATCTACAGATCTGCCAAGATTAAACTGTTTGGACAGATATCATTCTCTATATTCTAAAACAGGAAATTGAAACCTAGGGAGACCAAGATTAGACTGTTTGGACCTCCCTTTAAATTTTTTTCAAAACTGGAACAATTCATCAAAATTGGAATACAACAGTGGCATTTGGACTAGCACCCTTCATGGCATCTTGTGGAAATATGGAACACTGTAGCCTGCAAAGTATGACTTATTTGGCATTTAAAAATTTCAATCATGAAAAATGAACACCTGTTGCAACAGGAGGCTAACAGTAGCAAGATGACCAACGGTTTATTTAAGGTGAGGTTTCAAGAGAGCCTAGGGGGCTCCCGATATACCCAGAGGGTACTTGGAAGATAGTCCGTGTGCGGTTCTATCTAATGCGCTGCTACTCGATGGGGTGCCCATAGTGGTTACAAGGGAGTCCAACAAGTGTGACCACCTCTTGTATTTCCTGCGTGCATGCCTCCCCAAATCCGTAGGATTATGTGCTCAATGACAAATCCCATGGTTTAAAGACGTTGGAACATGTCTCTAGTCAATTTTTTTTTATACTAAAAATGGATACCCCACCGGCCCTGGAAAGTGCTCTGATACCACTTGTTATGCTCTTGACCTGTGAGAAGATACCATAATACCAAATATGCGAAGAAATATACCCAGAACACAGAGCAATAAAAAATAACAGCATGTATTATATTATTCAGAAAGGAAAGCAATGTTCACTTCCCTCTTTGAGGGGGCAACCTCCAATAGAGCTGGGCTCAATTATAAAATAAGACACGATGCTCCTTGAGGGGAGTCTCTATCCTTATAGGATTCATACATGCAATACCATGGGTGAATACCATGGTTCTTATTAATACTATCTATCTAATATCATGGCCCATTTGCAACTAATTGTGGTCCCTTCTTTAGATGTGGGTCGACCACTTACAATTATTAATATGGGATTTATTGACTCTTTACTTAACTATAACTATGACTCAACCGTATTACATAAATAAGGGGGTTAGGGTTGGACCCTAACAAATTCTCTTGAAATAAAGGAATGCCTCTTCCTCCTAGTGTCTCAGTCATCATATAGCCTGATAGCCTACTAGTGGTTAATTTCGACTACATCAACTCTTAACTAGAGTTACAATATATACTCTTCTAGAGCCTTTTACATCACAAAAATGTGGCTATCCCCTTTTCTATGAATATGGGGGTTGACGTGACCTCCTCCCAAACTATAGGTGTGAAAACAAGAAGGTCAACTTCTGAGTGACATAACTTTTGCATGCAAGCTGTGATTGACATGATTCTTGTGTTGTTGGAAAGATCTATGTATTTACAATAGCATAAAAATGTGTCACACTAAAGTATAAGAAAGTTTAGCTCCAAAAAACGTCATTTGATGCCTCAAAATGCTCTTGAAAGGTTTGAGATCCTGTTGCGCCAAATTGGGTCCCATCGATAAAAACAACCTCGTGAGATGATTCCTCCAGTTTTTCCACTACAAATGCATCGATATGGATGACAAACAATATAACGATCCAATTCGGATCACTAGGTCATTCATGGTTAATCATGGTTATCATTGGTCAATCATAGTCACCATAATCAATCTTCAAAAATCATGGTCAACCTAGCCAACAATGTTTAGTATGTCAAACATTGTAAACCATAGTCATTCAACATCAATATAGACAATCATAATCTATCATAGAAAAATATGTCCAAATATGGTGAGATTAGTTAAACCATGTTCACCCATGGTGAACATGGTCAAGCCATGTTCACCCACACTTAAAGCCATGCTCACCAAATTCAATGATTTAAAATGTTAATAATCAAAATAGTAATATGGTTTAAAACACATTGGTTTACTAATGTGCTTGATTATGTTTGACTATGCTTATCCACTGTCACAATGCAACATTACAACCACATTCAATATCTTGTTAATATGAATAGGTGTTAATGTGAGATCTATTGTTTTAAGTCTTAACACAATTTCTTCAAAACAATTGTCTTTTTTATTTATTTTACAGAATAAAAATTTTGGTTTCATCAAAATGTCACATTACAAAACCAACATCTCAATTCAATTGTGAAAAATAAAATGGCATCAAAATACGATGAAACAAATGCTGGTACAATGTGATGAAAAATGTTAGTCTAGTTACCTAGTGACAAACAAATGAACATCATAATTATAATTAGAAATTTCCTTTTGGTGAATTTTACACATTATATAAAAATCACATTACACAACTAACATCCCGATGTGGTTGCATAAATAAAATGACACAAACATACAATCCAAAAAAGAATTTTCATGTCATATTTTCCTTAACAATTTTTTGTTGCTATGTGACATGTTGTTGTGTCAAAAAAAATTGTGCAAAAATTCTACGTTAATAAATTCTTGGACAAAACAAAGAAAAAAATCCCAACCATGGTAATCAGTTAAAATCATGGTCCGGAGAGGTCAACCAATGTCTCCCTCAATCATCAATGGTTAGCCCTCTTCAACCATGGCCATCCTCATCAACCATGGTCAACTTGGCTAACCCTCTTGAACCATTAATGTAACCATTTTTATAGCAATAATATAATATTAGTATTAACATTAATGGAAGATTGCATGGTTGATCATGGTCAACTATGGACAACATTAACATTGACCAAGTAATAATGGTCAACCATGGACAACAACAATAAACCAAGGTTAACCATAATCTTTCATCATAATCCTTAGTAAAACATGGTAGTAATTATTAATCATTGTCAACTAAATTCCACCATGCTCTACCTCGACCAACAATGGTCATCCCTCATCAACCATGATCAACCTTGTGAACCATGCCTAGCCCTATCAACCCACTTCAACAAAATTAATGCGACCATTTTTCTAAAGTTAATGTAACATTAAAGTTGATGTAACATGAATCATTGTCAAACATGGTTAAGAATGGTGAACAATGGTCAATATTAATGTAACAGAGTAACCATGTCAATATTAATGTAACACTATTATATTGATGTAACAATAATATATTGATACATTAATTGTAAAATTAGCATTAATATTAATCTAACATGAACCATTGTCAATCATGGGTAACAATGATGAACCATGATCAATATTAATGTAACATTTTAATAATGTCAACACTAATATAATATTATAAATTGATGTAGCAATACCTTTGTCAAACCTCTTCAATCATGATGAACTTTTTCAACCTTAGTTAACCATAGTCAATGAATCCACCCCATAAACTTAGGTTGTTAAGTAGCATAACCACATTTACTAAGGTGCTTACCCATCTGACTTTTATATATCAATGGCCAAAAAACACACATGTCTACCAATATCAATCACATTAGTAAATACATTTGTCTACCTGTATTAACCACATTAGCAAATATGTTTACAGTAATAATATTATGCTAGTATAAACCAATATACACGATGCAAACCTTTTTTTGGTGGGGCATTGTTTTGTTACAAAATGGCTGTTTTTTTTAAGTTGTATTTTACCATTCTTTTCCCATTAATCGTCCAGAATGAATGGCGGAAGTTTCTCTTTCTCACATTTTGAGAATCCGTTGGCTTATTTTCTTATGAAGTTCATTACTCAATAATGACGCTTTAAACACAATGGGGCTTGAATTTTCAAAGCTTTTGAAGTTTTTTATAATTTTTGAGAGATAACTGTTTATTTATTGTCAAGCAAATAAAAACCTAACCCTAACGTGTGAAGGCGAGAAAAAGAGTTTGAAAATGTTCGTTGCAGAATTCAACCAGAATGAGCGTCTTGTCGGTATTATAATGAAAAACGCTTACGATTGGCATTGTCTTTTTTCGGCACTAATCAAACAATGTTGTTCACGGTTTGCATTATATTATAGTAACATATTTTAGTAAAAAAAGTGCCCAAACATTTATCATATCTTTGGATCCAATCATCGCCACTCCCTTACCTTGTATTTTACACAATATTCATTTGGAAAAAAAAATGATAAACAAAATTCTATACATATTCGTGAATGGATCCTTTATTAATCAAAATTGAGTCTCCATTATAGTTAAGAAAAAGTTTGAAATTCACTCAGCAAGGATAGAAATTTATTAATTTTTCTCTTCATTGAGCTTGCCTAATATATTGCGTTCAGGGTCTCCAACACGGGGTGTGCGATGGGCCATTATTGACCTTTTTAACTTAAAACATAAGCCAGTTATAGAACAATTATGATATGATTGGAATCGCATATACAAACCTCCTTGCTTCAGTCTGGTTAAAAGATAAGAAGAAAATGATACAAATTCATAACCAATATATATAAAAGGAGCAACCACATGGAAAGATAAGCACTCGTCATCCGTCAACATCACATCATTGCCATCACATCATTGCCTTTTGAGTGTCCCATTGCTCTACTTGAGACATCACATCAGTCCTTCAATCAGATCAGATTGACTCAACTCTATCACACGACAGACGATTGGAATTTGACCAGAAATTTCGCCCAATAGAATGAATCGAGAATTTGCAATTTTTTCTATAGACACGACCGAATTACTGAAAATCTAAGACGAGGCCACAAACGATATGAAAATCATGTTTAATTATATCTTTCTAAGGTTTATAGATAAAACAAGATTGGACATTGTTACAAGTTTAATATTTCAATCAATGTCACCTCAAAAGCGAATTCATGGAATGATTGAAAAATATCAGTATTCTATCTCTCAAATTTGCATAGTGCCAATTGAAAGGATTTGGATGACCCTACAAGACTTGTATGGGTATCACAACGAGAGCCTACTATGTGAGGTCTCTCACTACCCAGTGACTGCCAACGGAAATGATTTCGATGATCAAGATTTGCAAGGGTATCACAAGCACACCTTACTGTGTAAGGTCTGTCACATCCTAGTCTTGGGAGTTGTCTTTACTGTGACTTTTTGGAAGTTTTTCTGGTGGATTTTTTCCGTCTAATTTCTCTAAAATCTGGTAGGAATTCATTGAAATCACAACTTTATGGATAAACCTGCACAATAGAAGTACCCTAGAGATTTTTGAGGGTGCTGAATCCATATATACAGTCAAAAAACTGATTTAAATAACACAAATCAAGATTTCACCATAATTTGTTGGTTTCCGGATTGTGACACCTAAAACTTCAAAAAGTTATATTAAAGGAAACTCTTCAATCTTGTGTCCACTTCTTTAGAATCCATTTCTTTCCAATCCTACCCATTTCAGTTCCTTTTAACAGACGCCTTACAATAAATGATACGTTTGTCGACATGGTTCCTAAAACATTATTCCCATACAACTGCATCATTAAATGATACGTTTGTCAGCATGGTGCCGAAAACACTATTCCCATAAAACGGCATCCTTAAATGATACGTTTTCTAGAATGGTGCTATTCTCATAAAACTCCAGCATATGCGAGTCATTGAAAATTTTAACAATTAGGCTGTCGTTGAACCACGAAAACGCTAGAACCGACCATTCTCCACATATTTGACAAAACTACACGGAAAAACTATCAGTCGAGAACTTTGAGTGCTGCTAAGCACAATTCGAGCATTATAGTCAGAGTCATGGTACTATGATGTTCACGGAAATGGTATGCTCAACCTACCAAACACATGACCTGATTACTGCAGTGAAAAACGCACAGTTGGTACTATGATGTTCACGTAAATAGTTTGTTCAGCCCACCAAAGGCATGACCTGACAGCTTGAGTGTTCACTTAAATGGTTTGCTCAGCCCACCAAAGGCATGACCTGACAGCTTGAGTGTTCACTTAAATGGTTTGCTCAGCCCACCAAACGCATGATATAGCTGCAGTGAAAACATGGGTAGAAAATAAGTACTTGGCAAATGGGAATGGGAATTAAATGAGTCTGGCTGTATATGTCTATCTTTAGATTTTAGCAGGTTAGTGTGATTGCTGTAGTGAAAATATGGGTTAAAAATAAGTAAAATATGGATTAAAAATAAATAGTTTATATATGATAATTAAATAAGCCTAGATATATATATATCCACACTTAAATTTTAACAAATTAATTATCAAAAATAAATATATACAACTCAACTAATTTAATACGTTTAGGAAAAATATGGCATGATAAACACAGCTGGTCTCAATCAACAGTGATAAAGCGTTAGGCATTGGACATCCGGTTACAATATGACCGCTTTATTTAAGTCTTCGAATTTTTGGTGTGTCCGGGTTTTTTTTTTTTTTTTTTTTAAATTGTATAAAATATTTTAAATTAATTTCTGTTTAAAATTGGTTGGTACAGCACAGTTTTAGCTAGCTTGTTGTTTTTTGTGTTTTTGGTTTTATTTTTTAAATGGAATTTAAATTATATAATTCTGGAAATGAATGTAGTTATTTCATATTTTAAATAAAATTCAAAATTATAATTTCATTTAAAATTATATATAAATATTAAATATATACACCCTAATAAGCCAAAAAATAGATATTAATTATGTACAATCTTAATATAAAATCCATAGTATCGAATTCATTTATTGAAAATTAAAAATTATATACATAATAAACTATAATAAAACATTAAATTATATATTAATTATAAGGTATTTATTCACACACTTACGTAGCTAACTTTTTCTATCATATTTAAAAGTTATAAGAATTCCATATTAAAAATGATATATATATATATAATATATATATATATATATATATATATATATATATTATATATATATATATATATATATATATATATATATATATATAAAGATTTTCATTTTTAAATTTAAAGAAAAAGTTAAATAATTATTTTATTCAAATTTTTAAACATTTTATAAATAATATTTATATCTATATCTATATCTATATATATAAAATTCTAATTTTTAAATTGATTAACTCACACAATGATGGTGATGGTGCATTTTGCTATGGTTTTTTTGGTGATCTTCGTTGGAGCAGAAAAAGTTATTGTGAAATTGGGACTTTAGAGAAAGATGTAGGGGTGAATTTCTTTTCTCTTTCCTTTGATAAGTCTAGTGATTGTTTTTCTTTGTGTATGTGATTGGGTGGAGCTACAACAATGTGTCTATTCCATCCCTCCTTCATTCTAGATGAGAGAGGTGGAGGCGAACGCAAGATTGTATCCACAGGGGTGGATAGATTTCACTTTTTTTATATGTACACATGAATGTGGGTCGCTCACGAATGCCATAGGAGCCATAGGAGATATGATAGGAATGGGCTTACTTAAACGAGTTAGATGGACAAGTTTCTCTCATAATGTTGAAGATCTAGTACAAAAACCCACGAGTTAGTTAGGTATGGATTGGTTAGTGCTTGGTGCAAATTAGCATTGTCAAGCACAATATGGGATTTTGTGAGTATGCAAAATGAAAGCCCTATTTGGATGGAATGTGATCCCATGGTTAAGGGCCTCCATGTTCATTCTATCTAGTCAGATTTGGGTTTGTCTTTGTCTTGTAGCAAACAACAATGCCCATTAATTTTTAAACTGTAATAATAATGGGGACCCTTTTGTTTTTTCTAAGCTTATAATTTACCCTTTAAAAAACACGTTTTTCTTTAATTAAGCATTTACAAATAATAAAATATGCCTTTTAAAAAACCATTGCAGTGTCAACCAATATTCTTAAACACTTTGGAAAGTGCACTTTTGATTTGGCACTTAATTACTAGGCAAGTTGGTACCTAGAACCCCGACAACTCATAACTCTTTAAAGTTTAATTCCAAAAGATTACGGGCACGTGGGTCTCTTGCATCCACGTCATCACAATTATTGGATAGCATGTAGATAAGGTTTGGCTGTCACTCCCACTCATATAATATTATAGGATTTATTTTTGAGTATGAGGCCCCAATTCCGCTTATATAATACAACTGCCTATTTTATTAGTAGTAGGCCCACTCTGCTCATTTTTACTACTACACATATTTACTTTGCTTTGCTAATTTTTTCTGCTCTTTTCATAGGGGAGCTCTGATACTTCCCAACTAGATGAAATGAAGAATGAAAAATCTAAAAGGAAATATCTTGCACCGCAACCTACCGGCCTAAACAAGGAGATTATAGATGATAAGCTTCTTGGTTCAGTATTTTTCTCAGACATAGTTTGTACACGAGATTCAAGGAGTACTTTGTGGGAGAATATTTATAATTTTTTCTAAGATGAAGGGCCACAAGTTACAATGAGGATTGTGATAGTGGATGGCAAAGTACCTTCGTCAGAGACAACCCTTCAAGAAGTAGTGAATTCCTTCTTGAAAAGGATTATAGTGAGGCGTAGATTAATGCCATATATCGATATGGTCAGAGGGGTAGTAGAGGAGGTCTACATTTCAGAGAAAAAAATTCACATCCAGGCATAGTGATTGTCTCATTTATGTTGAAATACATTGAAACGATGTACTGTTTGTCAGATCCACAATGCACTTTTGACAAATAATATGTGCAAGATTATGTCAATAAACATGGAGAAGCTATTGATTCCATAAAATATTGGAGGAAAGACCCAAATAAACATAAAGTAGAGGAGGATAGTAAGTATTATATAGCCTCACTTGCTACTCCTTTATGTCAAATTGCCACGAGTTGTGAAAATTATATGCTTATCCCAACATTTTTGAGTTTCCATATTGTTGGGTTTCCCTAATTGATGGGTCATTTGAGGGCGATAACTATGATTGGGCCACCCTATTTTCCAATTACCTAGCTAAGAACATTATGGATTTCTACACCTCTCAAAGTGTTTGTGATCCAGGTGGATGTTGGTGGCCACCCACCTATCCCACTTGGACCCCACAACTGTCTCTTTCATCTTTTCAGTTTCCGTAATTGTACCACAATTTACTATTTTTAGCGGTTTTTCGGGTCATGAACTTCTGGAGCCGTTTTGAGGCCCTAAACAACATTTTTTGGGAAATCTGGGAGCAACATGGGTCCATGGGCTAATGATGCCCTCCCTAAAGTTGTAGTGCTTGGATATATCTTTCTAATGAGATATTGTGCATGTCAAACAGAGATTGTATGCCAAAGTTACGACCTCGGGAAGTTGATGTACCAATTTACCCAAACGAGGTCCACATTTTGGCCTTTCATCCTCTAGGGTTAGGTTTTGGATGTTTGGGGTTTCCCATTGTTTTTAAACAAAAAATAGGCCTTTGAGCCTCATTGTAACATAGTTCAGAAGCATGTAGCTCGCACATCTCTTCTCAGAGATAAGCTACCATCGCCCTAGCCGGTTTATCTCCATTTCTATTTGTAAGCATATTTCAGTATTTTATAGTAATGAAATGAAGTATTATTTCTATTGCATCTCTGTATTTATGGTTATCTATGTAATTTGTTGCATTCTTTCTTAAATCCGGATTAGTGGTATCATAGCGGTCTGCTTTCTCTCTGTTTTTCTTTGCATGTCCCCAACGAGGTTGGGATATAAGGATTTAGGGCTTGAACTGGTCGAACCTTTGAAAGACCAGCCTCACAAATCCCGACGGCCTCCCATGGCGGATGAAAAGAAAGACGATGGGGCAGGAGATCCTATCAAAATATTGCTCGAAGAAGCCCTCAAGCGACAGAGGAACGCGATGATTGAAAACTTTGTCCAGATCCTTCATCGACTACCCAGGGGCGACTCATTAGCTTCCAATAGCTACTCTAGAAACGACACACCATTTAAGGTACAAGTTAATTTTGAAATCACCATATTCGAGGGTCAGATAGAGGCAGATGGCATCGATAAATGGTTAAATCTGCTAGAGGGTTATTTTTCTTTTCATTATTTTTCCAGTCAGGAAAAGATTATTTTCGCTCTTCTCAAAGCAGCCCCGCAGGTTAAGGACTAGTGGGAAATCTACTACGAGGAGAAGCATGAAAGTATAGGCTCACTATTTTCAGTCATACCCACTTGCGATTCATTCCGGGATTCCATCAAGGAGCAGTACTACCCTGTCAAAAGCTATGAAGAAAAAGACATGAAATGGACCATGCTGCGGCAAAGAAGGGGCCAAGATGTGCCAAAGTTCACAAACATTTTTCATACGCTTTGCACACAATTAGGTATCAAGAATTCTGAGTTGCATTTGGTACTCAAATACCGTGGTTTCCTCCACAAATACATCCAGGAAGAGATGGAGTTCCTGAACATCTGATCGCTTGGCACGACGTACCGATATGCTGTCAAAATCGAGCAGAAGTTTAAACAGAAGAAGCAATACTTTGGATCTGCGAATCCGAAAACCAAAGGACAAAGCCAAGGCAGGGTGACGCAAGACAACTCGTCAAAGCTATAAGAAAATAAAAACACCATGATGTTGAAGAAGGACACATGAAAGTGGTCTGAATTCCACAAGAGCACCACTCACAACACAAGTGAGTTTCGGGCCAGGAAATCGTTGGTAGTCGAGTTGAAGGCTTTAGAATCAGATGCATGTTTCGACCCTGAGTTAGAACCCGACAAAGGGGAATGGAACAGAAAATCAGATCATTGATGTGGTGCCCAGCACCACTATTGCCACTGCAAAGATCCAGAAGAATGAGCCCAAAGATCCAGAGGAGGGGGAGCAACTTTTCCACTCACAAATGTGGGTGAAGGGTTCACCACTACAATTCATTGTTGACAGTGGGAGCCAAAAGAACCTCATTTCAGCAGAGGTCGTGAAGCACTTGGGCTTACCGACTACACCACACTTGCAGCCGTACAATATCGAGTGGCTTCACCAAGGACGAGATCTCTGAGTGTGCTAGCAATGTCGCCTCCCCTACAGCATCAAGCCCTTCACATACGAGGTATTGTGTGATGTTGCACCTCTGGATGTTTGTGATGTACTATTAGGCCAACCATACTTATGGAGGTGACATGTTGTGTATGGGTGAAGGCCTCACACTGTTATTATCAGTTTGGGTAATTCATTATACAGGATACTGGGGGTAGCCCCACCTATTACCGCCTCTTTGATCTCTGGTAAGAAATGCAGGGAGATCATCTCCCAGACTAGGAAATTCATTTTCTATCTAGTTCACTCCCAAAGTAAGAGGAAGATCGTAGCCACATAAAAACCCCATGAATGGTTCCTCCATGCAGTAGCAATAACAAAGGGATACGGTCATGACAGAACAGATGAACAACTTCTCCTCACCCACAGGGGTAACACATAAGCTTCAGGTGGGCGACAAAATTTGGTGACATATGAAAAAAGAATGCCTTACAAGAGCCCATCAGAAGCTCGGACCACTCCGACATGGTCCTGACACTAGTACCAAGGTTCTGGGAAACAATTCTTTGGAGAACAACATTCCTCCATTCCTTCACTTGTATCGAGTGTTCAATTTCGACTGCCCCCTACCATGCTTCCCACCATTACTAGACACATCAGAGATTGCAAAACAACTCACCAGGGACCAAGTTCAACAGATGGAGGAACTCAACACAATGGGGACCATTACTTGCTAAGGGGGGAGGAATGATCTAGGTGGATGTTGGTGGCCACCCATCTATCCCACTTGGACCCCCACAACTGTCTCTTTCATCTTTTTAGTTTCCTTAATTGTAGCACAATTTACTATTTTTCGTGATTTTTTGGGTCCTGAACTTCCCTAGCCATTTTGAGGCCCTAAATGACGTTTTTTGGGAAATGTGGGCGCAACATGGGTCCGTGGATCGATGTTTCTCTTCCCAACATTGTAGTGCTTGGATAGATATTTCTAATGAGCTATTATACGTGTCAAACGAAGATCGTATGCCAAAGTTACGACCCCGGGAAGTTGATGTACCAATTTACCCAAACGGGGCCCACGATTTGGCATTTCATCTTCTAGGGTTACGTTTTGGATGTTTAGGGTTTTCCATTGTTTCTCAACAATAAATAGGCCTTCGAGCCTCATTGTAACACAGTCCAGAGGCATGTAGCCACCACATATCTTTTCAGAGAGAAGCTACCATCACCCTAGTTGGTTTATCTCCATTTTTGTTTATAAGCATATTTCAGTATTTTATAGTAATGAAATGAAGTATTATTTCCCCGGCCCTGGAAAGTGCTCTGATACCACTTGTTATTCTCTTGACCTGCGAGAAGGTACCAGAATACCAAATGTGCAAAGAAATATACCTAGAACACAAAGCAATAACAAATAACAGTATGTATTATATTATTCAGAAAGGAAAGCAATGTTCACTTCCCTCTTTGAGGGGGCAACCTCCAATAGAGCTAGGCTCAGTTAAAAAATAAGACGCGATGCTCCTTGAGGGGAGTCTCTATCCTTTATATAGGATTCATACATAAAATACCATGGGTCAATACCATGGTTCTTATTAATACCATCTATCTAATACCATGGCCCATTTGCAACTAACTGTGGTCCCTTCTTTAAATGCGGGTCGACCACTTAGAATTATTAATATGGGCTTTATTGACTCTTTACTTAACGATAACTATGACTCAACTCTATTAGTTAAAACATGTTCATCCATGGTGAACAGCCAAGCCATTTTCACCCATACTTAAAACCATGCTCACCAAAGTCAATGTTTTAAAATGTTAATAGTAATATGGTTTAAAACACATTGGTTTACTAATATGCTTGATTATGTTTGACTATGCTTATCCACTGTCACAATGCAACATTACAACCGCATTTAATATCTTGTTAATATGAATAGGTGTTAATGTGAGATCTATTGTTTTAAGTTTTAACACAATTTCTTCAAAACAATTGTCTTTTTTATATATTCTACAGAATAAAAATTCTGGTTTCATCAAAATGTCACATTACAAAACTAACATCTCAATTCCATTGTGAAAAATAAAATGGCATCAAAATACGATGAAAAAAATGCTAGTACAATTTGATGAAAAATGTTAGTCTAGTTACCTAGTGACAAACAAATGAACATCATAATTATAATTAGAAATTTCCTTTTCGTGAATGTTACACATTATAGAAAAATCACATTACACAACTAACATCGTGATGTGGTTGCATAAATAAAATGACACAAACATACAATCCAAAAAAGAATTTTCATGTCATATTTTCCTTAACAATTTTTTGTTGCTATGTGACATGTGGTTGTGTAAAAAAAAATTGTGCAAAATTTCTATGTTAATAAATTCTTGGACAACACAAAGAAAAAAATCCCAACCATGGTAATCAGTTAAAATCATGGTCCGGAGAGGTCAACCATTGTCTCCCTCGATCATCAATGGTTAGCCCTCTTCAACTATGGCCATCCTCATCAACCATGGTCAACCCGGCTAACCCTCTTGAACCATTAATGTAACCATTTTTATAGCAATAATATAATATTAGCATTAACATTAATGGAAGATTTCATGGTTGATCATGGTCAACTATGGACAACATTAACGTTGACCAAGTAATAATGGTCAACCATGGACAACAACGGTAACCAAGGTTAACCATAATCTTTCATTATAATCCTTAGTCAACCATGGTAGTAATTATTAATCATTGTCAACTAAATTCCACCATGCTCTACGTGGACCAACAATGGTCAACCTTCATCAACCATGATCAACCTTATGAACCATGCCTATCCCTATCAACCCACTTCAACAAAATTAATGCAACCATTTTTCTAAAGTTAATGTAACATTGAAGTTGATGTAACATGAATCATTATCAAACATGGTTAAGAATGGTGAACAATGGTCAATATTAATGTAACAGAGTAACCATGTCAATATTAATGTAACACTATTATATTGATGTAACAATAATATATTGATAGATTAATTGTAAAATTAGCATTAATATTAATCTAACATGAACCATTGTCAATCATGGGTAACAATGATGAACCATGATCAATATTAATGTAACAGTTTAATAATGTCAACACTAATATAATATTATAGATTAATGTAGCAATACCTTTGTCAAACCTCTTCAACCATGATGAACTTTTTCAACCTTGGTTAACCATAGTCAATGAATCCACCCCATAAACTTAGGTTGTTAAGTAACATAACCACATTTACTAAGGTGCTTACCCATCTACTTTTTATATATCAATGACCAGAAACACACGTCTACCAATATCAATCACATTAATAAATACATTTGTCTACGTGTATTAACCACATTAGTAAATATGTTTACAATAATAATATTATGCTAGTATAAACCAATATTTATAAACCAATATTTTTACTCAAACAGTAAACCATAATTTATACACGATGCAAACATTTTTTTGGTGGGGCAGTGTTTTGTTACAAAATGGCTGTTTTTTTAAAGTTGTGTTTTACGGAATTTTACTATTCTTTTCCAATAAATCGTCCAGAATGAATGGCGGGACTCTCTTTCTCACATTTTGACAATCCGTTGGCTTAATTTCTTTTGAAGTTCATTACTCAATAATGACGCTTTAAACACAATGGGGCTTGAATTTTCAAAACTTTTGAAGTTTTTTATAATAATTTTTGACAGATAACTGTTTATTTATTGTCAAGCAAATAAAAACCTAACCCTAACGTGTGAAGGCGAGAAAAAGAGTTTGAAAATGTTCGTTGCAGAATTCAACCAGAATGAGCGTCTTGTCGGTATTATAATGAAAAACGCTTACGATTGGCATTGTATTTTGCGGCACTAATCAAACAATGTTGTTCACGGTTTGCATTATATTATACTAACATATTTTAGTAAAAAAAATGCCCAACATTTATCATATCTTCGGATCCAATCATCGTCGAGTGGTATTATTCCCTTACCTTGTATTTTACACAATATTCATTTGGAAAAAAAAATGATAAACAAAATTCCATACATATTCATGAATGGATCCTTTATTAATCAAAATTGAGTCTCCATTATAGTTAAGAAAAAGTTTGAAATTCAATGAGTAAGGATAAAAATTTATTAATTTTTCTCTTCATTGAGCTTGCCTAATATATTGCGTTCAGGATCTCCAACACGGGGTGTGCGATGGGCCATTATTGACCTTTTTAACTTAAAACATAAGCCAGTTATAGAACAATTATGATATGATTGGAATCGCATATACAAACCTCCTTGCTCCAGTCTGGTTACTGATAAGAAGAAAATGATACAAATTCATAACCAATATATATAAAAGGAGCAACCACATGGAAAGATAAGCACTCGTCATCCATCAACCCTGATAAGCACTCGTCATCTATCAACCCTGGTTTCACATTAAAAAAACATAAGCCGTGACGGCGTCACATCAACCCTATTCCTAAAATATTAGACAAAACATCAATACACCAAACCCGGTCCCCCAGTAGCACTAGGAAAGAAACATCCTAAGAAGCAAAGGCACTTGAGTGTCCCATTGGTCTACTTGAGACATCACATCATTGCTTTTGAGTGTCCCATTGCTCTACTTGAGACATCACATCAGTCCTTCAATCAGATCAGATTGACTCAACTCTATCGCACGACAGATGATTGGAATTCGACCAGAAATTCCGCCGAATAGAATGAATCGAGAATTTTCAAAATTTTCTATAGCCACGACAGAATTACTGAAAATCTAAGTCGACGCCACAAACGATATGAAAATCATGTTTAATTATATCTTTCTAAGGTTTAAAGATAGAAAAAGGTTGGACATTGTTACAAGTTGAATATTTCAATCAATGTCATCTCAAAATCGAATTTATGGAATGATTGATACAAGACTTGTGCTGAATCTATATATACAGTCAAAAACTAGTTTAAATAACACAAATCAAAATTTCACTACAACTTGTTCGGTCTCGTGATTCTGACACCAAAAACTTCAAAAAAATTACATTAAAAGCAACTCTCCAATTCTATGTCCACTTCTTTAGAATCCATTTCTTTCCAATCCTAGCCATTTCAGTCCCGTTTAACACACTCATTACAATAAATGATACGTTTGTCAGCATGGTGCCTAGAACATTATTCCCATAAAACTGCATCATTAAATGATACGTTCCTCAGCATGGTGGCTAAAACATTATTCCCATAAAACGGCATCCTTAAATGATACGTTTTCTAGAATAGTGCTAAAACATTATTCTCATAAAACTCCAGCATATGAACCACGAAAACGCTAGAACCGACCATTCTCCACATATTTGACAAAACTAGAGGGAAAAACTATCAGTCGAGAACTTTGAGTGCTGCTAAGCACAATTCGAGCATTATAGTCAGAGTCATGGTACTATGATGTTCACGGAAATGGTATGCTCAACCTGCCAAACACATGACCTGAATACTGCAGTGAAAAACGCACAGTTGGTACTATGATGTTCACGTAAATAGTTTGCTCAGCCCACCAAACGCATGACCTGACAGCTTTAGTGTTCACTTAAATTGTTTGCTCAGCCCACCAAACGCACGACCTGAACAGCTTGAGCGTTCACTTAAATGGTTTGCTCAGCCCACCAAACGCATGATATAGCTGCAGTGAAAACATGGGTAGAAAATAAGCACTTGGCAAATGGGAATGGGAATTAAATGAGTCTGGCTGTATATGTCTATCTTGTATATGTCTATCTTTAGATTTTAGCAGGTTAGTTTGATTGCTGTACTGAAAATATGGGTTAAAAATAAGTAATTTATTTATGATAATTAAATAAGCCTAGCTATATATATCCACACTTAAATTTTAACAAATTAATTATTCAAAAATAACTATATACAACTCAACTCATTTATATTCAAAAATAACTATATACAACTCAACTCATTTAATACATTTAGAAAAAATATGGCTTGATAAACACAGCTGGTCTCAATGAATAGTGATAAAACGTTAGGCATTGGACATCCGGTTACAAAATGACCGCTTTTTATTTAAGTCTTCGAATTTTGGTGTGTTCGGGTTTTGTTTTTTTAAATTATTTTTTTGTCTAAAGTATTTTAAATTAATTTCTGTTTAAAATTGGTTGGTACGGCACAGTTTTAGCTCGCTTGTTGTTTTCTGTATTTTTGGTTTTTTTTAAATGGAATTTAAATTATATAATTCTAGAATTGAATGTAGTTATTTCATATTTTAAATAAAATTCAAAATTATAATTTCACTTAAAACAGCAAGCTGATAATCAAGCCCTATACTGGGATGGCCCACAGACTTTAGCAGGTCAGGCAATGTAGTCAGGCAGGCCACGCCCATATAGCTCCAAATAAGGACAGATAGTACCATTCATCATGTAAAAAAGGACGAAAGATGACCTCCACCCTAATAAGCAAAAAAAAAAATAGATATTAATTATGCACAATTTTAATATAAAATTCATGGTATCGAATTCATTTATTGAAAATTAAAAATTATATACATAATAAACAATAATAAAACATTAAATTATATATTAATTATAAGGTATTTAGATATCGTTTTGGGATTCAACTGAGTTAAGTAAATCATTTACAGATGACCATTTCTATGAGAGGTAGTCGTAACTGACTAATTTTTCATGATTTTTGAATAGTTCACTTCACACTCATTGCATCGGGTGATGCTCACAGGGGTGGAGAAGTGGGATTGAAACTAGTGAAATGTGGGGAACGAATCACACGAGCAGTAACTTACTTAGCTAACTTTTTCTATAACTTTTTCTATGAGATTTAAAAGTTATAGGAATTCCATATTAAAAATGATAAATGGTTGACATATATATTAATAATAGGATTTTCATTTTTTAAACTTAGGAAAATGTTAAAGAAATTATTTTATTAAAATTTTTAAACATTTTATAAATTAATATCTATATATAGATATATATAATTCTAATTTTTAAATTGATTAACTCACACAATGGTGGTGATGGTGCACTTTGCTATGGTTTTTTTGGTGATCTTTGTTGGAGCAAAAAATGTTATTGTGAAATTGGGACTTCAGAGAATAATGTAGGAGTGAATTTTTTTTCTATTTCCTTTGATAAGTCTAGTGATTGTTTTTCTTTGGGTATGTGATTGGGTGGAGCTAGAACAATGTGTCTATTCCATCCCTCCTTCATTCTAGATGAGAGAGGTGGAGGCGAACTCAAGATTGTATCCATAGGAGTAACATCTTGTGGTTCTACTCGGAGTGCGACCGCATTTGGCGACAGGCAACCACGGGCGCACGCGCGGGTGGAGGGTGAGTTGCGATGTGCGTCGGTCATGCGACGGAGTGTGCGACACATATGCGACGGACCTATGCGACGTTCTCTTGGATGATATGCGCACATATGAGGAGAGCGTTGGTTTATATATGCACCTTGGAGCGTAGAGCAATATGTTGGAGGCCGACATGTGTTGTGGGCATTTAAGGGGTGTGCACAAAGCATTGGGCAAGTCGGCTAGGCGCCAGACTTAGCCCCAAGCTTTGGTATATATATTATGGAAGCGTTGGAGCATTTCGACATCAATCGAACTCGACTTCACATCTTCGCACAAGGAAGAGGAGTGCGCAGTCTAGTGCGCAGAAACAAGAGGTGAAGGCGCAAGTCTCATGCACCAATTCTTGGTTTAGCCGCACGGTGGAGAGTCGCACTTGGTGTTGGGCAAAGGTGCGGGCAAGGTGCGCCCGGTGGTCAGTTGAGGTGTGCACGGTGAACGTGTAGTGCCCGTTTGTGCTAAGTCTTGGCGTGGGTGTCTTGGTGGCTCGGGTGAGCTCCCGCCCATCATGCAAGTGCGCACGAAGGTGAATGAAGGAAGGCAACCGAGTTTTCCTTGATTGTAAAATTGGCTAAGTATGAAACTTGGTACTTCCAAGTATACTTGTAAAAGCTTGTAATATTGAAGATTGTATAATACATATATTTTGGGCAGACTCATTGTTCAAGGAGTTGCCCCTCCCTTTATACTGTGCAATTGTGTTCTCGATTATAATTGTTGTTGATAATGAATGTGTATGGGTGTTCATTGGTATAAAGGATAACATAATAATACTTGGTTGTGAAACACAAACTAAGTAGGAGTAAGTGGTTAGGTGTAGTCCACGAACATAAGTATTGGTAAAAAGAAAGTGTTCAGTGGTGCCGCACCTCGCTAAGAGCGTTTGAAAGACTACCGCCGGCTTGCGGGCGTGACAGGTGGTATCCTAGCTAGTCTGAAAACTTGGAGAAGTCTTGCAGGAAGCTGAGTGAAGCAGGTGTGTAAACACTTGATAGTGGTGATTGAGCAGGGTTGCTCGTGACAGGTACTTGTAGGTGAAGGAAGCTGATTTCACATACAAGTGGAACAAGAGCTGGTTCATGCTTGCAGGGAACTTGGAGAAGGCTGGAAGGAAAAGATGGGGGATGAACCTATGGTAGGTGAAGTCTTCCGGTACAAAGTGTTGGAACAAATGGGTCGATGGAGTTCTAACTAGGTTTCAATAAAGGCTGAGAACATGAAGATTCAGGAAAGATGTTCGGAACTAAGGAAGGAACTTGAAGAACTCAAGAGCCAATGCGGAAGTACAACAGATGTTGAACTCAAGGAACTTGATGAGAAGATCTGACGAAGTGGTCTTGGTCTTCAAGAGCTCTTGGATAAAAGAGCCTAGTTAAGGAAGAAAAGTGCCATGGTGGAAGCCGAAATCAAGCAAGTTGAGGAGGAGATAAAGAAGAAGCTTCTTGGTAAGAACATTGTTGTAATTGAGCAGGAAGAGCTCGACTACATTGACAGGCTGGGAACTCACTACCGAGACAATCCAGAGGATGTTCGGAAGCTTAGTTCTATGAAGGTAGTCGATGGACACTTGGTTGGTGCACTTAAGTAGAATGCGATGGAGGACAAGCTTGAAGGAAGTCAAGCTAGACCAGGATCGAGTTGCTTAGAAGAGCCAAGCAAGGAAGTGAAATACCTTAGGAGGAATGTCAAGTTGGAGAACAAACCAATTGACACTTCGAGGCCGAATTGTTGAAGAAGGCTGCTAATGTGAGACAAAAGATAAAGCCGACAGAAGCAGGTGATTCCTTGAAGCTGAGTTTTATGCAGGTGACCGTGAAGGGCAAGAAATTTGTAGCCTTGGTAGATAGGGGAGCTACTCATAGCTTCTTAAGCAGGGAAGCAACAAAGTCTTTTGGGAAGAAAGCAAAGATGGAGAGGGAATGGAGTGCTTTCAAAGCAGTCAACTCTACCATGAAAGCTGTTGATGGTGTGATGGCGAACACTCAGGTGAGAGTCGGATCATGGTTTGGGAAGTTGGACTTGAGGATTGTGGACATGGATGATCATTCTATGGTGCTAGGGCAAGATTTCATGAGGCTTGCACAAGCCATACCAATGGTGGACCGGGACATTCTCTTGATCACAGCTGAAGTAAGAGCCATGATGGTACCAATGAATAGGAGTTGCTTGGGGTATAGACCAAGGATGACTTCTATGACTTTGTATCCCAAAGATCCAAATGTGAAGCATGAGGATGTGGAGCAAAGAGGACTTCGGAGTATGACTCAAACAACGAAGGAAGGGAAGTTGATTGACTTCGTTGCAAGAGCTAGGAAGAATGAAGGAAGTGAGAAGGCAATCTCACGAACATGGAGGCACTTGATAGGGACATCTTCTACTAATGATCTTCACAGTGGAGTTGCAAATGAAGGGGGTCCGAGTACTACTTCAGAGGCAGTGGTTGATGAGGATTATGGAGGTAGAGATCCAACTGGTATAGTGGACTTTTGTAGGTATACTATGGGCATATATGACTTTCAATTGACAAAGGACAAGTTAGGTGAGCTTAGGTGTACATGTGAGGAGATTGAGGCTGTGCATAGATACTTGAGGACACAACATCAATCTAGTACATGGGTGGATGAGAGTCAAGGAGGAAACTTCCTGGCCCTCCTTTCTCTATAGACAACCTTGGAGAAGGGTTGGTGTAGGGACCTTGTTTGGGAGGGGCTACACCAACTTAACAAGGGGCCTTGAAGGAGGCTTCTTTATGACAGATTGCAGGCTTGGATGCAGATGACCAGATGTTGGGATGGAGTCTACATGGGTTGGACATCATGGACAACTAGAGTCATGGACATCAGGTTGGAGACATGGAGCATGACAGTTATGCAGGGACGTTTTGCAGGAGCATGTGTAGAGGTTTCATTCATAGAAATTATATGGGGAGTGTTGGAGCAAAGGATGTTGTGCAGATGCTATTATGACATGGAGATGTATGAGCTAGTGCAGAGGTTGTACACTCTTGTGAAAAAGTTCATCATGGTTGAAGAGGTTTGACAAAGGTATTGCTACATCAATCTATAATATTATATTAGTGTTGACATTATTAAACTGTTACATTAATATTGATCATGGTTCATCATTGTTACCCATGATTGACAATGGTTCATGTTAGATTAATATTAATGCTAATTTTACAATTAATCTATCAATATATTATTGTTACATCAATATAATAGTGTTACATTAATATTGACGTGGTTACTCTGTTACATTAATATTGACCATTGTTCACCATTCTTAACCATGTTTGATAATGATTCATGTTACATCAACTTCAATGTTACATTAACTTTAGAAAAATGGTTGCATTAATTTTGTTGAATTGGGTTGATAGGGCTAGGCATGGTTCATAAGGTTGATCATGGTTGATGAAGGTTGACCATTGTTGGTCCAGGTAGAGCATGGTGGAATTTAGTTGACAATGATTAATAATTACTACCATGGTTGACTAAGGATTATAATGAAAGATTATGGTTAACCTTGGTTACCGTTGTTGTCCATGGTTGACCATTATTACTTGGTCAACGTTAATGTTGTCCATAGTTGACCATGATCAACCATGAAATCTTCCATTAATGTTAATGCTAATATTATATTATTGCTATAAAAATGGTTACATTAATGGTTCAAGAGGGTTAGCCGGGTTGACCATGGTTGATGAGGATGGCCATAGTTGAAGAGGGCTAACCATTGATGATCGAGGGAGACAATGGTTGACCTCTCCGGACCATGATTTTAACTGATTACCATGGTTGGGATTTTTTTCTTTGTGTTGTCCAAGAATTTATTAACGTAGAAATTTTGCACAATTTTTTTTTACACAACCACATGTCACATAGCAACAAAAAATTGTTAAGGAAAATATGACATGAAAATTCTTTTTTGGATTGTATGTTTGTGTCATTTTATTTATGCAACCACATCCCGATGTTAGTTGTGTAATGTGATTTTTCTATAATGTGTAACATTCACGAAAAGGAAATTTCTAATTATAATTATGATGTTCATTTGTTTGTCACTAGGTAACTAGACTAACATTTTTCATCAAATTGTACCAGCATTTTTTTCATCGTATTTTGATGCCATTTTATTTTTCACAATGGAATTGAGATGTTAGTTTTGTAATGTGACATTTTGATGAAACCTGAATTTTTATTCTGTAGAATATATAAAAAAGACAATTGTTTTGAAGAAATTGTGTTAAGACTTAAAACAATAGATCTCACATTAACACCTATTCATATTAACAAGATATTAAATGCGGTTGTAATGTTTCATTTTGACAGTGGATAAGCATAGTCAAACATAATCAAGCACATTAGTAAACCAATGTGTTTTAAACCATATTACTATTAACATTTTAAAACATTGACTTTGGTGAGCATGGTTTTAAGTATGGGTGAAAATGGCTTGGCTGTTCACCATGGATGAACATGTTTTAACTAATAGAGTTGAGTCATAGTTATAGTTAAGTAAAGAGTCAATAAAGCCCATATTAATAATTGTAAGTGGTCGACCCGCATTTAAAGAAGGGACCACAGTTAGTTGCAAATGGGCCATGGTATTAGATAGATGGTATTAATAAGAACCATGGTATTGACCCATATTATTTTATGTATGAATCCTATATAAAGGATAGAGACTCCCCTCAAGGAGCATTGCGTCTTATTTTTTAACTGAGCCTAGCTCTATTGGAGGTTGCCCCCTCAAAGAGGGAAGTGAACATTTCTTTCCTTTCTGAATAATATAATACATACTGTTATTTGTTATTGCTCTGTGTTCTAGGTATATTTCTTTGCACATTTGGTATTCTGGTACCTTCTCGCAGGTCAAGAGAATAACAAGTGGTATCAGAGCACTTTCCAGGGCCGGGGAAATAATACTTCATTTCATTACTATAAAATACTGAAATATGCTTCTAAACAAAAATGGAGATAATCCAACTAGGGTGATGGTAGCTTCTCTCTGAAAAGATATGTGGTGGCTACATGCCTCTGGACTGTGTTACAATGAGGCTCGAAGGCCTATTTATTGTTGAGAAACAATGGAAAACCCTAAACATCCAAAACGTAACCCTAGAAGATGAAATGCCAAATCGTGGGCCCCGTTTGGGTAAATTGGTACATCAACTTCCCGGGGTCGTAACTTTGGCATACGATCTTCGTTTGACACGTATAATAGCTCATTAGAAATATCTATCCGAGCAGTACAATGTTGGGAAGAGAAACATCGATACACGGACCCATGTTGCGCCCACATTTCCCAAAAAACGTCATTTAGGGCCTCAAAATGGCTAGGGAAGTTCAGGACCCAAAAAATCACGAAAAATAGTAAATTGTGCTACAATTACGGAAACTGAAAAGATGAAAGAGACAGTTGTGGGGGTCCAAGTGGGATAGATGGGTGGCCACCAACATCCACCTAGATCATTCCTCCCCCCTTAGGAAGTAATGGTCCCCATTGTGTTGAGTTCCTCCATCTGTTGAACTTGGTCCCTGGTGAGTTGTTCTGCAATCTCTGATGTGTCTAGTAATGGTGGGAAGCATGGTAGGGGGCAGTCGACATTGAACACTCGATACAAGTGAAGGAATGGAGGAATGTTGTTCTCCAAAGAATTCTTTCCCAGAACCTTGGTACTAGTGTCAGGACCATGTCGGAGTGGTCTGAGCTTCTGATCGGCTCTTGTAAGGCATTCTTTTTGCATATGTCACCAAATTTTGTCGCCCACCTGAAGCTTATGTGTTACCCAGCCTACTCGTGTTCGCTAATTATCTAGGGATTCTTTACTGCCCCTAGGTAGAGCTCTGTTATCTCCTTTTGTTAAGCTGAAAGAGAGATTCTTGATTGCTTCTCATTCCTTAGCATTCATTCCATCTTTAAACCTGAAACATTGTTTCATGCGCAGCTACCTTGCTCCATATATCTCTCTTGTGATCAATAAAACGCACCACCAGTCTTCCTCCTCGACTCCATGCCCAATGGTTTGAAACTTGTCAGACTATGCTTTGCCTCTCTACTCGAAGACATCAAATTTCCCCAAAAAATCAAAACAAACAACCATCAAGCCCAATACCTAGCCTAAAATCAATTTCAACAAATCTAAATCATAAAGAGAGAGCCCTCTCTGATTGCAGGTTGGCTAGAACCTGTAGTCCAAATTTGGTTTGTGGTTACCTCGGCTGTATCCCTTTATTACAGCCTGAGGGACAACCTGAGTGATAACAAAATGGCGACTTCACTAGGGACTCTCCTCAGTTAAATTCACAAAGAAGGTTGTAAAAAATCCACAGGAAAAATCGATTTTCTAATTGCTGTATATACCTTAAAACTACAGATGGAGCCTGAATGTCAGCCAGGAAGCCTTTGAAACTGTTTTTGTTTTACATTTATAGGAGTAGATAAAAGTTGCTTCAGTCAATCTTCATGTTAGTCTTAAGATATACACATCCATTCCAAAATCTGATCAGTTCCTTGCTAATCACAAAAATATTCCCAGAAAAATACCAAAAAATAAATTCTGAAGTTGGCTCCTAAGAAAAATCCACAATACATAGGGTCAAATCTAGACCCGAATCCCCCAGCTGTTTTTGAGAATCCTAGCATAATCCCAAAAATCTTTAGGAAGCAAGAAAGACAGGAAAATTTTGCTGATTTGAGTCCTGAAACAGCTTACCCTAGCTGTATTCCAACTCCTATCAAGGTTTTATTTCGTTCAACCCCTGTTTCCCCTAATTCATCATCCACATCTCATAGCACTCCTTCTACACCTTCATTCACTGCACATACTACCACTACTGTTGTTCCCACCATTCCAATTGTTCCTGTTATTCCATTAATCCCCGTTGTTCCACTTATCCCTGCGAATATGGCTAATAGATATGCACCCCTGCAACTGCCTGCTAATCCTGGGGCTTTACGTCAAGAGTACCAATCGAAGATCACATATTTTGATAGTACTGGTCGTTTTACTGCCCTTCAGCACACTAATAAGATGCAAGATTATTTTGAAAACCACGAAATAGATGATGATAGCGTGAGAATGAGAATTTTTGTTTAGAGTTTAACAGGTGATGTAAGAACTTGGTTCAGATCACTCACTGCAAATTCCATAACCACCCTAGATGAGCTTTACCAATCCTTTACTAACAGATGGGAGAAAAAGAAAGACCCCTTACACATACTAGCAGAATATGATATAATTAAAAGAGGTCCTCAAGAGACTGTTTTGGAGTATTGTGCAAGATTCAATAATGTATATAACGCAATACCACAGAACCTAAGGCCTCGCCCTGATCTGGCCTTGTATAAATTCCCTGATGGATTCGACCTGGATATGGCATACGAGTTAAAAGAAAGAGCTCCTCAGACCCTTTCAGACATGCAAAATGTTGTTGTTAGCGTAGAAGCCAAATTAATTGCCAAAAGAAACAGAGCTAGAATTGAAAGAAGAACCACCTTTAAGGAAGAACCCTTAGCTTTTGATAAAAATCTTGATGCTAACATCAGTGGCCTGCAAAGGCTGGGAGAAAGAGTAGAAAATGTCGAAAGGAAAGCATCATGGGAAGGACAACAGTCTAATACCATAAGGAACCCAACTTTTAGGAAAACGCAGAACACAAATGCTGGTAGGTCTAACCAAGACCATGACATAAGACCCCCTTTTCATGACAACTATGTTGAAGGATCTACTTCTAGTGAAACCATAGAGGACACTCACATGAACCTGATGGATCTAAAGGGTGAGCATAAAACATTTATGAACCAAGAAGATCAAAATGAACTCGACTACAATCAGTTTCAAACTAAGTCTGGTGAGCCTTTTGATTTTAAACAAGGTTACGATACTTCTGTGTATGAAGTACACAAACAATATAAGCTGAGAACTAGGACCATTGACGTTTCTGAACCTAGCAAAGAAAAGGATGGCAAACAACCCAACAAGATTAAAGGAAAAGCTGTTGTAACAGAACCAGCTGATCCAACTGTACCGAAATCGCAACATGTCACTATAGAAGACATAACAGACCTGCAGCCTTCCAAAGATCAGCTTTCGCCACCTTTTTACTCGGAAGAAAGCTCGAACAATGTTCCAAAAAGCCCTCCTAAAATTGAAAAACCGCAAGCAATCAAGTCCCATAACGTTGATAAAAAAGAGCAAATCACAGATAGTTCAGAAGAAAAAGAAAAAACTGCCATTATCAACACCAAGACTCCATTGGAAAGCCATTTAATTTAGAGGCAGAAATAGCTGAGTTGAAGATATCCATCCCCCTCTCAGAACTTGCCAAACACGATGTGTATAGACAACAAATTCAAAGATCACTTCAAATGCCAGAGGTTAGGGATGATGTAAATGTTTTAGATGACACCCCAGAGCTGCTGTTTAGCCCAAAAGTTAATGGAAAATCAACATATGGACTTGTCCCACCCTTTTATGTCAGTTTGCATATACATGACAAAGTTTTGCACAATGCTATGTTTGACTCAGGGGCATCGCACAATCTAATGCCCAAAGCAGTTATGGAAAAATTGAATCTTGATGTTACAAGACCTTACAAAGTTTTATACTCATTTGACTCAAGTCAAGTGAAATGTTTAGACCTCATCAAAGACTTGTGTGTCTCCTTAGTCCAATATCCCAACAAGACCATCCTCATGGATGTAGTACTTGCTGACATTCCACCAAAGTATGGTATGCTCCTATCATGATCATGGGGAGCAAAGCTCCAAGGATCCCTTCAACTAGACCTCTCCTATGCCACTATTTCAGTCTTTGGGCAACCAAAGAGACTGTATAGAGAAACGCTCATGAAATATGTGGTTAGTGAGAGCAAGCCTGAAAATTTTCCTATTTATTCAATCCACTCTGATATGGATTCCTTTATTTTGTTTAATAATGACACAAATTCTCCAAATGATAATGAGCCCTTCACTCAGGAACATGAAGCACACATCAATGAAGAATCGGCTGCACATACTGATGAAATTGTCACAATAATTAGTACAACCAGCATACTAGAAGAAACTCCCAAAACATATAAAATGGTTGAATAATGTTTTCATAAACTGATTCGGATTTAAGAAGGAACACAAGAAATTACAGAGATAACCATAAATACGGAGATGCAGGGGAAATAATACTTCATTTCATTACTATAAAATATTGAAATATGCTTACAAATAGAAATGGAGATAAACCAGCTAGGGCGATGGTAGCTTATCTCTGAAAAGATATGCGGTGGCTACATGCCTCTCAACTATGTTACAATGAGGCTCCAAGGCCTATTTATTGTTGAGAAACAATGGTAAACCCTAAACATCCAAAACGTAACCCTAGAAGATGAAATGCCAAATCGTGGGGCCCGTTTGGGTAAATTGGTACATCAACTTCCCGGGGTCGTAACTTTGGCATACGATCTTCATTTGACACATACAATAGCTCATTAGAAATATCTATCCGAGCACTACAACATTGGGAAGAGCAACATCGGTCCATGGACCCATTTTGCGCCCAGATTTCCCAAAAAACGTCATTTAGGGCCTCAAAACGGCTAGGGAAGTTTAGGACCCGAAAAATCGCTAAAAATAGTAAATTGTGCTACAATTACGGAAACTGAAAAGATGAAAGAGACAGTTGTGGGGGTCCAAGTGGGATATATGTGTGGCCACCAAAATCCACCTAGATCATTCCTCCCCCCTTAGGAAGTAGTGGTCCCCATTGCGTTGATTTCCTCCATCTGTTGAACTTGGTCCCTGGTGAGCTATTCTGCAATCTCTGATGTGTCCAATAATGGTGGGAAGCATGGTAGGGGGCGGTCGAAATTGAACACTCGATACAAGTGAAGGAATGGAGGAATGTTGTTCTCCAAAGAATTGTTTCCCACAACCTTGGTACTAGTGTAAGGACCATGTCGGAGTGTTCTGAGCTTCTGATGGGCTCTTGTAAGGCATTCTTTCTACATATGTCACCAAACTTTGTCGCCCACCTGAAGCTTGTGTGTTACCCCTGTGGATGAGGAGAAGTTGTTCGTGTGTTTTGTCATGACTGTATCCCTTTTTTGTTGTTGTGGCATGGAGGAACCCTTCGTGGGGTTTTTATGTGCCTACGATCTTCCCCTTACTTTGGGACCAAACTAGACAGAAAATGAATTTCCTAGTCTGGGATATGATCTCCCTGCATTTCTTAGCAGAGATCAAAGAGGTGGCGGTAGGTGGGGCTACCCCCGGTATCCTGTATAATGAATTACCCAAACTGATAATAATAGTGTGAGGCCTTCACCCATACACAACATGTTGCCTCCATAAGTATGGTTGGCCTAATAGTACATCACAAACACCTAGAGGTGCAACATCACACAATACCTCATTTGTGAAGGGCTTGATGCTGTAGGGGAGGCGGCATTGCTAGCAAACTCAGAGATCTCGTCCTTGGTGAAGCCACCCCTATACTACTAGTGTAGGGGCCTAACAGGTGTGGTGTAGTCGATAGGGCCAACTGCTTCATGACCTCTGCTGAAATGAGGTTCTTTTGATTCCCACTATCAACAATGAATTGCAGTGGTGAACCCTTCACGCACATTTGTGAGTGGAAAAGTTGTTCCCCCTCCTCTGGATCTTTGGGCTCATTCTTCTCGATCTTGGTAGTGGCAACAATGGTGCTGGGCACTGCATCAATGATATGCTTTCCTTTTCCATTCCCTTTGTTGGGTTTTGACTCAGGGTCGAAACATGCATCTGATTCTGAAGCCTTCAACTCGACTACCAATGAGTGCCTGGCCCGACACTCACTTGTGTTGTGAGTGGTGCTCTTGTGGAACTCACACCACTTTCATGTGTCCTTCTTCAACATCATTGTGTTTTTCTTTTCTTGTGGCTTTGACGGGTTGTCTTGGTTCACCCTGCCTTGGCTTTGTCCTTTGGTTTTCGGATTCGCAGATCCAAAGTATCGCTTCTTTTGTTTAAACTTTGCTCGATTTTGACAGCATATTGGTACGTCGTGCAAAGTGATCAGATGTTCAGGAACTCCATCTCTTCCTGGATGTACCTGTGTAGGAAACCATGGTATTTGAGTACCAAATGCAGCTCAGAATTCTTGATACCTAATTGTGTGCAAAGGGTATGAAAAATTTTGGTGAACTTTGGTATGTCTTGGCCCCTTCCCTGCCGCAGCATGGTCCACTTGATGTCTTTTTCCTCATAGCTTTTGACAGGGTAGTATTGCTCCTTGATGGCATCTTGGAATGAATCCCAAGTGGGTGCGGCTGAAAATAGTGAGCCTGTACTTTCATCCTTCTCCTCGCAGTAGATTTCCCACCAGTCCTTGACATGGGGGGCTGCTTTGAGAAGAGCGAAAATAATCTTTTCTCGACTGGAAAAATAATGAACAAAAAAATAACCCTCTAGCAGATTTAACCATTTATTGATGGCATCTGCATCTATCTGACCCTCGAATATGGGGATTTCAAAATTAACTTGTACCTTAAATGGTGTGTTGTTTCCAGAGTAGCTATTGGAAGCTGATGAGTCGCCCTTGGGTAGCCGATGAAGGATCTGGGCAAAGTTGTCCATCATCACGTTCCTTTGTCGCTTGAGGGCTTCTTCGAGCAATATTTTGATAGGATCTCTTTCCCCCTCGTCTTTCTTCTCATCCGCCATGGGAGGCTGTCGGGATTTGTGAGGTTAGTCTTGCAAAGGTTCGACCAGTTCAAGCCCTAACTCCTTTATATCCCAACCTTGTTGGGGACATGCAAAGAAAAACAGGGAAAAAGCAGACTGCTATGATACCACTGATCCGGATTTAAGCAGGAATGCAAAAAATTACATAGATAACCATAAATGCAGAGATGCAATAGAAATAATACTTCATTTCATTACTATAAAATACTGAAATATGCTTACTAATAGAAATGGAGATAAACCAGCTAGAGCAATGGTAGCTTATCTCTGTGAAGAGATGTGGCAGCTACATGCCTCTGAACTGTGTTACAATGAGGCTCAAAGGCCTATTTATTGTTGAAAAACAATGGAAAACCCAAACATCCAAAAGCTAACCCTAGAAGATGAAAGGCCAAACTGTGGACCTCGTTTGGGTAAATTGGCACATCAACTTACCGAGGTCATAAGTTTGGCATACAATCTTCATTTGACGTGCACAATAGCTCATTAGAAAGATATATCCAAGCACTACAACATTAGGGAGAGCATCGTCGACCCATGGACCCATGTTGCTCCTAGATTTCCAAAAAAATGTCGTTTAGGGCCTCAAAATGGCTCTGGAAGTTCACGACCCAAAAAACGCTAAAAATAGTAAATTGTGCTACAATTACGGAAACTGAAAAGCTGAAAGAGACAGTTGTGGGGTCCAAGTGGGATAGGTGGGTGGCCACCAACATCCACCTGGATCATAAACACTTTGAGAGGTGTAGAAATCCAGAATGTTCTTAGCTAGGTAATTGGAAAATAGGGTGACCCAATCAAAGTTATCGCCCTCAAATGACCCATCAATTAGGGAAGCCCAACAATACGAAAACTGTTGGGTTGTGTTATGTTCTTTCCATGTAGTTAATAGGGGGTTTGAAGGGCACCTGTAACCGCACTTTATGGGGTCAAGGGCAGCGCCCCGGAAAATTTTGGTTTTGCACCATATGTTAGGTTGGGCGGACCCACCTATGGTTGTGTGCATGATTTTCGCACATGTTTTTTGGACGCGATGGTTTTCGGGCCATGGTATTGGACGCGATTGTTTCGGTCCATGGTATTGGATGCTTCAGCATGTATAAATATGTATTGTAACATTGAAAGGAACATAATGAAAAATCAAGCTGGTAGTCCCGGTTTTGGGATCCAGGGAAAAATCTCTGTGCATATGTGTTTTATGGGTTATGCTCTCGCATTTTTTATTTTCTTTGTTTAAGAATTCGTATGCAGGTAATTTTTGTACAGGGTTAAAAGATACATTTGGTATCAGAGCTGTTTTGGCTTCAAGGGGACGCCTTTGTTGCTGAGGGGTTTTGCTCGGGCCTGTGGTAGACCCTATTCAGTGGGAGATCTGCGAGATCGATTCTGGTGGTGAAAGAAGATGGTGAGCAGTGGAAAGATAGAGATTGAGAAGTTCAATGGTCAGAATTTTGAGTTGTGGAAACTCAAGATGGAGGATCTGTTGGTGGATAAAGATTAGTGGATCGCGGTAGATCCGGGTACTAAACCATCAGGAGTTACTGATGAAGAATGGAAGAAGTTGGATCGAAAGGCAAAGAGCACAATACGATTGTGTGTCTCAGATTCAGTACTGCTGAATGTATCAGGGGAAGCTACAACAAAGGCTTTGTGGGTCAAGTTAGGGACTTTGTACCAATCTAAGTCTCAGGTGAATAAACTATTCCTGCAGAAAAAGCTGTATAACGTGAGGATGAAAGATGGAGACTCGGTGACAGAGCATCTGAATGCGTTTAATACTGTGGTAAGTCGGTTATTATCTGTTGATATTAAAATTTTAGATGAAGATAAGTGCATCAGTCTGTTGTGTTCTCTACCAGATTCGTGGGATAGTCTGGTTATTGCAATAGGTAGCAATGCAACTGCTTTGCAGTTTGATGAAATAGTCTTAGCCTTGCTGACGGAGGAGATGAGATGGAAAAATATGGACAACCAGAATGGTGATTCCTTGTCTATACGAGGATGGTCCCAAAATAGAAACAAAAATAAGTCATCAAGTGGGAGATCTAAATCTAGAGGGAGATCTAAATCTCCAGGAAAACCTACAAAGGTGGTGTGCTGGAAATGCGAAAAGGAAGGGCACTTTAGAAGGGATTGTAAATCTAAAGCTCCTGATAAAGGAAAGCGATCTGATGATGCTCCTTCTACAGAGGCGAAAACCACCTCAGATGAAGGTGGGGATGTGTACTTGTCTTCTTCAAGTACACGTGTAGATCAAGAGGCATGGTTGATTGACTCAGGTGCATCCTTTCACTTCACTCCCCATAGAGAGTGGTTCTGCGAGTATGAGAAATACGATGGTGGTGATGTCTTCTTAGGAGATGATAGGAAGGCTAGAATCATTGGTCGGGGAAAAGTAAAGTTGAAGTTGCAAGGTGGAAGGGTTAGAACACTTCTGGGTGTTCTACATATTCCTGCATTGGCCAGAAATATGATTTCTGTAAGCAAGTTGGATGATGCAGGTGTAAAGACTGTGTTCGAGAAAGATACCTGCAAGATGGTTCGAGGAGCACTGATATTGATGCGGGGAGTTCGGATTGGAACTCTGTACAGGCTACAAGGTAGCACTGTTGTTGATGGGTGCAATAGTTCTATGGTTCCTGAAAATGGAGTAGAAAATCTAGTGGTCTCTGGAGAGAAGACCATGTTGTGGCATCAAAGGCTTGGACATATTGGAGAGAAGGGCCTTGAAATACTTCATGGTAAAGGTATGGTAGAAGGTATGAATGATAGCTCTCTGGATTTTGATTTCTGTGAAAATTGTGTGTACGGGAAGCAAAATCAGGTGAGTTTCCCCTCTAGTGGTAAGAGGACGAAACAGATATTAGAGCTTGTGCACAGTGATGTGTTTGGACCTGTGAAGGTTCCATGACTGGGTAAGTCTGTGTACTATGTATCATTTATAGATGACTTCTCAAGGAATACATGGATATATTTCCTTAAGAATAAATCTAAAGTCTTTGACAGGTTTAAAGAATTTAAGGCTCTGGTGGAAAATTAGACACAAGAAGAGGGAGAGGACATGTCTCATGTTCCATATGCAAGTGCAGTGGGTAGCCTGATGTATGCAATGGTCTGTACTAGACCAGACATTGCACATGCAGTGGGAGTATTGAGCAGGTTTATGTCAAAACCTGGGAAGGAGCACTGGATAGCAGTGAAGCGGGTTTTCAGGTATTTGCGTGGCACTAGTGATTATGGTTTGTGCTACCAAGGAAGACCAAGATTGGACAAAGTGTTAGATATTCATGGCTTTGTTGATGCAGACTGGGCTGGAGATCTGGATCAGAGAAGATCTACAAGTGGGTATGTGTTTAACCTATTTGGAGGTGCAGTCAGTTGGATGAGTAAGAAACAATCTATAGTGGCACTATCAACTATAGAGGCAGAATACATGGCAGCCACTCATGCAAGCAAGGAAGCAGTTTGGTTGTAGAGATTGTGTTCAAGTATGGGGTTAGTACAGGGAGCTATAAGAATAGACTATGACAGCCAAAGTGCAATTTTCTTGGCAAAGAACTCTGCTTATCATTCAAAGACAAAGCACATTGATGTTCAGTATCACTTTGTGAGGGATATGATAGAAGACAGAAAGGTGTTTCTGGTAAAGGTGGACACTTTGAAGAATACTGCAGATGCATTCACAAAATCTGTGAGCTCTGGGAAGTTCTCTTGGTGTAGAGAAGCAATGGGAATCTCAGGGCTGAAAAAAATGACTAAGGTCTCCTGTGGCCCCTTGTGGAAAGAAAAAAACAAGTGGGAGACTGTTGGGTTGTGTTATATTCTTTCCACGTAGTTAATAGGGGGTTTGAAGGGCACCCGTAACCCCACTTTATGGGGTCCAGGGCAGCGCCCCGGAAAATTTTGGTTTTGGACCATATGTTAAGTTGGGCGGACCCGCTTATGGTTTTGTGCATGATTTTCGCACATGTTTTTTGGACGCGATGGTTTTCGGTCCATGGTATTGGACACGATGGTTTTCGGTCCATGGTATTGGATGCTTCGACATGTATAAATATGTATTGTAACATTGAAAGGAACATAATGAAAAATCAAGCTGGTAGTCCCGGTTTTGGGATCCAGGGAAAAATCTCTGTGCATATGTGTTTTATGGGTTATGCTCTCGCATTGTTTATTTTCTTTGTTTAAGAATTCGTATGCAGGTAATTTCTGTACAGGGTTAAAACCTACAAAAACTTAAAAATGTTGGGATAAGCATATAATTTTCACAACTCGTGGCAATTTGACATAAAGGAGTAGCAAGTGAGGCTATATAATACTTACTATCCTCCTCTACTTTATGTTTATTTGGGTCTTTCCTGCAATATTTTATGGAATCAATAGCTTCTCCATGTTTATTGACACAATCTTGCACATATTGTTTTTCAAACGTGCATTGTGGTTCTGACAAACGGTACATCGTTTGAATGTATTTCAACATGAATGAGACAATCACTATGCTCGGATGTGAAATTTTTGCTCTGAAATGTAGACCTTCTCTACTACCCATCTGACCATATCGATATATGGCATTAATCTAGGCCTCACTATAATTCTTTTCAAGAAGCAATTCACTACTTCTTGAAGGGTTGCCTCTTACGAAGGTACTTTTCCATCCACTATCACAATCCTCATCGTAACTTGTGGCCCTTCATCTTAGAAAAGATTATAAATATCCTCCCACAAAGTACTCCTTGAATCTCGTGTACAAACTATGTCTTCGAAAAAGCCTAAACCAAGAAGCTTATCATCTATAATCTCCTTGTTTGGGCCGGTAGGTTGTAGTGCAAGATCTTTCCTTTTAGATTTTTCATTCTTCATTTCATCTAGTTGGGAAGTATCAGAGCTCCCCTATCAAAAGAGCATAAAAATTTAGCAAAGCAAAGTAAATATGGGTAGTAGTAAAAATGAGCAGAGTGGGCCTACTACTAATAAAATAGGCAGTTGTATTATATAAGCAGAATTGGTGCCTCATACTCACAAATAAATCCTATAATATTATATGAGTGGGAGTGACAACCAAACCTTATCTACATGCTATCCAATAATTGTGATGATGTGGATGTAAGAGGGCCATGTGCCCGTAATCTTTTGGAATTAAATTTTAAAGAGTTACGGGTTGCCAGGGTTCTAGGTACCAACTTGCCTAGTAATTAAGCGCCAAATCAAAAGTGCACTTTCCAAAGTATTTAAGAATATTGGTTGACACTACAATGGTTTTTTAAAAGGCATATTTTATTATTTTTAAATGCTTAATTAAAGAAAAATGTGTTTTTTAAAGGGTAAATTATAAGCTTAGAAAAAACAAAAGGGTCCCCATTATTATTACAATTTAAAAATTAATGGGGGTTGTTTTTTGCTACAACACAAAGACAAACCCAAATCTGACTAGATAGAATGAACATTGAGGCCCTTAACCATGGGATCACATTCCATCCAAATAGGGTTTTCATTTTGCATACTCGCAAAATCCCATATTGTGCCTGACAATGCTAATTTGCACCAAGCACTAACCAGTCCATACCTAACTAACTCGGGGTTTTTGTACTAGATCTTCAACATTATGAGAAAAACTTGTCCATATAACTCGTTTAAGTAAGCCCATTCCTATCATATCTCCTATGGCTCCTATGGCATCCGTGAGCGACCCACATTCATGTGTACATATAAAAAAAAGTGAAATCTATCCACCCCTATTGTCACGCCCCCAAGTCGGCGGTAGTCTTTCAACCACTCTTAGCGAGGTGCGGCATCACCAAACACTTTCTTTTGACCAATACTTATGTTCGTGGACTACGCCTAACCACTTACTCCTACTTAGTTTGTGTTTCGCAACCAAGTATTATTATGTTATCCTTTATACCAATGAACACCCATACACATTCATTATCAAGAGCAATTATAAATGAGAACACAATTACATAGTATAAAGGGAGGGGCAACTCCCTGAGCAATGAGTCTACCCAAAATATATGTATTATACAATCTTCAATATTACAAGCTTTTACAAGTATACTTGGAAGTAACAAGTTTCATACTTAGCCAATTTTACAATCAAGGCAAACTCGGTTGCCTTCCTTCGTTCACCTTCGTGCACACTTTCACAATGGGTGGGCGCTCACCCGAGCCACAAAGACACCCATGCCAAGACTTAGCACAAACGAGTGCTACACGTTCACCGTGCATACCTCAACCGACCACCGGGCTTACCTTGCCCGCACCTTTGCCCAACACCAAGTGTGACTCTCCACTATGCGGCTAAACCAAGAATCGGCGCATGAGACTTGCGCCTTCACCTCTTGTTTCTACGCACTAGATTGCGCACTCCTCTTCCTTGTGTGAAGATGTGAAGTCAGGTTCGATTGATGTCGAAACGCTCCAACACTTCCATAATATATATACCAAAGCTTGGGGCTAACTCTGGTGCCCAACCGACTTGCCCAACGCTTTGTGTGCACCCCTTAAATGCCCACAACACATGTCGGCCTCCAACGTATTGCTCTATGTTCCAAGGTGCATACATAAAGCAACGCTCTCCTCATATGTGCGCATATCATCCGAGAGAACGTCGCATAGGTTCGTCGCATATGTGTCGCACATTCCGTCACATGACCATCGCACATCGCAACTCACCCTCCAACCGCGCATGCACCCACGGTCGCCCGTCGCCAAACGCGGTCGCACTTCGGGTAGAACCGCAGGACGTTACATCCTCCTCCACCTGAAGTCGTTGTTGTCCTCGACAACATATCATCCTAGTAGCCCTCCACCAAGATCATCATATCCATATCCGAACAGTCTTATCCATGATATCAACTCCTCCACATACTGCAAACTATTGGAAATAATACTGAAAGGGGGGGGTGAATCAGTATTATCACATTAATAAAACTTTTTCATTTCCATATTCAGATTCATATATGTTACTTCCACAACTTCTTATGATTCAGTTAGTTGATCCTTAATGAGTGCATTAGAACATTATCAACCATATTAACAGAAAACTGGTGTAGTAAAATAGAACAGATCATCACACATAAGTCACACACATGAACACCATGATATAAGGTGGAAACCTAATGTGGGAGAAAACCACCTGCTACAAGTCTCTATCTTCTTTCAATTATAAACTCCTTTTACAATGATTTTGTACTGGTGCAGTCCTTTACCAGTACGCAGGCTGCAACCTGTAGAGAGCTACAACTCTCTCTCATTTTCGAGTCTCTCCTGGAAGGGAGCTACAACCCCCTTACTTCTTTCAAGGACCACTTTTCATTATTTTTCAAACTGGATCCAAGAAGATCAAATGGTCATAAAGTATAAATGATTCTTTAGAAATACCCAAACCTCAGATCAATAAATGTTTTCTTTATACAGCAGATCACCCACGCGCCAGCCCATGCACTAGCTATAAATAAATATCTGATCTGGTCACCTTTTAATCAGAGGTTGTATATGCCTGAATCATACCATAATGCAGAGGTCATACATGTTATAGAGCACCCAAAGGCTAGACACAAGACAAACCCAATATCCAGACCTAGAGACCTTTAGCGAATCAACAGAAGACGCTATATCAGAGTTAAGGAATGACTGCTACTTCCCTGCGGTTGGCTGCTCTCAACTGAACTACAATAACCCCGAAGCGATGCGGATCTGCCGTCCTGCGCGCATTCTTCTTGAATTCGGTTCAGTAGATTGCTCCTTGACAGATCATAATAATGTCGATCTATTCTCCCTTAAGATCTTCAAATCATTATCCATCCTTGCCATCAGATCCCCTTTTTCTTTATATAGCCATGCTTTTGATAATACCATGAATCGAAACCAGAGGATCTGAAACCTGAGGCGCAACTGTTTTGACCAATTCTCTTAAGAGAAGGCTTAAGCAGGAAAACTATGATAGCAGTCCAAAACCACGAAAGGCGGGCTTTTAACTTAATGCATCCAAACTAATAAAATATTGGTTCCAATCCTTATTGCTATCGGTGCCTGCCCATCTCATGTCTAATCTGATGGATCGGATGCGACATGCCCCATTAACCAGCCTTTATTTATATATCGGGTCCGCTCCTCTCATTGCTATCGGCGATTTGAAGTGGGAGGCTTATGGGCGAACACCGCGGATGCGATTTAATATGAAATGCTTTTAATTCCTTCATCGGATCCGACCCCTCTTATTGCAATCGGAGGATTTCACCAAAGTCACATAGCCGGATGCGATATTATTATGAGCCATGTTTGATGCCACCATCGGGTCTGCTCGCAATCGGAGGATTTCACCAATGTCACATAGCCGGATGCGATATTATTATAAGCCATGTTTGATGCCACCATCGGGTCCGCTCGCAATCGGAGGATTGGGGTGCGTGACCCTTTATGTATTCCGATATACTGCGGATGCGATATTTTTATAAACCATGATTAATGCCTTCATCGGGTCCGCTCCCAATCGGAGGTTTCAACGAAGTCACTTAGCCGGACCCCCAACGCGCATGGATGCGATATTAATATAAACCAAACTTAATGCCACCATCCGGTCCATTGCGATATGCTTCCGGGTCACACAGCCGAAACACCATTGCGCCGAATATGCCGAAACATATATATATATATATATATATATATATATATCTATATATATATATATATATATATATATATATATCTATATATATATATATATATATATATATATATATATATATATATATATATATATATATATATATATATATATATAGATATAATTGATATGCGATATGCCGAAACTTCGATGCCTCAATTATATTATTCATGTAACCGCCGAAAGGGGAAATAATGCATATATATGGGTTTTAGTAAGCCCGATAGCTCCCGATAGTGATAATGAATACATATATGGGTTTTAAGCACCCAAAGACCTCCGATAACATTAATAGATGTGTATATGGCCTTTCTTCTCTAATACATGAGTATATGGCCTTTCTTCTCTCCTCTTGGCTCTTCTTGTCCCCATCATGGTGTATATAAGAGAAATTACCGTCTATGAGAGGGTTTCCATCAAGTTCAACATATGTTCATAATGCCATAATGCCAACAATCTCCCCCTTTGGACTTGATGGCAACAACACCATCCAAAAAGCACTCTCCCCCTTTGACATCAAGGGCAAAGGGTGGATATCTACTTCTCCTAACTATTTCTCCCCCTGAGAGCTTGCTCCTCCTGATTTTGCCCCTCTGACTTTAGGACAGAAAGTCAAGCTATTCTGGCTATATATAAAATAGGAACCACGCTATACTGCCTACATATAACATAATTCAGCATCTTTATTGCCATGGATAGATACAGTTCATTTACCCAACATGTTCCTCCTTCTGTAATACGATAATGCCAACAATGAATTATGCTCCCCCTGAACCTTGTATGCGTATACCCCATCAGAACCTTGCGTACAAGCACCAATCTGAGAATTAACAGTAGGATGATGCGTCAACAACCCCCAGCTTCTGCCTAAGGTATTCAGAAGTCTCCCTGGGCAATGGTTTGGTAAATATATCAGCCACTTGTTCCTTAGAAGAAATGTATTCCAACTTGACCTTTTGTTCAAGCACTTGTTCTCTGAGAAAATGATACTTGATGGGTATGTGCTTGGATTTTGAATGCATGACTGGGTTCTTTGAAATGTTGATTGCACTTGTATTATCACATAATATGGGGATAGGTGGAGTACAAGTGATTTGGAAATCCTGTAAAGTCTGCATCATCCAAAGAAGTTGGGTGCAACAAGATGCAGTAGCCACATATTCTGCTTCAGCTGTAGATAAAGCAATCAAACTTTGTTTCTTGCTAAACCAAGATACTAATACGGAACCCATAAAGAAAGCACCACCACTTGTGATTTTCCTGTCATCCACACTTCCAGCCCAATCTGCATCTGTGTAAGCATGAAGTGTGAGATCTGTATCTCTAGGATACCATAAGCCAAAGTTTTGAGTTCCTTGAAGATATTTGAAGATTCTCTTTACTGCCTGAAGATGAGTTTCCTTTGGGTTTGCCTGAAATCTTCCAACTATTCCAACTGCATGCATGATGTCTGGTCGGGTACCTGTCAAATAAAGTAGACTTCCAATCATAGATCTGTATGTTGGTTGATGAACTGCAACCGATTCATCATTCGCACTAAGACTGCATCTTGTAACCATGGGAGTACATACTGGTTTTGAATCTTCCATGCCATACTTCTTCAAAATCTGCTTGAGGTACTTGTCTTGAGACAAGAAGATACCGTCTTTATTTTGTTGGATTTGCAATCCAAGAAAGTATGTCAGTTCACCTAGCAGGGACATTTCGAATTCTTTTTGCATTACCGAGGCAAAGTTTTGACTCATAGTTTCTTCATTGCTGCCAAAAACAATATCATCTACATACACAACAAGTATTAGCAATTTGTCATTTTCAATTTTTATATAAAGATTGCTATCTACTGATCCTTTTGAAAAACCTTGTTGATGAAGATATTTGTCCAAACGGTAGTACCAAGCCCTTGGAGCTTGTTTAAGACCATAGAGAGCCTTTTTCAATCTACATACAAGGTTTGGATCATTCCCAAGAATGAACCCATCTGGCTGCTCAATGTATACTTCTTCTTCTAAATCTCCATTCAGAAAATATGATTTCACATCCATTTGAAATACTTTGAATTTTTGAAAGCTTGAGAGAGCAAGGAACATTCAGATAGGTTCAAGTCTAGCAACAGGAGCAAAAGTTTCTTCAAAGTATATTCCTTCTTACTGAGAATATCCCTTACAAACCAGTCTTGCCTTGTTTCTAACTACTTCCCCATTTTCATTCAACTTATTTTTGAAGATCCATTTTGTCCCTATGACATTCTTATCTTTTGGTCTAGGAACTAATTCCCAAGTGTTGTTCTTTTCGATCTGCTCAAGTTCTTCATCCATAGCCTTGACCCAACATTCACCTCTGCATGCTTCTTTTACATTTTGTGGCTCAGTGAAGGACAGCAATGCCAAGTAGCTTGAGGCTTCTCCTATTGTTCTTCTTGTTTGTACACCTGCCTCTTTGTGCCCCAAAATCTAAGATTCTGGATGATTCTTTTGAACATGCATGGATGGAGTCTTTTCTTCTATCCTTATTTGTTCCCCTGGAGCCTCTTGAGGTTCTTCTTCTTCATTATCAGTCTGATTTGAAGGGTAGTCTTCTTCTTCTTCAATATTTTCATGATTTACTTGCCTAGGAATGTATCCTTTTTCATCAACCACTACATCAATGCTGTCAACAATTATTCCAAGTCTTTTATTGTAACACTTATATGCTTTACTATAAGGCGAATAACCAAGGAGAATGCCTTCATCTGCTCTAGGCTCAAGTTTGCCAAGCTGTTCATCAGTATTCTTAATATAGCATTTGCTTCCAAAAATTTTAAAATGCTTTACTGAAGGAGTCTTACCATACCAGAGCTCATGAGGAGTTTTAGTGTTGTTTACTCGGACATTTGTTGAGAATAACAACCGCGACATATGCAGCTTCACCCCAGAAGGTTGCAGGAGTTCCAGATTCATCAAGCATGGCACAGACCATTTGTTGGACTGTTCTATTCATCCTTTCCACCACTCCATTTTGCTGAGGAGTCCTTGCTGTAGAGAATTCCCTTTTTATTCCATGCTCTTCACAGAAATCGAAAAATTCATTTGAGGTAAATTCCCCACCTCTGTCAAACCTGAGACACTTAATTTTGTGATCTGATTCATTTTCGACCAAGGCTTTGAAGGATTTGAATTTTTCAAATGCTTCGTCTTTGTGTTTCATAAGTCCTAACCAAACAAACCTGGAGAAGTCGTCAATGAATAATATAAGGTATTCCTCTCCTCGAGGTGTCCTTGTCCTAAATGGACCACATACATCTGTATGAATAAGTTCGAGAGGTTTGCTAGTTGATCCTTCCTTCTCAGGGAAGTTAGTCCTGGTTTGTTTACCAAACTGACATGATTTGCATATTGTATTCTCTGGAATTTTGATATCTGGAAGATCACGAACTGCATGATACTTGCATGCTTTCCTTATTTGTGAAAAACTTAGATGCCCCAACCTCCGGTGCCATAACCAGTGCTCATCATCCTTGCTCATATAGCATTGTTGTTGTCCTTCTTCAAATATGTATAGATTGTTTGGAGTTCTTTTGCCTTTGATCACTATTTCACCTGTATCAAGATCACGAACACGACATCCACTTGATCTACATATTACCTCGGTTCCTTGATCGCACTTCCGACTGACACTTAGAGGATTATGTTTCAATCCATCAACGTACAAAACATTTCCTGCTTTGAACTTTTCTTTCAATTGAGCAATACCTTTTCCTTTTATGGCAGCAGGAGTATCATTCCAAAATGAAACTTTCTTTCCTTTTTCTAAAGCAGTGTATGATTCAAGTTTTTCTTTATCACCTGTCATATGCTTCGAGCATCCGCTATCGATGTACCATTGATTTTCTTGTCCTTCTGCATAAAATGCTATCCCACATCTTTCTGGTCGAGGTTCCTTTATTCTCCATGTTCTGGTGCTTGAATCTTGTTCCTTTGTTTGCTGAAACCTACTCCTGCATTCAGAGTCTTCATGACCAAAGTTATTACAGATAGAGCATTTAATTTCATTTTCAAGAGCCGAGAAGTTGTTAAAGGTCCTTTTTGTAATCCCAGTCATACTTCTTTGCTTTTGGGCTTCTCTAGTCATGATTGTTTTGTAGGCAACACATTGAGCTGCTTTGTGACCGATGTTATGGCAAGAGAAACATTGGCCATTGAAGAAACTTCTGCGATTATCAAATTTACCAGTCATATGATTGTGATTTCTATTTTCATCCATTCTTGAGGTAAATTGAGAGGATCTTGGCTGATTGTAGCTTTTGTTCGTCCTTAAGGTGAATTGTCCCTGATTTGTCTAGTAGTCTTTGTTTATTCTTGATGAAATTTGTCCCTGTTTTACCTGGTGATCTTTGTTTGGCTTTTGCTCATATCTTCTTGCAGCATCGAGATAACTCTTCGAGGTGGATGCTTGAGATGTTTCTCCATTATACCCCAGACCTGTCTTAATTAGGGGAGAGCGCTGTACATTGATGATATCATCCAGAGTTTCAGATCCTTTAACAAATTTAATATTGAGAGCCTTTGTTTTCTCAATTTCTTTTCGAAGCCCAACAATTTCACATTCTAACTTTTCAAGAGATTGTTTCTTTTCATCAAGTTGTATTTGCAGAGTCTCAATGATCACATTCTTTTCTTCTAAGCATGTCTTGAGTCTAGACATATCCTCATAATAGCTATCTATATCTAGAGCATCCATGTAATCATCATCTTCAAAAGCCATTAAAAGTTTATAGGGATTACCTCGTTCATCTTCATCGCTGTTCGGTAGACCATCATTGTCTTCATGGGTGTAATAGTTCTTCTTATTTGCATTATGTTTCTTGTTCCATCTAACAGGTTCCTTTCCCTTGTCAATCTTATCCTTATGAGGAAATTTGGCAGCATAGTGACCTACTCTTCCACAAGCAAAACATTTGAAGGGTAACTTACCTCTGAATCTGCCAGTACCTCGTTGATGATTTCTGACAAAATTTGATTCTTCTTCTTCTTCTGACACATGACTTGATTCAAGGTACTCTCCTTTGCCTGAAGCCTTGAAGGCAGCTTCTCTCCTATCTGAAGGACCTCCTTTTCTCATTTCATAAGCGGTTAGAATTCCATGTAGTTGTGACATAGTGAGAGTTCGTAGATTCTCCTTTTCTTCTATGGCGGACACTTTAGATTCAAACTTGGTGGACAAGGATCTTAGAACTTTTTCAACCACAATAGCCTCTTTTATTTCTTCACCCAAGTTTTTCATGCAGTTAACAATCTCATCTACCCTAAGGAAATAGTTATCCACACTTTCATCATTATACATTCTAAGATTCTCATACTGAATCCTGAGGGTTTGAAGTTTAGCACGCTTTACCTGTTCATCTCCTTCGTAGCTCAAGACAATCTTGTCCCATATTTCTTTTGTGGATTTATATTGCATAACCTTTACGAAATCTGAATCAGATAAGCATCCCAACAGAGTATTGACTGCTTTAGCATTTGTTTCATATTTCTTTTTCTCAGCCGGATCTGTAGGAGTAGCTGAAGGAAAAGTGTAGCCTGTCTCTATGATATCCCAAACTTCCGTACCAAGAGATTGAAGATAGGTAGTAACTCTTACCTTCCAATAATTGAAGTTTGTCCCATCAAAAATCGGTGTCCTGATTGATGCTTCCCTCTCGTATTTTCTCATAATGAACGATCTTCCTTCAAGCGATCAAGCTTCTCTGAAGGACTTGCTCTGATACCAATTGTTGGAAATAATACTGAGAGGGGGGGTGAATCAGTATTATCACATTAATAAAACTTTTTCATTTCCATATTCATATTCATATATGCTACTTCCACAACTTCTTATGATTTAGTTAGTTGATCCTTAATGAGTGCATTAGAACATTATCAACCATATTAACAGTAAACTGGTGCAGTAAAATAGAACAGATCATCACACATAAGTCACACACATGAACACCATGACATAAGGTGGAAACCCAATGTGGGAGAAAACCACCTGCTGCAAGTCTCTATCTTCTTTCAATTAGAAACTCCTTTTACAATGATTTTGTACTGGTGCAGTCCTTTACCAGTACGCAGGCTGCAACCTGCAGAGAGCTACAACACTCTCTGGTTTTCCAGACTCTCCTAGAAGGGAGCTACAACCCCCTTACTTCTTTCAAGGACCACTTTTCATAATTTTTCAAACTGGATCCAAGAAGATCAAATGATCATAAATTATAAATGATTCTTCAGAAATACCCAAACCTCAGATCAATACATGTTTTCTTTATACAACAGATCACCCACGCGCCAACCCATGCACTAGCTATAAATAAATATCTGATCTGGTCACCTTTTAATAAGAGGTTGTATATGCCTAAATCATACCATAATGCAGAGGTCATACATGTTATAGAGCACCTAGAGGCTAGACACAAGACAAACCCAATATCCGGACCTAGAGACCTTTAGCGAATCAACAGAAGACGCTATATCAGAGTTAAGGAATGACTGCTACTTCCCTGCGGTTGGCTGCTCTCAACTGAACTGCAATACCCCCAAAGCAATACGGATCTGCCGTCCTGCGCGCATTCTTCTTGAATTCGGATCAGTAGATTGATCCTTGACAGATCATAAAAATGCCGATCTATTCTCCCTTAAGATCTTCAAATCATTATCCATCCTTGCCACCGGATCCCCTTTTTCTTTATATAGCCATGCTTTTGATAATACCATGAATCGAAACCAGAGGATCTGAAACCTGAAGCACAACTGTTTTGACCAATTCTCTTAAGAGAAGGCTTAAGCGGGAAAACTATGATAGCGGTCCAAAACCACAAAAGGCAGGCTTTTAACTTAATGCATCCAAACTAATAAAATATTGGTTCCAATCCTTATTGCTATCGGCGTCTGCCCATCTCATGTCCGATCCGATGGATCGGATGTGACATGCCCCATTAATCAGCCTTTATTTATATATCGGGTCCGCTCCTCTCATTGCTATCGGCGATTTGAAGTGGGAGGCTTATGGGCGAACACCGCGGATGCGATTTAACATGAAATGCTTTTAATTCCTTCATCGGGTCCGACCCCTCTTATCGCAATCAGAGGATTTCACCAAAGTCACATAGCCGGATGCGATATTATTATGAGCCATGTTTGATGCCACCATCGGGTCCGCTCGCAATCGGAGGATTTCACCAAAGTCACATAGCCGGATGCGATATTATTATAAGCCATGTTTGATGCCACCATCGGGTCCGCTCGCAATCGGAGGATTGGGGTGGGTGACCCTTTATGTATTCCGATATACTGCGGACGCGATATTTTTATAAACCATGATTAATGCCTTCATCGGGTCTGCTCCCAATCAGAGGTTTCAACGAAGTCACTTAGCCGGACCCCCGACGCGCATGGATGCGATATTAATATAAACCAAAGTTAATGCCACCATTGGGTCCATTGCGATATGCTTCCGGGTCACACAGCCGAAACACCATTGCGCCGATATGCCGAAACATATATATATATATATATATATATATATATATATATATATATATATATATATATATATATATATATATATAAATTGATATGCGATATGTCGAAACTTCGATGCCGCAATTATATTATTCATGTAACTGCCGAAAGCGGATATAATGCATATATATGGGTTTTATGCACCCGACCAACTCCCAATATTATAAATGCATGTGTATATGGGTTTTAGTAAGCCCGATAGCTCCCGATAGTGATAATGAATACATATATGGGTTTTAAGCACCCAAACACCTCCGATAACATTAATACATGTGTCTATGGCCTTTCTTCTCTAATACATGAGTATATGGCCTTTCTTCTCTCCTCTTGGCTCTTCTTGTCCCCATCATGGTGTATATAAGAGAAATGACCGTCTAAGAGAGGGTTGCCATCAAGTTCAACATATGTTCATAATGCCATAATGCGAACACAAACATCCCTGCAACATATGTAGAACTGCATCTCCATCGTGTCTCGTCCCTCCATGTAGTCTTCCATCGGAACACACCTCTGCGTGCTCCTCGTCAAGTGTAAAACTGATAGTTGCATCCCTCTGTACACTGGTACCCCTCATGACTTGAACTAGTTGGGTAGCTAATCCAACCATACGCCCAAACCACAAGAATGCACATCCATATGCCACCATAAGTCTTCCCCTGACTTCTGCTACACCTCGGACTCATCAAGTCTGCTCTCAATCCCATGCTCAAGTCCATGGAAACTCCATCCCATCTGCAACATGTCCAAGCCATGGTCTTTGTTGCACAAGAGTGTACAACCTCTCCACTAGCTCATACATCTCCATGTCATAATAGCATCTGCACAACATCCTTTACTCCAACACTCCCCATAGAATGTCCATGAATGACACCTCTACACATGCTCCTGCATAACGTCCCTGCATAACTGTCATGCTCCATGTCACCAACCTGATATCCATGACTCTAGTTGTCCATGATGTCCAACCCATGTAGACTCCATCCCAACATCTGGTCATCTGCATCCAAGCCTGTAATCTGTCATAAAGAAGCCTCCTTCAAGGCCCCTTGTTAAGTTGGTGTAACCCCTCTCAAACAAGGTCCCTACACCAACCCTTCTCCAAAGTTGTCTATAGAGAAAGGGGGGCCAGGAAGTTTCCTCCCTAACTCTCATCCACCCATGTATTATATTGATGTTGTGTCCTCAAGTATCTATGCATAGCCTCGATCTCCTCACATGTACACCTAAGCTCACCTAACTTGTACTTTGTCAATTGAAAGTCATATATGCCCATAGTATACCTGCAAAAGTCCACTATACCAGTTGGATCTCTACCTCCATAATCCTCATCAACCACTGCCTCTGAAGTAGTACTCGGACCCCCTTCATTTTCAACTCCACTATGAAGATCATTAGTAGAAGATGTCCCTATCAAGTGCCTCCATGTTCGTGAGATTTCCTTCTCACTTCCTTAATTCTTCCTAGCTCTTGCAACGAAGTCAATCAGCTTCCCTTCCTTCTTTGTTTGATTCATACTCCAAATTCCTCTTTGCTCCACATCCTCATGTGTCACATTTGGATCTTTGGGATACAAAGTCATAGAAGTCATCCTTGGTCTATACCCCAAGCAACTCCTATTCATTGGTACCATCATGGCTCTTCCTTCAGCTGTGATCAAGAGAATGTCCCGGTCCACCATTGGTATGGCTTGTGCAAGCCTCATGGAATCTTGCCCTAGCACCATAGAATGATCATCCATGTCCACAATCCTCAAGTCCAACTTCCCAAACCATGATCCCACTCTCACCTGAGTGTTCGCCATCACACCATCAACAACCTTCATGCTAGAGTTGACTGCTTTGAAAGCACTCCATTCCCTCTCCATCTTTGCTTTCTTCCCAAAAGACTTTGTTGCTTCACTGCTTAAGAAGCTATGAGTAGCTCTTGTATCCACCAAGGCTACAAATCTCTTGCCCTTCACGGTCACCTGCACAAAACTCAGCTTCAAGGAATCACCTCCTTCTGTCGGCTTTATCTTTTGTCTCACATCAACAACCTTCTTCAAGAATTCGGCCTCAAAAGTGTCAATTGGCTTGTTCTCCAACTTGACATTCCTCTTAAGGTATTTCACTTCCTTGCTTGGCTCTTCTAAGCAACTCGATCCTAGTCTAGCTTGACTTCCTTCAAGCTTGTCCTCCATCGCACTCTACTTCAGTGCACCAACCAAGTTTCCATCGACTACCTTCATAGAACTAAGCTTCCGAGCATCCTCTAGATTGTCTCGGTAGTGAGTTCCCAACCTGTCAATGTAGTCGAGCTCTTCGTGCTCAATTACAACAATGTTCTTACCAAGAAGCTTCTTCTTTATCTTCTCCTCAACTTGCTTGATTTTGGCTTCCACCATGGCACTTTTCTTCCTTAACCGGGCTCTTTCATCTAAGAGCCCTTGAAGACCAAGACCACTTCGTCAGATCTCCTCATCAAGTTCCTTGAGTTCAACATCTATCGTACTTCTGCATTGGCTCTTGAGTTCTTCAAGTTCCTTCCTTAGTTCCGAATAGCTTTCCTGAATCTTCATGTTCTCAGCCTTCATTGAAACCTAGTTAGAACTCCATCGACCCATTTTTTCCAACACTTTGTACCGGAAGACTTCACCTGCATCATGGTTAGATTCACTTGCCATAGGTTCATCCCCCATCTTTGCCTTTCAGCCTTCTCCAAGTTCCCTGCAAGCATGAACCAGCTCTTGTTCCACTTGTATGTGAAATCAGCTTCCTTCACCTACAAGTACCTGTCACGAGCAACCCTGCTCAATCACCACTATCAAGTGTTTACACACCTGCTTCACCCAGCTTCCTGCAAGACTTCTCCAAGTCTTCAGACTAGCTCTGATACCACCTGTCACGCCCCCAAGCCGGCGGTAGTCTTTCAAACGCTCTTAGCGAGGTGCGGCACCACCGAACACTTTCTTTTCACCAATACTTATGTTCATGGACTACGCCTAACCACTTACTCCTACTTAGTTTGTGTTTCACAACCAAGTATTATTATGTTATCCTTTATACCAATGAACACCCATACACATTCATTATCAACAACAATTATAATCGAGAACACAATTGCACAGTATAAAGGGAGGGGCAACTCCCTGAACAATGAGTCTGCCCAAAATATATGTATTATACAATCTTCAATATTACAAGCTTTTACAAGTATACTTGGAAGTACCAAGTTTCATACTTAGCCAATTTTACAATCAAGGCAAACTCGGTTGCCTTCCTTCATTCACCTTCGTGCGCACTTGCACGATGGGCGGGTGCTCACGCGAGCCACCAAGACACCCATGCCAAGACTTAGCACAAACGGGCACTACACGTTCACCGTGCACACCTCAACTGACCGTCGGGCGCACCTTGCCCGCACCTTTGCCCAACACCAAGTGCGACTCTCCACCGTGCGGCTAAACCAATAATTGGTGCATGAGACTTGTGCCTTAACCCCTTGTTTCTACGCACTCCTCTTCCTTGTGCGAAGATCTGAAGTCGAGTTCGATTGATGTCGAAATGCTCCAACGCTTCCATAATTTATATACCAAAGCTTGGTGCTAAGTCTGGCGCCTGGCCGACTTGCCCAATGCTTTGTGCACACCCCTTAAATGCCCACAACACATGTCGGCCTCCAACATATTTCTCTACGCTCCAAGGTGCATATATAAACCAACGCTCTCCTCATATGTGCGCATATCATCCAAGAGAATGTCACATAGGTTCGTCGCATAAGTGTCACACATTGCATCGCATGACCGTCGCACATCGCAACTCACCCTCCATCCGCGCGCGCACCCGCGGTCGCCCGTCGCCAAATGCGGTCGCACTCCGAGTAGAACCGCAGGATGTTACACCTATGGATACAATCTTGCGTTCGCCTCCACCTCTCTCATCTAGAATGAAGGAGGGATGGAATAGACACATTGTTGTAGATCCACCCAATCACATACTCAAAGAAAAACAATCACTAGACTTACCAAAGGAAAGAGAAAAAAAATTCACCCCTACATCATTCTCTAAAGTCCCAATTTCACAATAACTTTTTTTGCTCCAACGAAGATCACCAAAAAAACCATAGCAAAGTGCACCATCACCACCATTGTGTGAGTTAATCAATTTAAAAATTAGAATTATATATCTATATATAGATATTAATTTATAAAATGTTTAAAAATTTTAATAAAATAATTTCTTTAACATTTTCCTTAAGTTTAAAAAATGAGAATCTTTTATATATATATATATATATATATATATATATATATCATTTTTAATATGGAATTCCTATAACTTTTAAATCTGATAGAAAAAGTTAGCTACGTAAGTCACTGCTCGTGTGAATAAATACCTTATAATTAATATATAATTTAATGTTTTATTATTGTTTATTATGTATATAATTTTTAATTTAATTTTAAATTTTCAATAGATGAATTCGATCCCATGAATTTTATATTAAAATTGTGCATAATTAATATCTATTTTTTTTTGCTTATTAGGGTGGAGGTCATCTTTCGTCCTTTTTTACTGACGAATGGTACTATCTGTCCTTATTTGGAGCTATATGGGCGTGGCCTGCCTGACTACATTGCCTGACCTGCTAAAGATTGATTATCTGTGGGCCATCCCAGTATAGGGCTTGCTTATGAGCTTGCTGTTTTAAGTGAAATTATAATTTTGAATTTTATTTAAAATATGAAATAACTACATTCAATTCCAGAATTATATAATTTAAATTCCATTTAAAAAAAAAACCTAAAAATAAAAGAAACCACAAGCTATCTAAAACTGTGCCGTACCAACCAATTTTAAACAGAAATTAATTTAAAATATTTTAGACAAAAAATAATTTAAAAAAACAAAACCCGAACACACCAAAAATTCGAAGACTTAAATAAAGCGGTCATATTCTAACCGGATGTCCAATGCCTAACATTTTATCACTATTCATTGAGACCAGCTGTGTTTATCCAGCCATATTTTTTCTAAACGTATTAAATGAGTTGAGTTGTATATAGTTATTTTTGGATAATTAATTTGTTAAAATTTAAGTGTGGATATATATAGCTAGGCTTATTTAATTATCATAAATAAATTACTTATTTTTAACCCATATTTTTAGTACAGCAATCAAACTAACCTGCTAAAATGTAAAGATAGACCTATACAGCCAGACTCATTTAATTTCCATTCCCATTTGCCAAGTACTTATTTTCTACCCATGTTTACACTGCGGAAATATCAGAAAGACTGATATTTTTCAATCATTCCATGAATTCGCTTTTGAGGTGACATTGATTGAAATATTGAACTTGTAACAATGTCCAACCTTGTTTTATCTATAAACCTTAGAAAGATATAATTAAACATGATTTTCATATCGTTTGTGACGTCGTCTTACATTTTCAGTAATTCGGTAGTGTCTATAGAAAAAATTGTAAATTCTCGATTCATTCTATTCGGCGAAATGTCTGGTCAAATTCCAATCGTCTGTCGTGTGATAAAGTTGACTCAATCTCATCTCATTGAAGGACTGATGTGATGTCTCAAGTATGTTAGGATATTCCGACACATAGGATATAGTTAAGTTCAACTTGGTCTAGTATAGAGTTAGGTTAGAGTTAGGTAAAGTGTGTTTCTTTACCGTTGTACATTTTGTAACTTACAATCCGACGGTCACGATATGTAGTGATCCGACGATTCACTCTCACCTCGGTATTACCGACACTTGATCCGTGGCTTGACACCCGATTGGTCCGTGAGGTCTATTTAAAGCGCATGGAGGGTCATTGTTCGGGTAATCCGTGCATGAGAGAAGCTTATGTAAATTTTCATTCTTTGATTAATAAATTGCCTGTAGTACCCACGTTGGGACAGGCCGTGGACTGTTTCCCTCCTTGCACTCTAAGGGTTTTAACCACGTCAAAAATACTGGTGTATTGATTTGAAATCTGGTTGTGAGCGGTGTCCTTTTGGTATTCTTTCTGTGGAACTTACCCTGTAAATTCCTACATGGTATCAGAGCTATTTGAGGGCCGCGTCCGTTGGTGATCCAAATCTGAAGCCGGTAGAACTGCATGCGGCTGTCGTTTCCTAGATCTGCTGTTTCTGACTGCTTTCGGGTCGAGAGGACTGCTCTGTTGCGTTCGGAGCATCTGTTCCAGTGAGGAACCCCTTTCGTTTTACGCGAAAAGGTTTCCGGTAGCCCTAGCTGCGTCATTTTTCAGATCGGGAGGTATACAATGTTTTTTTTTTTTGCAGTTTACTGTTATTTTCTCTCTGCTTATTTCGGTCTCAGTTTATTTAGCCTTTTTTTTTAACTGGATCTATACCTTTCATTTCTGCGTATGCTCTTTGCCCTGCAACTTTGTGCGATCTGGGCAAATCAGAAACAGAAAGAAAGGATTTTTCTCATGCGTATGATCTTTTCCCTGCACCTTAGTGTAATCTCGGAAAATCAGAAACATTGAGAAAAATATTTAGTTTTTCGGCTAAAGCTAACTTTGAGATGTTTTTTTTTATTTTTTTTTAAATTTCTAGTTTTTTTGCTAAAGCTAACTTCGAGCCGCAAGGTTCGTTTTTCTTTGCATATTCGTGTTGGGTTTTGTGTTTTGCTTTCTCAAGGAAAGCACGCAAACCAAGGCCCCCCCCTCTCTTTCTCTCTCTCAAATCTTTTGTATAGATCAATTGGTTCAAAGCTATTTTAAGAGAGTAGAGGTCTTGGGTTCAAGTCTCCATTTTGTGGGGGCGGATTTTTTCATTCCCGCACATTCGCGCACTTTATCGGCAACGTCAACAATTGTTTTTTCAAAAAGCCATAACTTCTTCATCCGGAAGCCTTTTTCAGAGCTGTTTTTTTTAAAACCGCCTATTTTTTCGAGATCTATCCGTTGGAGCACTTATTTTCAGCATCTTCAGCTTCAGTTTTTTTTTTTAAAATGGAAAGTCCATGCCAAGTCATTCTTAACAGCACTAACTACTTCCAATGGGTAGAATACATGGAAGATTTACTTAGAAGTAAAGGTCTCTTCAGAATAGCCACAAACCAAGAGAAGAAACCAAAAGATGAAGACAAGGCGGAAAAATGGGAAAATAGACAAGATCAAGCACGTGGTTTGATAGGGATGTTTATTTCTCCTGATCTTAGATTCCACATTGCAGGACTTGAGACTCCTCATGAAGCATTAGAAAAAGTTGCTAAAATTTTTGGGATTAAAAATGAAATTAGAGCCCATCAACTTGAAAATGAGCTGCTTACTTTTGATCCTAATAATTTTTCTTGCATTGAATATTTCTTGTCCAAATTCAAGACCCTTAGATATCTCTTGGAAGGTGTTAAAGTTAAGAAAGAAGATGGTAACCTTATTTATTCCATCCTTACTAAGTTGGGACCAGCCTACTCTGTATTTGTTTCCACTTTCCATTCTACAAGGGAAGCTTTCATTTGTCAAGGACAAGACTACAAGGCCCCTTCCTTTGACTCCTTTTGTGATTCCTTAATAAGAGAACAAGAAAAACTCTTACACCTTGGTCTTCTTAATCTTGGAAACTCTTCCACGAAAGCGTTAGCCACCCAGCAGCAACCAAATTCAAAGAATCATAAGAAGTCATATCCTCAAAAGAATGGTCCTAAACCATCTTAGCCTCAAAATGAAAGATCATTTCAGGAAAATGATAAGACCAATAAAAACAAATGGAAGAAGACTAATAGACATTGTAACTTTTGTAATCGAGATGGCCACTTAGAATCTAAATGCTTTAAGAAGATGGAAGCCTTGGAAGCCGCAATGAAGAAACATAACATCCATGTGGAGCCTACTTCAACTTCAACTTCCGGAATGGCACTTTCTGCATGTCATTGTCAATCATCTCAGTCTGGTTATGCATTAAATGTATCTTCTTCTTCTTCTCATTCTCATGAGTGGCTCATTGATTCTGGAGCCTCTTGTCACATGGCCAAAAACCAAGCCATGTTTTCTTCTTTAAATGATTGTAACACCAAAAATATATATATTGGTGATGATAGATCTCTTAATGTTGTAGGGACTGGAACTGTTCATCTAGACAATGGTCAGTTTAATGATGTATTATGTGTTCCAACCTTATCCTGCAACCTTCTATCTGTCTATCAGATAACTCACTCAGGTGAAGGTAAAATTGTTGAATTTTCACCTCATGATGTTGTAATCAAGGATCTAAAAGATCCTAAACAGATTCTAGCTACTGGTCTTGCTGATGATTCCAAAAGGTTGTATAAGTTTCACAACTTTGGGTCATCCAATCTTCCCTCAGTATTTGTTGCTCATAATGATCAAGTGAGCAAAATTTGGCATGAGCGATTTTGTCACTTAAACTATCGCTCCCTTCAGCATCTATGTAAGGAAAATATGGTGACAGGTCTTCCTATGGTATCTTGCAGAGATGGTGTTTGTTCCGGATGTGTACTCGGAAAACATCATCGGGACAATTTTGACAAACATGCCTCTTGGCACGCCTCAGCCCCTTTACAGCTTGTGCACAGTGATTTATGTGGTCCTCTTCCTGTTGCTTCATTCTCTCGCTGCAAGTACTTCTTAACTTTCATTGATGATTTCTCCAGACGCACTTGGGTATACTTCCTAAAACTCAAGAACGAAGTATTTAACACTTTTTTGGCCTTCAAAGCCTTGGTTGAAAAACAATCTCGACATCAAATTCTTAAGCTAAGAACTGATAATGGTGGAGAATATGTTAAAAACACATTCATCAACTTTTGCACCGAAAATGGAATTCAAATGCAACATATTGTTCCATACACTCCACAACAAAATGGTGTAGCTGAAAGGAAAAATTGCACCTTAAAGGAAATGACTAATTGTATGCTACAATCTAAAGGACTCAGTCTTAGTTTTTGGGCCGAAGCAATTAATTGTGCAAATTATATAATCAATCGCACTCCTACTAAGGTTCTAGAGAATATCACTCCAGAAGAAGCTTGGAGTTCCATTAAACCAGATGTAAGTCACTTTCGTGTGTTTGGAAGTGAAGCATGGGCCCATATTCCAGATGAAAAGCATAAAGCTTTAGAACCTAAGAGTGAGAAATGTACTTTTGTTGGATATTCTGAAGATGTAAAAGGTTATAGACTTATTCCATTTAAGTCCAAAAATTTTATCATTAGAAGAGATGTAAAATTTGATGAAAATAAATCGGCCTGCGAGCCTAGTCCGGCGGATGTGCCACCTCTTCCTATCTCTTCTACTTTTGAAAACATTTCTTCTTCAGATGATGAAAGCGAGGATGATAATCCTCCCCCTCCTTCTCAGGATCCTCAACTTCCAAGATGGGTCCATGCTACTCGGGATGCAGCAGGTGATCTTGCCGGTGATCCTACAGATCAGCGACGTACACGTTCTCAGTTTGAAAGAGCCTCTTCTTTACTGGCTCAAGCACCAGTAAATCATGATCCTGACACTTTTGCAGAAGCTTCAGGCCATCCACATTGGGAAGCAGCTATGAATGAAGAATATCATTCATTGATGACAAATGATACATGGGATCTTGTTCCTCTACCAAAGGGACGCAAACTTGTTAGATGTAAATGGGTTTACAGAACCAAGTATGGACCAGATGGGAAAGTTGATAAACATAAGGCTCGTCTCGTTGCTAAGGGCTTTTCACAGGTTGAAGGCATTGACTACACTGAAACCTTCTCCCCTGTTGCCAAAATGAACTCTATCCACCTTGTTCTTTCCCTTGCTTCTTCTTTAAAATGGGAAGTCCATCAGATGGATGTTGAATCTGCCTTCTTGCATGGGGACTTGCAGGAAGAAATCTATATGGAACAACCCATTGGCTTCATACAAATAGACTCCAGCCTTGTTTGTCGACTTAAGAAATCCCTTTATGGCCTCAAGTAAGCTCCTCGGGCTTGGTATGCCAAAATGGATAGCTTTCTTTTAGAATCTGGCTTTTCTAGGTGTCATTCTGACAATACTGTCTACACCAAGAAAGTGGGCAACTCTCTTATCATCCTTGTTCTTTATGTTGATGATCTTATTCTTACTGGTAGTAATCCCAACCTTATAAACCATGTGAAGTCCAGCCTTAAAAAGAAATTTGAAATGAAAGACTTAGGACACTTACACTATTTTCTCGGTCTTCAAGTCTTGCAATCCCAGGAAGGTATTTTCCTTTCCCAGTCCAAGTATGCTTGTGATATTCTTCGTCATTTTCACATGGAAGACTGTAAGCCAGCCCCTTCTCCCTTTCAGTCTGGAGTCAAACTTTCAGTCTCTTGTACTTCTCCTGAAGTTGATGCTACCTTATACCGTCAACTTGTCGGAAAACTCTTGTATTTAACCCATACTCGTCCTGATCTTTCCTTTGCTGTTGGCCTTGTTGCTCGTTTTATGCAAAACCCCCGTGAAAGTCATTGGAAAGCAGATAAAAGAATACTTCGTTATGTTCGAGGTACAGTACAGTTTGGGATTCATTACAGTGCCAAAGCAGCTCCTCTGTTAGTTGGTTTCACTGATTCTGATTGGGCTGGTGACCCTGATGATCAAAAGTCTACTGCCGGTTATGTCTTCACTCTTGGTTCAGGACTTATTACATGGGCTTGTAAGAAACAGGCTGCCATTTCTCTTTCGTCAGCAGAAGCAGAGTATCGTGGTGCCGTGGAAGCTAGTAAGGAAGCCTTGTGGCTTCGTCAGATCCTATCAGAATTTGGCTTTGAGCAGCAGCATCCAACCACACTTTGGTGTGATAATCAAAGTGCCATTCAGCTATGCAAAGATCCAGTCCAGCATCAGCGCAGCAAACACATTGAACTACACATGCACTTCATCAAAAAGCTCATTCATGACCATGTTCTTGAAGTGCAATATTGTCCAACAGATGATCAGGTTGCAGACATCTTCACAAAGGCTCTCACAGAGGCGAAGTTCACTAAACTTCGATATATGCTTGGAGTTCAGGAAGTTGTCACTAAGGGGGGATAGGCTCTAGTGCCTCCTTCCTTCTCCTATTGTGTCATATTTGTAAATCCTTCAATCCTATCCCAATTTGTTCTTAAGGGGAGATGTTAGGATATTCCGACACATAGGATATAGTTAAGTTCAACTTGGTCTAGTATAGAGTTAGGTTAGAGTTAGGTAAAGTGTGTTTCTTTACCGTTGTACATTTTGTAGCTTACAATCCGACGGTCATGATATGTAGTGATCCGACGGTTCACTCTCACCTCGGTATTACCGACACTTGATCCATGGCTTGACACCCGATTGGTTCATGAGTTCTATTTAAAGCGCATGGAGGGTCATTGTTCGGGTAATCCGTGCATGAGAGAAGCTTATGTAAATTTTCATTCTTTGATTAATAAATTGCCTGTAGTACCCACGTTGGGACAGGCCGTGGACTGTTTCCCTCCTTGCACTCTGAGGGTTTTAACCACGTCAAAAATACTGGTATATTGATTTGAGATCTAGTTGTGAGCGGTGTCCTTTTGGTATTCTTTCTGTGGAACTTACCTTGTAAATTCCTACAAAGTAGACCAATGGGACGCTTAAAGCCAATGATGTGATGTCTCAAGTAGACCAATGGGACACTCAACTGCCTTTGCTTCTTAGGATGTTTCTTTCCTAGTGCTACTGGGGGACCGGGTGTGGTGTATTGATGTTTTGTCTAATATTTTAGGAATAGGGTTGATGTGACTCGGTCACGGCTTATGTTTTTTTAATGTGAAACCAGGGTTGATGGATGACCAGTGCTTATCTTCCCATGTGGTTGCTCCTTTTATATATATTGGTTATGAATTTGTATCATTTTCTTCTTATCAGTAACCAGACTGGAGCAAGAAGGTTTGTATATGCAATTCTAGTCATATCTTAATTGTTCTATAATTGGCTTATGTTTTAAATTAAAAAGGTCAATAATGGCCCGTCGCACACCCCGTGTTGGAGACCCTGAACGCAATATATTAGGCAAGCTCAATGAAGAGAAAAATTAATAAATTTCTATCCTTACTGAGTGAATTTGAAACTTTTTCTTAACTATAATGGAGACTCAATTTTCATTAATAAAGGATCCATTCACGAATATGTATGGAATTTTGTTTATCATTTTTTTTTCCAAATGAATATTGTGTAAAATACAAGGTAAGGGAATAATACCACTCGACGATGATTGGATCCGAAGATATGATAAATGTTGGGCATTTTTTTTACTAAAATATGTCATTATAATATAATGCAAACAGTGAACAACATTGTTTGATTAGTGCCGCAAAATACAATGCCAATCGTAAGCATTTTTCATTATAATACCGACAAGACGATCATTCTACTTGAATTCTGCAACGAACATTTTCAAACTCTTTTTCTCGCCTTCACACGTTAGGGTTAGGTTTTTATTTGCTTGACAACAAATAAACAATTATCTCTCAAAAATTATAAAAACTTCAAAAATTTTGAAAATTCAAACCTCAATGTGTTTAAAGCGTCATTATTGAGTAATGAACATCAAAAGAAATTAAGCCAACGGATTGTCAAAATGTGAGAAAGAGAAAGTCCCGCCATTCATTCTGGACGATTTATTGGAAAAGAATGGTAAAATACAACTTTAAAAAAACAGCCATTTTGTAACAAAACACTGCCCACCAAAAAAATGTTTGCATCGTGTATAAATTATGGTTTATTGTTTGAGTAAAAATATTGATATATACTAGCATAATATTCTTAGGGTTAACATATTTATTAATGTGGTTAATACAGGTAGACAAATGTATTTACTAATGTGATTGATATTGGTAGACATGTGTGTTTCTGGCCATTGATATATAAAGGTAGATGGGTAAGCACCTTAGTAAATGTGGTTATGCTACTTAACAACATAAGTTTATGGGGTGGATTCATTGACTATGGTTAACCAAGGTTGAAAAAGTTCATCATGGTTGAAGAGGTTTGACAAAGGTATTGCTACATCAATCTATAATATTATATTAGTGTTGACATTATTAAACTGTTATATTAATATGATCATGGTTGATCATTGTTACCCATGATTGACAATGGTTCATGTTAGATTAATATTAATGCTAATTTTACAATTAATGTATCAATATATTATTGTTACATCAATATAATAGTGTTACATTAATATTGACATGGTTACTTACATTAATATTGACCATTGTTCACCATTCTTAACCATGTTTGACAATGATTCATGTTACATCAACTCTAATGTTACATTAACTTTAGAAAAATGGTTGCATTAATTTTGTTGAAGTGGGTTGATAGGGCTACTCATGGTTCACAAGGTTGATCATGGTTGATGAGGGTTGACCATTCTTGGTCCAGGTAGAGCATGGTGGAATTTAGTTGACAATGATTAATAATTACTACCATGGTTGACTAAGGATTATGATGAAAGATTATGGTTAACCTTGGTTTACCGTTGTTGTCCATGGTTGACCATTATTACTTGGTCAACGTTAATGTTGTCCATAGTTGACCATAATCAAGCATGGAATCTTCCATTAATGTTAATGCTAATATTATATTATTGCTATAAAAATGGTTACATTAATGGTTCAAGACGGTTAGCCGGGTTGACCATCGTTGATGAGGATGGCCATGGTTGAAGAGGGCTAACCATTGTTGATCAAGGGAGACAATGGTTGACCTCTCTGGACCATGATTTTAACTGATTACCATGGTTGGGATTTTTTTCTTTGTGTTGTCCAAGAATTTATTAACGTAGAAATTTTGCACAATTTTTTTTTACACAACCACATGTCACATAGCAACAAAAAATTGTTAAGGAAAATATGACACGAAAATTCTTTTTTGGATTGTATGTTTGTGTCATTTTATTTATACAACCACATCGGGATGTTAGTTGTGTAATGTGATTTTTCTATAATGTGTAACATTCACCAAAAGGAAATTTCTAATTATAATTATGATGTTCATTTGTTTGTCACTACATAACTAGACTAACGTTTTTCATCACATTGTACCAACATTTTTTTCATCGTATTTTGATGCCATTTTATTTTTCACAATAGAATTGAGATGTTAGTTTTGTAATGTGACATTTTGATGAAACCAATTTTTTTATTTTGTAAAATAAATAAAAAAGACAATTGTTTTGAAGAAATTGTTTTAAGACTTAAAACAATAGATCTCACATTAACACCTATTCATATTAACAAGATATTAAATGTGGTTGTAATGTTGCATTGTGATAGTGGATAAGCATAGTCAAACATAATCAAGCACATTAGTAAACCAATGTGTTTTAAACCATATTACTATTAGCATTTGAAAACATTGACATTGGTGAGCATGGTTTTAAGTGTGGGTGAACATGGCTTCACCATGTTCACCATGGGTGAACATGGTTTAACTAATCTCACCATATTTGGCCATATTTTTCTATGATAGATTATGATTGTCTATATTGATGTTGAATGACTATGGTTTACAATGTTTGACCATACTAAACATTGTTGGCTAGGTTGAGCATGATTTTTGAAGATTGATTATGGTGACTATGATTGACCAATGATAATGATGATTAACCATGACTGACCTAGTGATCTGAATTGGATCATTATATTGTTTGTCATCCATCTCGATGCATTTGTGGTGGAAAAACTGGAGGAATCATCTCACGAGGTTTTTTTTATCGGCATGACCCAATTTGGCGAAACAACATCTCAAACCTTTCAAGAGCATTTTGAGGCATCAAATGACGTTTTTTGGAGCTAAACTTTCTTATACTTTAGTGTGACACATTTTCATGCTATTCTAAATACACAGATCTTTCCAACGACACAAGAAGCATGTCAATCAGAGCTTGCATCCAAAAGTTATGTCACTCAGAAGTTGACCTTCTTGTTTTCACACCTATAGTTTGGGAGGAGGTCACGTGAGCCCCCATATTCGAAAAGGGGCTAGCAACATTTTTGTGATGTAAAAGGCTCTAGAAGAGTATATATTGTAACTCTAGTTAAGAGGTGATGTAGTCGAAATTAACCACTAGTGGGCTATGAGGCTATATTATGACTAAGCCACTAGGAGAAAGAGGCATTGCATTATTTCGAGAGAATTTGTTAGGGTCCAAGCCTAAACCCTTTATTTATGTAATAGGGTCGAGTCATAGTTATAGTTAAGTAAAGAGTCAATAAAGCCAATATTAATAATTGTAAGTGGTCGACCCACATTTAAAGAAGGGATCACAGTTAGTTGCAAATGGGCCATGGTATTAGATAGATGGTATTAATAAGAACCATGGTATTGACCCATGGTATTGCATGTACGAATCCTATATAAAGGTTAGAGACTCCCCTCAAGGAGCATTGTGTCTTATTTTGTAACTGAGCCCAGCTCTATTGGAGGTTTCCCCCTCAAAGATGGAAGTGAACATTGCTTTCCTTTCTGAATAATATAATACATGCTATTATTTGTTATTATTCTTTGTTTTGGGTATATTTCTTCGCATATTTGGTATTCTGGTATCTTCTTGCAGGTCAAGAGCATAACAAGTGGTATCAGAGCACTTTCCAGGGTCGGTGGGATCTCCATTTTTAGCAAATTTTTCTTGTTTTGGCTACAAACATGTTCCAACGTCTTTAAACCATGGGATTTGTCATTGAGCGCATAAACCTGCGGATTTGGGGAGGCATGCACACAGGAAATACAAGAGGTGGTCATGCTTGTTGGACTCCATTGTAACCCCTGTGGGTACCCCATCAAGTAGTAGCGCATTAGATAGAACGGCACATGGACTGTCTTCCAAGTACCCTCTGGGTATATCGGGAGCCCCCAGGCTCTCATGAAACCTCACCTTAATAAATAGTCGGTCTTCTTGCTATTACAGTACACCAAGAATAGCAATCAAGGAGATTACTCGCTCGTAAAATAGGGTAGCTGGGTTGTAGAGCTAAGGGTACAGTTGATCCTCCTTGCTTAGTGCCCTGAAATATTGGGCCGAGTACTACTTTCGGGCCCTTATGTATATTGCGATATGTAGAACCTGAAACTCCTTGAGATCATAGTTCCCTTGTCTCTCCCTAGATCAAGCATCATCTTTGCCAGATTAGATCTAGCAGGTGGGGTCCGGTTGCAACCATAATAATTAGTTCTGCCATTCAGATCTCTTAGATCCATCATTCAAATCTATGAGATCTGCCAATCAGATCTATCAGATCCGCCGTACAGATCTAGCCATTGGGTTCTGTAGCAGTCACCACAGTCAGATTTGCCATTCAGATCTAGTACCAGGTGTTCGATCATTGCTACATTCCTACTCATACTCTATAGTTGAGGGTTTGTCGACAGATCTGACTATTTGTGTGGGCCCCTATACCTCGGCATGATTCTCGTAGGATATTGGGAAAAATTTACTTTTCTGGAATTCAGCTATTGCAACATTCCTAAGTTAGGAAAAACTCATTTTGGAGTAAAAAAAAAAAAAAAAAATCTGAGACCCTCCCGGGAAGCTTATAGGAGACTTAGCCCATAAGAATCAGGTTAACGAGCTGAGAAATGTGGTACCATTCACTTGTTAGTGTAAAAAATTTCATGTGGTCCCAAATTTTATTTATTTTTTTCGCAGTAACGATAAGTGCACCGGATCAGTGCATGATACAAACCAGAGCTCAAGCTATGGCCAATGAGAAGATTGACACCCTTGAACAAAATTTGGACGCATTAATGACAATGATCAAGACCTTGGCTGACACAATCACAAAGGGCAAGTTGGAGGAACAATCGGAGGCATATTCTTTCAATGAAAATGTTGAGGATGAGTCTAGCCATTCTCTTCACCTCTATGGCAACCACCAACCGTCCCAACTGCGAATACCCAAGTTGGACATGTATAAATTTGATGGTTCTCATCCGGCCACATGGCTAACACAAATAGAGCAATATTGCACATTGAATCACATCAGAGATGATGCAACTCATCTAAGTGTGGGGAGCATGTACTTGAACAACGAAAGATGGCAATGGTGGCAGTGACATAAACATTGCTATGGAAGGCTCGTGACTTGGCAGGTATTCGAAAAAGCCATTGTGGATCGCTTCGACCATGAATCTAACTTTTTGGGTCACCTTACTAAGCTCCGACAGATAGGAACAGTGCAAGAATATATTACAGCCTTTGAAGCCTTAGCGTTCCACACAGGAGGTCTACGAGATGAGTTTTACATGGAATGTTTTGTTAGCAATCTCAAAGAATCCATACAAGCCCATGTCCAACTGCAACACCCAATCTCATGGCAAGATGCTTGCAAGACAGCTCGTGAAGTAGAACACGCATTAGCGGCTCAGTCGACTCGTCCAAATTTCATTGCCAACAGTCGCCCCACCCAGGCTTTAAGCACTACCCAAACACTTAAGGTTCAAAAGGTGTCAGCAACAGAAATGGTGGAAAGAAGAAAGCTAGGATTGTGTTACTAATATGATGAGAAATACTCCACGGGGCATAAATGCAAGGAACCCAAATTCTTTCAAATTGATGCTACTGATCACAGTTCATCGGAGGAAGCCTCACCATTTGAGGAGCCAGAAGAGGAAGATGAGGACAACCAGTTGGAAAATTTGCTCCCAGCTACACCTGAAGAACCAGTTATCTCGCTTCATGCTTTGGCAAGGTTTCTTCTCTCCAAACTCTCAAAATCATAGGTTTTATTAAGCATCGCCCTATAGTAGTCTTGATTGATAACGGTAGTACACATAACTTTATCCATCAAAGAGTCGCTAAAGCGGTGCATCATTTTGTTAGAGTAGTCTCTAATTTCCAGGTCCAAATTGCTGATGGGGGGACAATGAAATGTGAAGGCTGTTGTGAAAATGTCAAACTTCAAATAGCGGATTATCAGTTAAAGACCCACATGTTTTCTATACACATGGGAGGGTGTAACATTGTCTTGGGTGCTGAACGGCTCCGCACAATTGGCCCAATCACAATGGATTTCTAGGAGTTATATATGAGCTTTAAGCAGAACAAGCACACATATACCCTCCACGGACTCCAGGTAGGTGCTCCCTCTATCATTAGCTCACATAGGATGGAAAAATTGTTAAAAAAGGGCCACCATGGAGTTATAGCCCAATTTAATGCCATCTAGGCCTTCAAACCCACTTCTCTTCATATTCATCCTTAGATGGAATAGATCTTAAAGAACCATCTGCCAGTCTTTGACAAGCCTCATGAGCTGCGACCCTTGAGAGGGGAACATGATCATATCATTACTTTGGTTCTAGGGGACCAACCACCAAATGTGCACCCATATAGATATCCGTTCACCCAAAAGAATGAAATTGAAAAAATCATCAAGGAACTCCTGGAAGCAGGCATCATTCATCCTAGTATTAGTCCTTATTCATCGCATGTGATCATGGTGCTCAAGAAATATGGTGAATGGTGTATGTGTGTAGACTTCAAGGCCCTCAACAATTTGACGGTCAAAGATAAATTTCCCATCCCAGTTGTCGATGATTTGATAAATGAACTAAATGGGGCTGAATTCTTTACTAAGCTCGACCTTCACTCGGGCTATCACCAAATTCGCATGAGAGAAGTAGACATTCCAAAGACTGCTTTCCAAACTCATGAAGGCCATTATGAATTCCTAGTCATGACATTTGGTCTTTTTAATGCCCCATCCACTTTTCAAAGCCTCATGAATCACCTGCTCAAACCATATCTTAGAAAATGTGTCCTTGTTTTCTTTGATGACATCCTCATCTACAGCCGCACCTGGGCCACACATCTTCAGCATTTAGATCTACTCTTGCAACTGCTATGGAAGCATAAATTATTTGTCAAGATGTCCAAGTGCTCTTTTGGCATGGAAGAAGTTGAGTATTTGGGCCACATTGTGGGGTGTGAAGGTGTCAGGGTGGACCCCAAAAAGATCCAGGCAATGCAGGTGGTGGATTCCAGTATTGTAGCAATGATGCTGCAACTCCTGGGACTCCCTTCTTTACTTTTATCAACCCGGTTGTTCGTAACAAACTTGGAAGCGACGGTGCTATATGCATGAGTACTAGCTCTTACCGCAGGCTATCACTTGATCAGCTGGCACAAGTTCGCTAGGAGCTTAAGCCAACTTATATGAGCTCTTAGAAGAAGCTTCTAGCTGTGATGGATGAAAGCTAACTCGAAAGAGGCTAATCTACTTGTAGAAAGAAGCTGAAAGCTGAAAGGAAATGCTAACCCTGGCAAACCCTAGTTTTACCGACTATCCCTACTGGTGCAAGAAAAGAGATGAAAGGTGCGGATATTGATGCCATTGACTCTTCGAAAAGTAAAATGCATGTGACTAAGCTACTTCTGAAGTAAAATTTGGAAAAAACATCCTTTTTTATTTTTGAGTAATCTTGCAGAATTATTATGCATGTGCTTTAACTATTTTTGACTATGGAAAGGTTGATTGGCAAAGGGAAATGGAGTGGGTGCTTGCAGGAGGTTGAGAAGGTGAGAAGAGGGCCTAAGGGGTTTGTAGCACCCTTCCAAAGAGTTTCACATCAATCAGATCTCGAAAAACTGCACACGTGAACTTCTACAGGAAGTCTACAGGGGTTCTACAGGATGTTCTACAGGAAGAGCCGAAAGAGGATTTTAGAGGGTTGATGGTGGAAAAACGGTGGGAAAGTGATAATGGAGGATGGATAAGGATGTTAAGGGGTCTAGGACCTGGTAAATGAAGCTAACGAGTGATGAAGGTGGTTGGATTTGTTCAAGGATGGAGGGAGCAATGTTGCACAGAAATGTAGAAATTAAGGCAAATCGGGAATGTGTGGAGAATGCAGGGGAGGAATCTTGGATTAGGGGTTGGATTAGGTTGCATGATGAAGGAATGGTAGTTAGGGATGTATTACAGGTGCTCTACACACTATTTTCCAAAACTGATCGAATAAAGACTGCAAAAAACAAAGATCTATCTATTTTGACCTAATCTGACCTAAAAAATAGAAACATGATGAACAGAAGTTTATAGACAGGTAACCATGCAAGATAACTATGGAAACTAAGCAAGAATAGATCTAAACATGCAAGTACAACTGGTATCAAATTCTCCAACTAAAAATCTAACACTAGCAATTGCATGGAAAGGCAAAAAATAGTGTTTTTGTGGCAGCAAGTATGCCTTGGTCTCAACTCATGGTCCCAAGGAGGGAGAGATGAGATCAAGGGTTGCTTGATGGCCTTTTTGCAGATCTTTTCTATTATCCAACTGTCAAATCAAACTGAAGCATGAAAAGCTATTTTAATCATCAAAAACAACCTAAGTAACAAAGCAAGATCTTAACCTAAATAACAGAAATTATTCTATGAATGAAAGGAAAACACATAAAAGTACACAAAGGAGGTACTGGCACTTGGGTTGGGCCCAACCCCAAGAGCTAAAGCCTCCTAAGAAAAGCTCAGAGATGATGTAAAGTGAAATTTATCTCCATTACTAAAAAATAACCATGTCACAAAAATGTTTACAGCAAGAGCTCGAAAATGAGCTGAAAGGCAGAGCAGCACTAAAGTGCGAAAAACAACTGTCCAATAGCTAAACTACCAAGGCTTGAAGCCTTCCTACTTATGCACCATGAGGACCTCCAACAACCCTCCTTAACTTGAGGGGCTTGGCTGCTCAAAACTACAAGTAATCAGCCACCTCACAAAATTTGCTCGGCTTCCCTTTGATATCATCTTTGGTGGGTTGTTGAACTACGAGCCGATGGTGGAGAACTCAAGGAAGGGGCCATTTAGTGTAGGAGACACCCTTCCTACCAATCCTCAGCCTTGTTCCCTCGTATTTGGCTGTCAACTGGCTCATAAATGCTTGACCTTGGTCCAAAAGATGTCCAAAAATCTGCAATAAGCACGAATTAGACTTTGTGGTCAACTGACTATTCTCATTCATTCATTTAACATAAATATATTCAAAAGCATGCATAAAAATATGAAGAACGGTGGATTAGTCAGGAATAATATGCAAAATGAGCCCAATAAGTTACCCATTTTTGGGGCTCATCATCAACCCCTGCTAAATGTGTTGCTCATCCTCTGAGAAACTAATCTAGCTCATCATCTTTGATTGTTTTGATTGCCTCTCTAACATCCAAGGCTTCTGAGGTGATGTCCTCTTCTCGGTCATGAAAACCTATTTTTCTCTCTACCTCCTCCCACTGCCTGTGCTCTTCTTCTTCTTTGACTCCTTCGAGTAGTCCTAAAAGAAAAAGGAGGACTCAACTTTAGGTCGATTCAGTTGTCCTACAGATTTTTGCATTGACTGTTTATAGAGTGGTACTCTTGTTAAGGCCTCCGTCATCTTTGTTGGGGAGTGGTATTCCCTTATTTTTAGACTATGGGACAGTGTGTTCCATCTCCTTATGCAAGCAAGAATGCAATTATCCCCCAATAGTCTTTCCATTTCCTGAAAGTGAGCAATGGCCTGAGCTTGTCTTTCAATGTAGTCTATATATTAAAGTTGAGGGATCTTCTGGTTCTGCCCTGATCATGAGTGGCTCACTTAGCTCTCTGTCAATAACTTTCCTAATTTCTGCTGCCCTCTTTTCCTCATGGTTTAACCAAGAGGCCATGGCCATGAGTTGCACATCTCCCAATGCAGCATTGGGGTCCCATAGATTTATGTTTGGAAGTGCCAAGTTGTGTAAATAGAATTGTGCTAACTTGGCCTTATCTTCTGCTGAGCTACTTTCACACAAATCCATAAACTGATGGTAGTTCTGAAAAGGAGTAGTTCCCCTTTGGGCCAAGGTGTTAATATGAAATTGCAACCATTGATCTTTAAGATATAAGGCATATGACTTAGCAGGTTGCCTACGTTGTAAGGCTTCTACTGCCCAGCTCGCCATGCAGGCCAGTTGGTCCTCTTTCTCTTACACCTGTTGTTTTAGAAATTGGATTTCTTCTACTGCTTGTGACTCCTTCTCCTGTAGTAGCTTTGTCAACATCTCCACATCAACTTGCAGCTTTGCCTCTCTCTGTTGTTCCTCAGTTGTTTCTTTCTCTGCTAGAGGTCCTTCTTGCTGTTGTTGTGCTCCAAAATGGATGGCCTATCTTCCTTATGACCTCCTTGTAGCTGTAACTATTGTTTTAGCACTTCATTCTCCTCCTCTAATTTAGCTCTTTGACTTCTTTCCACGTGCCTCACCATGGCCAACTCTTTTCTTGATTATTTGAGTTGTTCTTCCAGGTGGCCTATGTCTACCACACCCTTGGATTTGGCAATCCTCATCCAAGTGTGAGTCCTACCCCATTCTTGTTCCAATGCAAAGAAGAGTGGTACCGCAAACTTCTGTGGGATGATCTTCCCACTTTTTAACAGGTTGTAATATGAGCCCTGTTGGGCCATTAATATGCCATTATTATTATAACTTTTGAACACTTATTTCATCCATTTTTAATTTTCTTTATCATGTCATTTATTATAATTTATTATATAAATCCAATTTATAATGATTTATGCTCTTATGAATGAATATTATTTATTCTCCTTCATTTCTAATAAATTGATGATTATGCATGATTTTATCAATGATAGTTTTAATAAATTGGTTGTAACATTATTCACCATTTTTATCCTCCAAGATAATTTCCATATTGAAGATTTGATCATTAAAAGTGCCAACTCAGAAATTCGTTGGAATAAGGAGTGACAGTTTTGCGGTTGAGATTATGAGCAAATGAAGAAGAATATAGAAAATCCGGAACATGGGTTTTGTCCAGAACGGACGAAATTAACATTAGCGAAGAACGGTTTGCCCAAATTGGACTTGTATTGAGAGAAACACATGGTTCTTTGAGCACGATTTTCTCAAATTTTTTGTGTGGCCGTTTCCCAAATCTCAATTGCAAAGCCAAATTCGCCTTGCTCTTGTTGAAAGATACATGGAAATATATTTTCTTGTTGATCAATTGGTTGGAAACAATCCAATTTTGTAATAGAAATCATGTTGTAATTATCTTTGTTGTAACTTCTCTCTGATCTCTCTCTATTTAAATGAAAATAGAGATCAGAGATGGGGATGGCTAAGAGAATGGATAATTGAGGATTTAGAATTAGAAATTTAGAATTAAGAATTCATGATAGGATAGGAAGAAGAAAGGTTTGTTTCATGCTGCAAGTCTCAAAGCTTCAGCTGTTGTAATGATTTGACCATTTAATGATTAATACGTGATTTGGGAGTTGTTGTTCATTCTTTTCATCTGAAGTAACCTAGCAGCATCCACTGGCGGCTAAGGGCCCAGCCTCTAGTGGAGTATGCTGCTTATGCTGTTGTATATTATATTTGTAGTTCATGTGTGGTTTTGCTTATCAGCTTGAATCGATAATTTGGTGTGTGTTGTTATCTTATATTGCAGCTCTATTATATTTCATATATCGTTCTCTGCAATAAGAAAATCGCAATGTGCATTCTGATCTTATAACGTATAGTTATTCCTTTAAAATTCGTTAATGTAACATTGTTGTTCTCTACAGAATGCTATTGCTGTTTAATTGCAGAGTAATAAAGCTGTAACCATCTTAAGCTGGTATTATTGTATTTGTCTATGGTTTATACTTCATACGATTGTTGTTCAATTGACATTGTGGTTCCATTATGAATTGTAATTGTTACCCTTTATAACCAGGATTAACACTTGCGGTATCAGACTCAGATTACTGTTTTTCTTAATATCTCTGTATCATGTGTGTATTATTTATTTCAGCACCGTAGGCTCTACGCATTGTTCTATATTTCATTTCTAATTAGCTGCCACTCTATTTCCGTTTGCTTTCCAATTTATTCTTAGAGTAAAGATTGCTATTTTTTTGGCTTTGCTGTTGTTTGTTTCCATTAGTTAGAGTTTGTTGTTCAGATTCCTTTAATTACAGTTTTCTCCCCATTTACTTTGTTGTTCATTTCTTTTGATTATTTGCAAGAGTTTGCTTTTAAAAGAGTTTTCCAAATTTACTTTCAATAGCAGCTTTAGTTTAAATTCTATTTCCTTTTAATTGCTTTAATATAGGGCTGTCAACTGTAGAGAACATTGGTTACTGCTTCCTTGTTCTTAGATTTTTCTTGTTCTAGTTTGATTTTAATTGTATCAAATCTCTAGAGGAATGAGTTATTGCTACTGTATCCTCGATTGATGTTTGCTGAGTGAATAGTTGGATTTTAGAGCATTTGAGTTTATGTTGTTGTAGTTAGATTTCTTCTCAAGCATCCATTTACTTCTAAGCACTATACTGAAAAACATTACTCTTGAGCAAATAGCCGCCTTAGACTGAGTACACTCTTGAAACAAAAAGTCGTACCTAGGTTGACAATTAATGTGAGGTAATTAGGAGTTTAAAAAAACACCTTTTTATCGCTCCACAAGCCCAAGCTAGGCTGAGGGCTTGGTTCCAATATCTCCTCCGTCTCTTCCTCTCCCTATGTTTGTTTGGCTGCCTTCTCCTCCAATTTCTCAGTCTCTTTTAACTTAGCTAGAGTTTCCTATAGAGATGTTTTAGCTTCCTATAGAGCTGCCTTTGAGTCCATCATCCCAATTCTCTCTCTCAAGGTGGAGGTTTTTGGGCTTCCTCTTTCATAGGTGATAGATATCTTTGAAGGATACTCTTCTTTTGGCTTAGTGGTTGTGTCCTCAATGACAATTGGTTCCTTTGATTGTGGCTAGGGCTTGCCCACTTTGATCCTTGTGCTTCTCCTGACTTTAAAGTACATGGAGGTTTGCCTCTTGCTCTTTCCTTTTTGTTTTCTAGGTGTTCTTAATGTAGCAAGCACAACTGTTGCCCCCCTTGCCAACATCTCAGGTGATTTCTCCTCTTGCTGCTTTTTTTGTTTGCTTCCTGTAGAAATCTCTGTGTCCACTGTTTATGTCTGTGTTGCTGCCATCTCAGTGTGTGTCTTTCCCTTTCCTTTTTGGGTGCCTGCTTTGGCTGTGGCAGCCAACATTTGATCTTTCTCAACCTTTTCTTTTCTACTTTGCGTACGTTTTTCACTTGGTGTTTTTACTATTGTTTCTTCCTTTGTTTTAGATTCAATAATCTGGCCAATTTCTCCTTTTCTTTTCTGTTCTTCCCGTGCTTCCTCTATTTTTCCCTTTTCTTGAATGTCCTGTGTTCCCTCATCATTGCTTTTCTCAATTCCTTCAGTGTGCTCCCCCTCCTCTCTACTAGATGGGGTGATGTTTTCAGCCAAAGTTCTAATGTAATCATCCCTGGACATGTTTCTGAAGATTTCCCAGGATATGGGGACAGTGTAAGTGTCCAAAGCATCTTCCTCCAACAGTTTGATGAGCCTGTGATGGGCCAACTGATCTGGGATCCCTTCATTTAACTTTGTACCACATTCAATTAGTGAGTGAAGAATGAAATAAGGGATGCTCAGTTTCTTGGCTGGCAAGTCAATCCCATGCTTTAATTCACACAACAGCCTGAAATGATATCCATAGATGATGCTAAACCTCCCTTCACATGTGATGCACTTCATAATTTTATAACTAACTTCACTCCAGAGAGGAGGCAAGTTGGTTCTTCTAACCCTGTTTTTGTCTTCTACAGGATGCTCCTCGGGTAGAAAGAATGATTTCTTAGCAACTTGGCCCAATGACCTCTCTTCCTTGCTCAAAGGGAGCCCCAATGCTAGACCTGTAACTCCACTGATGAGCTTAGGGGTGAGTTCTAGGGTCAAACCCCTAAAACTAACTGTGGCATGTGTTTTTGAACATGGTCTCAAGGACATTAAAAACTCTTCAGTTATTTCCTCATCATAACCCTGAATTTTGTTAAAGAATGATATCCAATTTGCTTAGGTGAAAAGGTCCACCACCTCAGGGTGCTCATGCAGCTTGCTAGAGTCTGAGGTTTCTTTCCTTATGAATCCACCTGGCATGGTGTTGAGCACTCTTTTTATGTCTTAACCAGAAGAGGAAATGCTCAGGTAAACAACAGTCAATCACTAAAATAGGGGATAGCTGAATTTGGTTTCCAAGAAGGAATATCTCTTGTGTTCAATATCAACTAGCAATAATTCCTCTCATTTTAAGACCGCTATCACCCAAAATTCGACTGTCTGTTTATGAAAAGAAGAATTTTGTTTTTACAGACTAGAGCATAAGGACACATGTTCTTTTCTCAGCACAGAGATATTTATGCAAATTTAGATTTTTTTTTTCACACACAGGCTGGCCTCTATGACTGCATCTATCTTCCTTGCAAGAGAATTTAAAAAGAAAACATGGAGGATATTTCTAATGCAGAAAAAACTGGGGAAACTCAGTGAAATATGCAGGAACTTTTCACTTTCTTTCTCAATACACAGGCATACTTTTCCTCTGGTTTTTCAAACTGATGTTGTTCAATTCACCACCTTATACAAACAAATCATGCATAGAGAAGTTTTTTTCAAGCCTACCTCGTTTGGAGCTTCAAATTCAACAAAAATTCAAGGTTTCCCTTCTCTGCAGAGCTGTTCTACCTTTCTTGCAGAACCCTTCCTATAGAAGTCTCCCGGCTCTTGTAGAATAGAATTGTGCTTCCGATTGAGCTTGACGGGTGGGAGATTTTCGAAAACAGGCAGAAAAACTGGTGGAGGATGACTGGTTAACTGCTTTTGGAAGCGGTGGATGTATACTCCAGTCGAGGACGTCGTAAGTGCAGAATGAACAGAAGGTGGTGCATGTTTCAGCTGGGCATATTTTAACTGCGGCGTGATTCGTGGTGAGGAGATGAGGTGGCCAGACCGGACCGTTGGTCCGACATCATGACCGTACTGCTTCTGCATGTTTTTGACCACCATCACCTCCCCTCTACTATTATCCGTCGCCACCACTACCAATCCCGGCGAGTTCTCCCTGAATGGACACTCCACACATGTTGGCTACACATCTAATTGGCAATTTTGAATGTAATGGGGCTCGTTTGGATCCCACAAGGATATGTAACTGGTCGAGGGTGGCTAGTTGACTCGCCACCGATTCCACTCAATCTGAACCATTCCCATAGGCATGCAGCTTTTAAAATATGATTTACGCAATTGACGAATGAGTTTAGGCACTTACCTGCGTCGTCATGACCGTGTTATGAAGATTTCAGGTTTTGGAACCTATTCCTTCGTTTGTTGTTGCTACATGCACACTGCATGCTTGGCCTCGCTGTTGCTGATATTCTTACATTCAAGAAGAGCTCCATGCATGTCTTTTCTTCCATACTTTGTTGTCCCTGTCTCTGGAGTATGTCTTCCAGAGGGATCGGATGTTACAGGATGTCCTGTAGCTGCTTCTCCTCTTGGAATACAAGCTAGAATGAGTAGGGCTGTACTTCTGATAAGGGCCTCGGATGATCAGGAGTCTAGATGGGGGTAATAGGTATGGTGAGTGAATAACTACTGCTTGTTTTGTCATTAAATTTTTTTTGCTGGCAGTATGAAGAAAACAAGCCTTCTGCGTGTGACTGTGCAGGCATATAAAGAATGAGTGCAATGGAGGTGTATGAAGATGGAAAAAGGCGACATATGGTGATGGATGGAAGCAGGGAGGTTTACAGGCCTCATAGATAGATTCCCAACCTTTGGGTCCTCTTTTGAGATTGATTTTGGCTTATCTGTAGGTTCTACAGGATCTTCCTGTAGAAGAAACAAAACTTCCTGTAGAAGACACAACGCTTCCTGTAGAAGGTGAAATTTTAGCCTGACTGAGACCAAATCTTAGGAAAGGGTATTGGTCATGGAGGAATGGATTGTGAGGGATGCTTGCAGCCTAGTGCTGACCTCTATCTTTGTCTTGTTTGATCCTCCTGACCTTCAATGTCCTTCCTCAACCTGCAATTATTCAACATAAATTAGGTTTATTTCTTATTTTTCTTTTTTCTCTTATTTTTTTAGTCTAAGATAGTTGGGGCGCCTCCAAGAGGTTTTCCACCCTCACTGTCTACCCTGGGCACCTCCAAGAGGTTTTCACCCAAGGATATTTTATTCTTTTTCTGATTTCTATTTTTTTTTTGTGTTCAAGGTGTGGGTGGAGTGGAGACAGGGGCCTACTCCACTACCAACACTGATTTGTCCAGAGTTTCAATGAACTCCTACTTAGAAAGGGGCTTCCTGTAGATTTTCAAACGATTCTAATTAATGAGCATGGGGATCACTTCCTCATCAATGGTCTTCATAAGGATTGAACCATTGTCGTTGCATTTCTCCACGGTATATGGTCCCAGCCATCTTGTCCTCATCATTCCTTCAATATCCTTGTATCTGGAATCATATAACAACGCCCAATCTCGTAGCTGAAACTGCTTTTCTTTAAGGTGCCAGTCATGCCATACCTTTCTTTGAAGTTGGACAAACTCTAAGTGGAGAAGGGCCTGCATTCTCTGTTCATCTAATCCATTTAGCTGTAGTAATATTTCCTGTTGTGCATGGCTGAGATCTAGGTCCAGCTGAGCTGCCAATATCAATGTGTTATATTCAAATTCTATGGACAGCAAAGCCCTCTTCCCGCAGACCAACTCATAAGGTGTGAAACCTGTTGTAGTTTTCCAAGTAGTGTTGTAGGCCTAGGTGGCCTCAACCAAGTGATTTGCCCAATATTTTCTGTTGCTTCTCACCACTTTAGTTAGAATCTCTTCCAAAGCTCTGTTTTTGACTTCCACCTGTCCATTTTCTTACGGATGATAAGGGGTGGAAGTTCTGTGCTTAATCCTGTGATGAGCGAGCAGGTATTCAATTAGGTTCGAGGTAAAATGACTTCCTTGATCTGTGACTAATTCTCTTAGGTAACCAAACTTTTAGAAGATATTTTCCCTCAAGAACTCAGCCACTTTTTCTTCTGTTGCTGCCTTGATTACATTTGTTTCTGCCCACTTTGTCAGGTAGTCCGTGCACACAATGATGTAAGACTTTTGTTTTGAAGGAGGGTTGATAGGACCCACAAAGTCCATGCCCCACTTCTCAGATGGCTCAAAAGACACTTGAGGTTGGAGGGGAATTTCATCCCTTGGAGTTGGTTTCCCCATCCTTTGATATTGGTCACATTGGCTGATGTATCTCCTAACATCTTGATGAAGAGTGGGCCAATAGTAGCCTGCCTGTAGAATTTTGAAAGCGGTCCTTTTTTCTACAAAGTGGCCTCCACAAGGCCCATCATAACAGGTTAGGAGGATGTCAAAAACTTCCTCCTCCCTAACACAATGGCTCAAAATCTGATTTGGACGAAGTTTGAACAGGTTGCCCCCAATCTAAGTGAATGGGGCGCTTTTCCTCACGATCTTGCTTTTCTCCTTTGAGGACTGGTGCGACGAGAACTGTGCTGAAACAAAGTAATTTTCTATATCAGAAAACCATGGAGAGAGTACTGAAATCAATCTGATTGTATTAACTTTAATCAAAGAAGAACTTTACAACCTTGGTGCCTTGATGCTATACAAGCTCCTCCCAGGGTCTAGCAAGAATCTCCTATACTTTGACAAGTTTCACTCTCTTCCCAATGAAGCCAAAAGGTATGTAATCTCTCCTCTCAATCTTAACTAGGAAGTCTCAATTCCAACAGCATTTACCCTAAAAAATGTTCATCTTTCATCCTCTCCAGCAGCCAGCCCAATGCCTTAATTCATAGTGCAATGGAGGGAATTTACTAGGTCCACCTTCAAAGGGATAGAGCCCTCTTTCAAGGGGATAAGCTCCTCTCATCAAAGGGTTAACTCCTTTAGTTATGGGATGCATGAACCACCTAGGAGCGAACCAACCACATCAAGATTCCTTCTAGAAGTGTCCAGAATTAACCCAAAGTGAGTTTTTAAAAATAAGCTTGCACCTTTTTTACTTTTACAAGGGTCCGCATCCACTCCTTTAGAGACAGAGCAGACAGGTCTGCACGTAACATGACAAAGGATTGCAGGACTGCAGGTAATGGTAAGAGAAAGTTCGGAACCAAAGTTTTATTGATTTTCAAGGACTTTCTCTCATTTTTAATGCTTGACATGAAGAGCTGAGGTTTGAGACTTGCAAAGGAGGACATTATGAGTGGTGATATACTCAAACTGACTGTAGATAGTCATGGTGACAATATTTTGTGTAACAAGAGATTAATTTTTTACATCAATATCAGTCACTGTATACTTCATGTGTTTTTCTCTATCAATCCTATGCTGATTTGGTTTTCCATTATATGGTAGCTAGAGATGAGACCAATTACTAGGGAAATAACCATTAAGTTTTTCAGACTAGTCTATACTCAATATAAAACCATAATATTTTGGAATGTTAACGCTATAATGTAAATTATTCAGAAATCTTTAGGATTTGATGACAATCTAATTAAAACTTCATTCATCTATCTTAAAACTTTGACCTTTTATTTTTCTAGTTGAAGTATTTGAGTGACAAATTTTTGTGGCTTCACATTCAATTTTAAGAAAACTGAATCAGGCATCATGTTTGATGAAGCGCCTAAATCAACTAGATAGTTATGAACATTTTTTTTAAAGACTTCAAAGGTTAAGAGGAAAGGAGGTGTGTGTGAATCCAACCTATTTCCAATGAGAATAACATTTGTTGGATGAATCTTGTCTGAAGATGAAGTAGGAGGCTTAGTATCATTTTTATTCTTAGGATCCTTAGTTGTAACAATATTTGATGGCAATGAAGAAGTTGGGACAACATTCAAAGTATTAATAAATAATTTCTACTATTGTTTTAGTTTACTCACTTCATAGAGTGGTATAGTTCCCTTAGTTTTCTGCATATATTCAACAATGTTATATTCAATACTATCGGATTCAATCAAGGTTTTGGATGAAGGTAAAATTGAATAAGAAGTTTTATGAGTACTAGATGAAGAACCGATAGTTTGGTTAGAATTTTTCTTAGGCATACCTTTTTTAGCTAAAAAATCGCTTCCAACCTTTTGAGTTTTCGAGGGTGTATCTATAGGTCCTTTAATTCTCATTGTAATAGGAAGATCTTCTTCATATTCCTCATCTAAGGTAGGTATAATGCAATCCAAAATCTTGTTTGCTTCAATTACTTCTTCTTCTTGTTCAATTTCATCTTCAACAGGTTGTGCTTCCTCTTCTTCGTCTTCTTCATCATCTTTATCAACAATGGATATCTATATAGGTAACTATGTAGGGGGGTATAGTTGGCTGAGTTCTTCTGATAGGTCTAAAAAATCGCCTTGAGTAAGAAATTTCAGCTACTTCCTTCTTTAACTCAACCATTTCATTTGGAAAATTCTTAACAATCTTTTGTAATCCTTCCATGTCATATGTATCGTGGGTACTTTTCTTGTTTCGCTCATCTTCAAATGTCATTTTTTTCGTAGGCTTCCTTTCATCAACAAAAACTTTCTTTTCCAGTTTCAAAATTCTCTTTTCAACAACCAACGCTTCTTTCATGTTTTTTGGAAGTGTTTGTTCATGTTGTATGTTGAAAATCTTCACTATAGAGGAGGGAAGATCACTAACGTACCAATAAAGTTGTACTTCTTCACCTGGCCTAGCTGTAACTAGGATATTATTTAAAATTTTATTAAATCTGGAGTTAAATTCTTTACCTTTTTCATTAGGTGCGACTTTGAGAAACATAGTAACCGATCAAATGAAAAAAACACCGATTACATGTTTTTTTAAGGTAGAAACAAAAATCACCAAATTTTGAAAACTGGTTATTCATAATACACTTTTTTTTGGAGCATATTTTTGGTACTTTAAATTTTCCTATGTATCAAGTACTAACATTTTTTTTAGATGTTAGTGATTTTCCTGTGGATTTTGAAAAGCGTTGATGCAGCATCAACCACTGTTTTCTACATGGCTTATTTTTGACACTTTAAATTTTCTAATAGATTAAGTGTGAATAATTTTTTTAAATGTTGATTATTTAATGTTTTCTCAAGTTGTCTTATTCATCTTCTTGTTTTTCGTCCTAAGGGGTTTATTTTTTAAGGTTTTTCCAAAAATGTGATTTTTGTTTTCCTTTGTAACGTTTTTTTATAAAGAAATTTTTAATTTGTTTTGCAAAGTTAAAAAAAATAAAATAACATTAATATTTTGAGATTACCTTTTTTTGTATATTTATATATCGTTAATGAATACTTCAATACACATAAAATAATTGACGCTCAAAAATAACAATTTTAAACACTTGAGAAAAAATATAGATTTTGCATATAGATATAGTTAAAAATATATGTATTTGAAGGCATTTTAGGTGGAAATGGCATGTTCAACAAAATAATTTTATGTAAAAATTGAATATAAAGTTCAAAAGCTAACAAATTTTATGAAATCTTTAAGAATTTTATTTTCAAAGATAATGATATTTTAAATATTTTTTCAAAAAAAAATGATTCAAATGAGATTTAAAGTAAAAATAACAAAAAAAAAAGGGACATACAATTAAAACAAGAATAGAAACATTAAAAAAAATAAAATTAAGTTAAAAAGAAAAAAAAAATATGAAACCAACTAAAAAAAAATTGACTCAAAAAATAATTAAAAATCAATGAAATGAAAAGAAAGATAAAAAAATAACATATTTAAAAAAATAACTATTAAAAAAAAATTAAAATAATAATTACAAAAAAGAACATTAAAAAACTCTCATAAAAAAATAAAATTAAAGAAATAAAAAAAAAAAGAGAAAAATAAAATTTTAAAACAATAATTAAAAATCCACATAAAAAAATTATTAAAATAAAAAATATAAAAAAAGGAAATTAAAATTATTAAAATAAAATAAAATAAAAAATAATAATTGAAAAAAGCATAAATTAAAAAAAAAAAAAAACCGTTAAAATTAAAAATAAAAAATAAACATTTAAAAAAATTTAAATTTATAAACAAAAAAAAAATTGAAAAAGAAAATGGGCCTTGGCGGGTGGGGAGTTCTGGGAAGCTCCCCACCTGCCCAGGCCCCAAGCCCTCTAGGCAGTAAGTTGATTCCTGGAACCTCCCTCGCCTGCACGGGCCTAAGCTCGTTATTTTTTTATCTATTTTTTAATTTTCATCGTATTCTTTTTTAATTTAATTGTTCTTTTTTCAACTTTTAATGTTTCTAATTTTTTTCCTTTTCCACTGGAAAAATCGTAATCTTTCATTAATTTTGAAAAATTACATGTTGTAGATGCTATTAGCATATGCTATATCCTTCTTGCCACTAAGGGCTCAATCAAAATTTATAGTTTACCAAAAACTTGTGCTACTGTGAGCTTTCATCACCACGCAGGGTGTTAAGTCATTTTCTGTTATGGAGAAAAATATATAAAAAGAGTCTGTTATATGGCTGTACATATGCCATGCAGGGCAATTAACACATATATATAACCTGTAAGATGTATACACAGAGTTTTCAATGCATGTTTCTCAAAAAATTACATAAAAGCCAGTAATCAAGGGCTCTCTGCCTTGTGGTAGATCTGATCAATGTATGGTCGGTGGTAATAGCAGTATTCATTTGCCCCACATTGTTCCTAGATTATCCACTCTCCTCGGGGAAGTGTTGTGGCCTCCTTGGATAGCCCGTCAGCACAGCTGTTATGTTCCCCATAAATGTGATTGCATGAGATGATGTTAAACGGTGCCTTAAATATATGTACTTCATCCAAAATATTATTGAGTGTGTGAGAGTGACAAACAGTAATATTATTGAACCAATTCACAATGATCTTTGAGTTCCCAAATATATTTAGGCTCACACAAATTATGACCCAATGAGAAATGCAGAAGATGATGAAGAGTAATTAGTTCTGCAAAATTGTTAGTTCCAGCTCCTAGTCTCATCTTTACTTTGAAAAAATGTTGATCATTTAGGTAAAGAATAAAACGACCACCACAACCATGGTGTTGCGCCGCACCATCGAAGAATGCCCAAGGTATATTTCTATCAATAGGTGCAGCGTCATGCGGTCTCCAGGGACGAGGTTGATGAGGTTCAGGCATCTCGTTATAAGCAGATATAATGCGGGCTGAGATGTGTGGCCAACACACAAGTCGGTTGTCAAAAATAATGTTTCTAATTTTTATTTTTGAGCATTTTTTTTTTAACTTTTGGGTTTTTTAAATTGTATGTTCTATTTTTTAATGTTTTGTTTTGTTATTTTTACTTGAAACCTTATCTTAATTATTTTGTCAGAAGATAATAAAAAAATAAAAAAACTTAAAATGTCATCATCTTTGAATATAAAATTCATCAAAATTTCATAAAATTTGTTATTTTTCCAATTTCTTCATAAAAATCCTTTATTTAACATGCCGCTTTTTTCTCCCTCACTCGATTTATTTTTTAATTTTTTTGAAGTACTGTTTATTTTATTTTAACTTTTTTTATTATTTCTTTTAATATATTTTTAGTTTTTTTTTTAATTGTGTTATTTTTAACATTTTTTTGTTTTTTTTAATGTTGTTGTTTATTTGCTTGTTCTTTTGTTTGTTTTATTAATTTATCTCATCAATATTATTTATTTTTTTGTATGTTTCTTTTTTTGTCAACTTTTTAAATTCTTTTCTTGAATTATGTTTTTTTAATATTTAAATTTTTATTTATTTATTTAAATTTTTATCTTTTATAAGGTTTTTTTTTTAATTGTTTTGTTTTGTCTTTCTGATATTTATTTTTATATTGTATTACTTTTTGACATGTTTTTAATTTTTCTATGTTTTAATAGATATATTTTTGTTTAGTTGTTATTACTTTTTTAAATTTTTTTGTGTTTTTTTTTTTTTTTTTATAGATTTTTTTCAGTGTTTTCATATTCACAGTATATTCAATTGGATATATATGTAGAAAAAAAGTATGTAAAAGTAATAATTCTATGAGAACAATTTGTTGTTGATGGTGTACTTCCTTTGTAGTTGATAAGAGTTTGGAAATGACAATTTTTGTTTTTGCGTAATCTTCAATATGTTTATTAGTTTCTATTTATTAAAATCAAAAGAAATATGATTTTAATATTACATTATTATTAGTATTATTATATATAAAAATAAAAATAAAATATATATACTTCTTAATAATGAACTGTTGTTTTTTTAAAATAATTTGCAAATTTCAAAATCTTAAAATTATTTAAAAATAAAATAATTACTCAAATTTCCAAAAAAACAATTACTTTAATATAGAGAGTATCAAAAGCTCAACAATCACATATAAATTCATTTGTTTCGTAAAGTTGTTCATTCATCATAATTGAAGTGCTTCCTATCTAGTGACTTCAATACATTATATAAAAAAGACATTATATTTAATAAATTGTTATTAATATAATAAACTTAAAATAGAAATAAACTAATATAAATTAAATGGTAATAAATATTATTAATATCATGCGTGGAAATTGTTTAAATTTTAAGGCCTTTCATAGAGGTGATATTTTATCTTTAATGTCATCCTTGGAATTTTAAGGCTTTTTAGAGACAAGATATTTTATCTTTAATACTATGCGTGAAAATTCTTGGAATTTTAAGACTTTTCAAAGACGTGATATTTTATATTTAATGTCATACATATCACTGGAATTATATGGCTTTTCACCATCATGATATTTTCATAAAAAAATTGGCTTTTACTTCCATTTTAAAAGAAATGTTGAAAATTTACCCTGTAAAAGAAAAACGTTATTCCAACATCAACATTTTTTGTTTTCAGGCTACTTTTTCATGTTTTTTGGGGGTTTTTTGGTTAGAGTTCTCGTTTGATTGGTAACTTTGTTGAGATTAGATAAGTAATTAATTAAAGTAGTTAGTGTTTTATCTTCTCCAAAAAATTTAATAAATTATTATTCAAAGGTAACCCACTTGGTTGATGACCCTACAGGAAAGGAAAAGTACCACGATCCAACTCATCCTTCAAATGTATAGGGAAAAGTCTACAGAGGGCATCCTCCTCATAGACACCATTGAGATTAATGGGCAACATGAAATTATGGATATGTTCTTCAGCTGTTAGGCCATCATCTAGGTTATACTTTGGTAACCATCTCTCTAGATGTTTGGGAAAAGGATGAAAAGGGAGGTTAAATTTTACAGCTCTCGAGGAGTTCCGAGGTCAATCTTCCATTCTATTGGTGGAAATAGACCTGGAAGGAGATGAACATGATGAAGGGGTGGATGTACTAGTAGTAGATAATGATGCCCCGATGGAACTCTTAGGAGCTGTATTTGATGAAGGGGTGGATGTAGTAGAGTAGCAGATAATGATGCCCCAGTGGAATTCTAACAATAGTAGTGACTGTTGGTTGAATAGAAATAGAGGTAGTGGATGAAACTTGGGTGGTGGATGTGTGAATGGAAGAAGTTAAAGCGTGGTAATAAGGTGGTAAGGAAGAATATGGTAATGGTTGTGATGAAATCGATGGGATAGTAGGTGTCAATAGAGGAGAGGTTGTAATATTCTCACGAGTAATAGAATCAGTCCCAGACGTGAGATTTTTGTTAAGATGAATCTGAAAAGGGAACTTAGATGGCTTGAATCATAATTTTTCACTCTAATCTCTTGTGAGAAATTCCATAGAATATTTTTAAAAATATGTAATACTACCCTCAGAATGCACAGTATTGTTAATCTCCTCTCCAGAAATTGAAAAACCTTGAAGCTTATTAATAATTGTTTGAACTTAGGAGGCTCAAATATCTTCTTATAGGGCTAGGAGGTCTATGAGAAGATTCTACAATCTTAGATCTCGGAGGTGGAATTTATAATGGGATCTATAAGTTGAAGGAGATATTTGTGGAGGAGATTGCATGTTGGGATGGATGCTACTTTTAATATGTGACCTTATTCCCATTCACAGTCTGATGGCTCTCCTTCTAGCATGAAAAATGTTGATGGCCAAAATTGACTACATCAACATTTGGGAATATACCCGGTCAGAGCCCCAAATTAGAATCTTTTTCATTTGGGATGGTGGCTCCGACTGGTATTTTGGGTCTGGCTACCAATAAAAATGGATTATGGATGTAATGGAAAAGGTGGTAGTGGTTACTGATAAACTAATAGAACGAATGATATAAACTAAAAATAATCTAATCTACTTAATTTACGCAGGTATCTCGAATCATATGTGATAAAAAAATAATGTTATTTCCTGAAAAAAAAAATATTCTTAGAAACCAACATTTGCAATATCGGTTAAAGAATTAATTTGATTAAATAGTCAATCAAATTAATATTAATCTCAACACATATGAAAAGCACTTTCATTTTTCATTGTATTTTATAATAAATTGATCCCACACATCAATAGTGATTATGCTTAAATCAATAAAAGAATATATATGAACAATGCATAAACACTTATAATAATTCCCTTTAAAAATAAAAAGCAAACAAAACTAATAAAAGTACCCGATCTGTAGACAATCTGTTCATTGTAGAATTGTGATGGTTAAGAAATATTATTAAGTAAAACTCAAGTACAAAAGTGTAACCAGATTTTTCCTTTTTCTTCCAAAATTAGAACCCTTTGCATGAGTTTAAGAGATGGATTTATAGCCTTCTTTACAATAAGAAAGTGAAACAAATTCTCCTACAAACACTCAACTAAAAACATAACAAATATTATAAAAGTAAATGGTTACAAAAGCATTAAATACTTGAAGTCGAACCAATAGTATTTTCCCATTGGTTTTGAATTTCTAGAAATGGTGACGACTTTGGAGGAGATCTAGGCTTGATGTGCACCTGAAAGCTCAAAATGGATGCCTTCACAGGTCGAAAAATTTGAATTTTAAGTTTTAACCTCGTACAAAAATTCCTTTCATATAAAATCTAAAAACACAAAATAAACAATGGAAAAAGAATAAAACATATAACAAATATACACAAAAATTTTCCCCTGGATCCCTAACCTAAGACTACTAGATTGATTTTTCATTATATTCCTTTCAATGTTACAATACATATATATACATGTCAAAGCATCGATAAACCCCAATCCATTAACCCTGGATTAGAACATACTGTAGCTTCCCTAACAGAATCTACAAAATGCCATGGACATAAAACCATCGTGCCCAAAACCATGTGAAAAATCCATGCACAAAACCATAGGTAAGTCTGCCCACCTAAAATAGTCTCCAAAAAGAGTTTCTAGGCGCGTTGTCCCAAACCCTATGTAGGGGGCTACTGCACCCATGCATACCCCCTGATAGAGGGGGTATCTTTGCCCCCTATAACTCTCCTACTGCACCCGACGCAATGTTCAGGGGGGGATTACGCCCCCCTTGTGAACCCCCCCCCCCCGCACGTCGGGTAGTTGTGGAAAGAATATAACACACACCCAACATGAATGGATGTATTGGTAAGTTCTTTTAGGACTAGACAATGGCTATGGGGCTTGATCAGAAATTACCAATTAAGTTCAACATTCACCTTGGTTAATTGGTTAATTCTTTTAGCAAACTCTGCCAGTTCCTCAAACCAATCCTTCTCTAACTTGTCTGCATTTAACAACAAGTCGTCTGGATGAATGGATATTAAATTTGATTCAAGTAACAAATATGTAATGGATTCCACTATAGAATTAGAAAAATCATGTGATTCATTGACCAACTTCCTTACCAAACAAATTTTGGCTTGTAGCTTTTGAAAATAATATATTTTTGCATTTCATTAACTTTGGAAAAATCAAAATTCTTTCCCTCAATACTATTCTGCCATTTTAGTAGTTTGTTCAAATCTCATTTGGTGTCATACAGTAGGATGCAATATCAACTAACTCCCCAGTCAATGCATCTCCCATCCTGCACATTGTTTGAATCAAACCCAATGTCTCACAGACAAGTTGATGTTTTTTTTGGAGTTGAGCATTAAGCTAATAGGCATCTTGTTTGAATTTGATTAAATGAGGGGTTTTGACCTGAATCATCTCTATCCTTTAGTGTAAATCCTTGGGTTTTCCATCCATTAGATTTATCTCTTTATCATGATTATTTACAGTGCATTAAACTATTTCTTCAGCTCCGTCAAGGTGATATCCTTTTATTTTAACTCTATCTACCACTACGCTTTTAATTGTTCCTTTTATTCTACGTATTTTTGTTCCATGGTGGTTATCCTTTCATTCATCTCATTCAACAATACATGTACCTCTATTGCTTTGTCTATAGTTGCAGAGTCATAGGTACATGTAAATTAAGTCATTTTACCTAGCTCATCTATAGTAGGAATAGAGGATCCTTTCCAAAGGACTTCAAGATAAGTAGTTAAAGGAGATTTTTTCGAGACTAATGCTGAGGACTAATCTAATTTTCTCTTTTCTCTTTCCCCTTTTCACCACAATTTTATGCATTAGGCTATAAAAACTATCCATAGGAGGAATATCCTTGGTATCCAGGAAGATTTCAGATGTAGGATGAGCAACGATAATTTCTACTTCAAGATGAGTCACTACTGGTGTCTTCTCATGTGCCATTTGACATGGCAAAGTCATTTTCTTAATGTTGGGATTACTATTTGGATATTTATATTGAGAAGTAGTCTCTTATTATAGACCATGATTTCTTGTGCTCCTTTTTTGAATTGTTTAATGAGTTCTTTAAATTCTTGCCATACCTTTTCCCACTTCAAGTCTTCTATATGAACTTTTCCTTCACGGATTCAAAAACAGGTTATTCCCATTTCTTGTAATTGAGTGGAAACCACTATGTCCTTTAGGGACAAACATATTTCTAAAAGAAGTTGTACTAAATTCATAGGTAAAAGGGACAACCTTGAATTTCTAAAAGCGATGAACTACTCTTGTTTTTTACTAACAATTTTTCATGCAAAATTGTTTAAAATCGTGTTGTATGAGGGGGCTTCAACAAACAAATCATCAAACTATTGTTCTTTGCTACGAAACTTTCAAACACCAAAGGTTGTAGCAATGTGTCATGCTACTCCATTATTTTCATATGTCCTAATGGGGACGATGACCAATTTTAAGGCCTCTATAGGTTGCACCTCTTTTTTTGCATGACCATAATTAGCTAGGAATAAATTCTGAGAGGGAGAGGAAACTAGATCCAAACCCTTTTATTGAAGTCTTTGAGTGCTTTAGTTATTCCATGGGCTACCCTCTAGTAAGCCACTTCATTGCATAACAATTTATGAGGAATGTAGAGAGACAGAGCATGAGTTGTTGCATAACTTCCCCAAACTCTTATATACATAAACAATCCCTCACCGAACCATTTCCTAATTTTCTGAAGGTTGTCCATGGCTTTTGGGGACACTCTCGAAGGCTTGGCTTTAAATACTATTTCATAAATAGGAATGATGACTCGGTGGAAGATTTCATGAAAATGGTCAAAATAATTGGATTGTCAAAGCACATTATGTTAAATATCAATTAGGAGAGGATCAAAAGGGTTTCATTTCGATCCTATGGCTGGGAAATCCAAGGAAAAACAAAGGAAGTCCATAATATATGTAAACATGTAAAATGGTTGAATAATGTTTTCATAAACTGATTCAGATTTAAGGAGGAACACAAAAAATTATAGAGATAACCATAAATACAGAGATGCAGGGGAAATAATACTTCATTTCATTACTGTAAAATACTGAAATATGCTTACAAACAGAAATGGAGATAAACCAGCTAGGGCGACGGTAGATTATCTCTGAAAAGATATGTGGTGGCTACATGCCTCTGAATTGTGTTACAATGAGGCTCGAAGGCCTATTTATTGTTGAGAAACAATGGAAAACCCTAAACATCCAAAACGTAACCCTAGAAGATGAAATGCCAAATCGTGGGCCCCGTTTGGGTAAATTGAGACATCAACTTCCCGGGGTCGTAACTTTGGCATACAATCTTCATTTGACACATACAATAACTCATTAGAAATATATATTCGAGCACTACAATGTTTGGAAGAGCAACATCGATCCATGGACCCATGTTGCGCCCAAATTTCCCTAAAAACGTCATTTAGGGCCTCAAAATGGCTAGGGAAGTTCAGGACCCGAAAAATCGCCAAAATAGTAAATTGTGCTACAATTACGGAAACTGAAAAGATGAAAGAGACAGTTGTGGGGGTCCAAGTGGGATAGATGGGTGGCCACCAACATCCACCTAGATCAATCCTCCCCCCTTAGGAAGTAATGGTCCCCATTGCATTGAGTTCCTCCATCTGTTGAACTTGGTCGCTGGTGAGCTGTTTCGCAATCTCTGATGTGTCTAGTAATGGTGGGAAGCATGGTAGGGGGCGATTGACATTGAACACTCAATACAAGTGAAGGAATGGAGGAATGTTGTTCTCCAAAGAATTGTTTCCCACAACCTTGGTACTGGTGTAAGGACCATGTCAGAGTGGTCTGAGCTTCTGATGGGCTCTTGTAAGACATTCTTTTTGCATATGTCACCAAACTTTGTCGCCCACCTGAAGCTTATTTGTTACCCCTGTGGGTGAGGAGAAGTTGTTCGTGTGTTCTGTCATGACCGTATCCCTTTGTTATTGCTACTGCATGGAGGAACCCTTCATGGGGTTTTTATATGGCTATGATCTTCCCCTTACTTTGGGAGCGAACTAGATAGAAAATAAATTTCCTAGTCTAGGAGATGATCTCCCTGCATTTCTTAGTAGAGATCAAAGAGGTGGCGATAGGTGGGGCTACCCCTGGTATCCTGTATAATGAATTACCCAAACTGATAATAATAGTGCGAGGCCTTCACCCATACACAACATGTCGCCTCCATAAGTATGGTTGGCCTAATAGTACATCACAAACATCCAGAGGTGCAACATCACACAATACCTCGTATGTGAAGGGCTTGATGCTGTAGGGGAGACGACATTGCTAGCAAACTCAGAGATCTCGTCCTTGGTGAAGCCACCCGATATTGTACGACTGCAGGTGTGGTGTAGTCAGTAGGCCCAACCGCTTCACGACCTCTGCTGAAATGAGGTTCTTTTGGCTCCCACTGTCAAGAATGAATTGTAGTGGTGAACCCTTCACCCACATTCGTGAGTGGAAAAGTTGCTCCCCCTCCTCTGGATCTTTGGGCTCATTCTTCTGGATCTTGGCAGTGGCAATAGTGGCGTTGGGCACCGCATCAATGATCTGCTTTCCTTTTCCATTCCCCTTGTCGGGTTCTAACTCAGGCTCGAAACATGCATCTGATTCTGAAGCCTTCAACTCGACTACCAACGATTTCCTGGCCCGACACTCACTTGTGTTGTGAGTGGTGCTCTTGTGGAACTCACACCACTTTCATGTGTCCTTCTTCAACATCGTGGTGTTTCTCTTTTCTTGTGGCTTTGACGGGATGTCTTGCGTTACCCTGCCTTGGATTTGTCCTTTGGTTTTTGGATTCGCAGATCCAAAGTTTGCTTCTTCTGTTTAAACTTCTGCTCGATTTTGACAGCATATCGGTACGTCGTGCCAAGTGATCAGATGTTCAGGAACTCCATCTCTTCCTGGATGTATCTATGTAGGAAACCACGGTATTTGAGTACCAAATGCAGCTCAGAATTCTTGATACTTAATTGTGTGCAAAGCGTATGAAAAATGTTTGTGAACTTTGGCACATCTTGGCCCCTTCCCTACCGCAGCATGGTCCATTTCAAGTCTTTTTCCTCATAGCTTTTGACAGGGTAGTGCTGCTCCTTGATGGCATCCCGGAATGAATCCCATGTGGGTATGACTGAAAATAGTGAACCTATACTTTCATGCTTCTCCTCGTAGTAGATTTCCCACCAGTCCTTGACGTGGGGGGCTGCTTTGAGAAGAGCGAAAATAATCTTTTCCCGACTGGAAAAATAATGAAAAGAAAAATAACCCTCTAGCAGATTTAACCATTTATCGATGGCATCTGCCTCTATCTGACCCTTGAATATGGGGATTTCAAAATTAACTTGTACCTTAAATGGTGTGTCGTTTCCAGAGTAGCTGTTGGAAGCTGATGAGTCGCCCATGGGTAGCCAATGAAAATTTTTCCATCATCGCATTCCTTTGTCACTCAAGGGCTTCTTCGAGCAATATTTTGATTGAATCTCCTGCCCCATCGTCTTTGTTTTCATCCGCCATGGGAGGCCATCAGGATTTGTGAGGCTGGTCTTGCAAAGGTTCGACCAGTTGAAGCCCTAACTCCTTATATCCCAACCTCGTTGGGGACATGCAAAGAAAAACAGAGAAAAAGCAGACCGCTCTAATACCATTGATCTGGATTTAAGCAAGAATGCAACAAATTACACAGATAACCATAAATATAGAGATGCAGTAGAAATAATACTTCATTTCATTACTATAAAATAATGAAATATGCTTACAAATATAAATGGAGATAAACCAGCTAGGGCGATGGTAGCTTATCTCTGAGAAGAGATGTGGCAACTACATGCCTTTGAACTATGTTACAATGAGGCTCGAAGGCCTATTTATTGTTGAAAAACAATGGGAAACCCCAAACATCCAAAACCTAACCCTAGAAGATGAAAGGCCAAACTGTGGACCTCGTTTGGGTAAATTGGTACATCAACTTCCCGAGGTCGTAACTTTGGCATACAATCTTCGTTTGACGCGCACAATATCTCATTAGAAAGATATATCCAAGCACTACAACTTTAGGGAGAGCATCATTGGCCCATGGACCCATGTTGCTCCCAGATTTCCAAAAAAATGTTGTTTAGGGCCTCAAAACGGCTCCAGAAGTTCACGACCCGAAAAAATGCTAAAACTAGTAAATTGTGGTACAATTACGGAAACTGAAAAGATGAAAGAGACAGTTATGGGGTCCAAGTGGGATAGGTGGGTGGTCACCAACATCCACCTGGATCACAAACACTCTGAGAGGTGTAGAAATCCATAATATTCTTAGCTAGGTAATTGGAAAACAGGGTGGCCCAATCAAAGTTATCGCCCTCAAATCACCCATCAGTTAGGGAAACCCAACAATATGAAAACTCAAAAATGTTGGGATAAGCATATAATTTTCACAACTCATGGTAATTTGACATAAAGGAGTAGCAAGTGAGGCTATATAATACTTACTATCCTCCTCTACTTTATGTTTATTTGGGTCTTTCCTCCAATATTTTATGGAATCAATAGCTTCTCCATGTTTATTGACACAATCTTGCACATATTGTTTGTCAAAAGTGCATTGTGGTTCTGACAAATAATACATCGTTTGAATGTATTTCAACATGAATGAGACAATCACTATGCCCAGATGTGAATTTTTTTCTTTGAAATGTAGACCTTCTCTACTACCCATCTGACCATATCGATATATGGCATTAATCTAGGCCTCACTATAATTCTTTTCAAGAAGGAATTCACTACTTCTTGAAGGGTTGCCTCTGACGAAGGTACTTTGCCATCCACTATCACAATCCTCATTGTAACTTGTGGCCCTTCATCTTAGAAAAATTATAATTATTCTCCATAAAGTACTCCTTGAATCTCGTGTACAAACTATGTCTGAGAAAAAGCCTGAACCAAGAAGCTTATCATCTATAATCTCCTTGTTTAGGCCAGTAGGTTGCGGTGCAAGATCTTTCCTTTTAGATTTTTCATTCTTCATTTCATCTAGTTGGGAAGTATCAAAGCTCCCCTATGAAAAGAGCAGAAAAAATTAGCAAAGCAAAGTAAATATGTGTAGTAGTAAAAATGAGCAGAGTGGGCCTACTACTAATAAAACAGGCAGTTGTATTATATAAGCGGAATTGGGGCCTCATACTCACAAATAAATCCTATAATATTATATGAGTGGGAGTGACAGCCAAACCTTATCTACATGCTATCCAATAATTGTGATGACATGGATGCAAGAGACCCGCGTGCCCGTAATCTTTTGGAATTAAACTTTAAATAGTTACGGGTTGCCGGGGTTCTAAGTATCAACTTGCCTAGTAATTAAGCGCCAAATCAAAAGTGCACTTTCCAAAGTGTTTAAGAATATTTGTTGACATTGCAATGGTTTTTTAAAAGGCATATTTTATTATTTTTAAATGCTTAATAAAAGAAAAATGTGTTTTTTAAAGGGTAAATTATAAGCTTAGAAAAAACAAAAGGGTCCCCAGTATTATTACAATTTAAAAATTAATGGGCGTTTTTGTTTGCTACAACACAAAGACAAACCCAAATCTGAATAGATAGAATAATCATAGAGGCCTTTAACCATGGGATCACATTCCATCCAAATAAGGTTTTCATTTTGCATACTCGCAAAATCCCATATTGTGCCTGACAATGTTGATTTGTACCAAGCACTAATGAGTCCATACCTAACTAACTCGTGGGTTTTTGTACTAGATCTTCAACATTATGAGAAAAACTTGTCCATCTAACTCGTTTAAGTAAGCCAATTCCTATCATATCTCCTATGGCCCCTATGGCGTTCGTGAGCGACCCACATTCATGTGTACATATAAAAAAAGTGAAATCTATCGACCCCTATGGATACAATCTTGTGTTCGCCTCCACCTCTCTCATGTAGAATGAAGGAGGGATGGAATAGACACATTGTTGTAGCTCCACCCAATCACATACACAAAGAAAAATAATCACTAGACTTACCAAAGGAAAGAGAAAAAAATTCATCCCTACATCATTCTCTAAAGTCCCAATTTAACAATAACTTTTTCTGCTCCAACGAAGATCACCAAAAACCATAGCAAAGTGCACCATCACCACCATTGTGTGAGTTAATCAATTTAAAAATTAGAATTATAGATATATAGATATAAATATTAATTTATAAAATGTTTAAAAGTTTTAATAAAATAATTTATTTAACATTTTCTTTAAGTTTAAAAAATGAAAATCTTATTATTATATATATATATATAATGTGGAATTCTTATAACTTTTAAATCTGATAGAAAAAGTTAGCTACGTAAGTCACTGGTTGTGTGAATAAATACCTTATAATTAATATAATTTAATGTTTTATTATTGTTTATTATCTATATAATTTTTAATTTAATTTTAAATTTGCAATAAATGAATTCGATATTATGAATTTTATATTAAGATTGTGCATAATTAATATCATTTTTTTGCTTATTAAGGTGGTATATATTTAATGTTTATATATAATTTTAAGTGAAATTATAATTTTGAATTTTATTTAAAGTATAAAATAACTACATTCAATTCCAGAATTATATAATTTAAATTCCATTTAAAAAAAACCAAAAAAACAAGAAGCTAGCTAAAACTGTGCGGTACCAACCAATTTTAAACCGAAATTAATTTAATATATTTTAGACAAAAATAATTTTAAAAAACAAACCCGAACATACCAAAAATTCGAAGAATTAAATAAAGCGGTCATACTGTAACCGGATGTCCAATGCCTAACTCATTGAGACCAGCTGTGTTTATCGTGCCATATTTTTTCTAAACGTATTAAATGAGTTGAGTTGTATATATTTATTTTTGGATAATTAATCTGTTAAAATTTAAGTGTGTATATAAAGCTACGCTTATTTAATTATCATATATAAACTACTTATTTTTAACCCATATTTTCACTACAGCAATCAAACTAGCCTGCTAGAATCTAAAGATAGACCTATACAGCCAGACTTATTTTTAACCCATGTTTTCACTGCAGCTATATCATGCGTTTGGTGGGCTGAGCAAACCATTTAAGTGAACACTCAAGCTGTCAGGTCATGCGTTTGGTGGGCTGAGCAAACTATTTACGTGAACATCATAGTACCAACTGTGCGTTTTTAACTGCAGTATTCAGCTCATAGTACCATGACTCTGACTATAATGCTCGAATTTTGCTTAGCAGCACTCAAAGTTCTCGACTGATAGTTTTTCCCTGTAGTTTTGTCAAATGTGTGGAGAATGGTCGGTTCTAGCGTTTTCGTGGTTCAACGACAGCCTAATTGTTAAAATTTTCAATGATTTGGGAGACTGTTAAAAGCGTGCATATGCTGGAGTTTTATGAGAATAATGTTTTAGCACCATTCTAGAAAACGTATCATTTAAGGATGCCGTTTTATGGGAATAATGTTTTAGCCACCATGCTGACAAACGTATCATTTAATGATGCAGTTTTATGGGAATAATGTTTTAGGCACCATGCTGACAAACCTATCATTTATTGTAAGGCGTGTGTTAAACGGGACTGAAATGAGTAGGATTGGAAAGAAATGGATTCTAAAGAAGTGGACATAACACTGGGGACTTGTGTTTAGTGTAGTTTATTGGAGTTTTCGTTGTCAGAATCAGGGAATCTAGCAGAACAAATTGTGGTGAAATATTGATTTGTGTTATTTAAACTAGTTTTTTGACTATATATGGATTCAGTTCTGTCTTCAAGGACACTTCTATTATGCAGGGTTACCCATAAACTTGTAATCTCAATGAATTTCTACCAGATTTTAGAGAAATTACACTGGAAAAATCCAAAAAAAACTTCCAAAAAATCCCACTAAAAACTGAGATATGACAGACCTTACACAGTAAAGTGTGGTTGTGATACCCTTCCAAATCTTGATCATCGAAATCATTTCCGTTGGCACTCACTCGATAGTGAGAGACCTCACATAGTAGGCTCTCGTTGTGATAGCCATACAAGTCTTGTAAGCGCATCCAAATTCTTTGAAGTGGCACTATGCAAATTTGAGAGATAGAATGGTGAGTGCAAAGACTGATATTTTTCAATCATTCCATGAATTCGCTTTTGAGGTGACATTGATTGAAATATTAAACTTGTAACAATGTCCAACCTTGTTTTATCTATAAACCTTAGAAAGATATAATTAAACATGATTTTCATATCGTTTGTGGCGTCGTCTTAGATTTTCAGTAATTCGGTCGTGTCTATTGAAAAAATTGAAAATTCTCGATTCATTCTATTGGGCGGAATTTCTGGTCAAATTCCAATCGTCTGTCGTGTGATAGAGTTTAGTCAATCTGATCTGATTGAAGGACTGATGTGATGTCTCAAGTAGACCAATGGGACACTCAACTGCCTTTGCTTCTTAGGATGTTTCTTTCCTAGTGGGACCGGGTGTGGTGTATTGATGTTTTGTCTAATATTTTAGGAATAGGGTTGATGTGACGCCGTCACGGGTTATGCTTTTTTAATGTGAAACCAGGGTTGATGGATGACGAGTGCTTATCTTTCCATGTGGTTGCTCCTTTTATATATATTGGTTATGAATTTGTATCATTTTCTTCTTATAAGTAACCAGACAGGAGCAAGGAGGTTTGTATATGAGATTCCAATCATATCATAATTGTTCTATAACTGGCTTATGTTTTAAGTTAAAAAGGTAAATAATGGCCCATCGCACACCCCGTGTTGGAGACCCTGAACGCAATATATTAGGCAAGCTCAATGAAGAGAAAAAATAATAAATTTCTATCCTTACTGATTGAATTTCAAACTTTTTCTTAACTATAAGGAGACTCAATTTTCATTAATAAAGGATCCATTCACGAATATGTATGGAATTTTGTTTATCATTTTTTTTTTCCAAATGAATATGGTGTAAAATACAAGGTAAGGGAATAATACCACTCGACGATGATTGGATCCGAAGATATGATAAATGTTGGGTATATGTTTTACTAAAATATGTTAGTATAATATAATGCAAACCGTGAACAACATTCTTTGATTAGTGCCGCCAAATACAATGCCAATCGTAAGCGTTTTTCATTATAATACCGACAAGACGCTCATTCTAGTTGAATTCTGCAACTTTTTCTCGCGTTCTCACGTTAGGGTTATGTTTTTATTTCCTTGACAATAATAAACGGTTCTCTCAAAAATTATAAAGAACTTCACACGTTTTGAAAATTCAAGCCCCATTGTTTTTAACCGTCATCCTTGAGTAATGAACTTCAAAAGAAATTAAGCCAACGGATTGTCAAAATGTGAGAAAGAGAAAGTCCCGCCATTCATTGTGGACGATTTATTGGAAAAGAATGGTAAAATACAACTTTAAAAAAAACGGCCATTTTGTAGCAAAACACTGCCCCACCCAAAAAATGTTTGCATCGTGTATAAATTATGGTTTACTGTTTGAGTAAAAATATTGGTTTATACTAGCATAATATTATTACTGTAAACATATTTACTAATGTGGTTAATATGGGTAGACAAATGTATTTACTAATGTGATTGATATTGGTAGACATGTGTGTTTATGGCCATTGATATATAAAAGGTAGATGGGTAAGCACTTTAGTAAATGTGGTTATGCTACTTAACAACCTAAGTTTGTGGGGTGGATTCATTGACTATGGTTAACCAGGGTTGAAAAGGTTCATCATGGTTGAAGAGGTTTGACAAAGGTATTGCTACATCAATCTATAATATTACATTAGTTTTGACATTATTAAACTCGTACATTAATATTGATCATGGTTGATCATTATTACCCATGATTGACAATGGTTCATGTTAGATTAATATCAATGCTAATTTTACAATTAATGTATCAATATATTATTGTTACATCAATATAATAGTGTTACAATAATATTGACCATGGTTCACCATTCTTAACCATGTTTAACAATGATTCATGTTACATCAACTTTAATGTTACATTAACTTTAGAATAATGGTTTCATTAATTTTGTTGAAGTGGGTTGATAGGGCTAGGCGTGGTTCACAAGGTTGACCATGGTTGATGAGGGTTGGCCATTGTTGGTCCAGGTAGAGCATGGTGGAATTTAGTTGACAATGATTAATAATTACTACCATGGTTGACTAAGGATTATGATGAAAGATTATGGTTAACCTTGGTTTACCGTTGTTGTCCATGGTTGACCATTTTTACTTGGTCAACGTTAATGTTGTCCATAGTTGACCATGATCAACCATGCAATCTTCCATCAATGTTAATGCTAATATTATATTTTTGCTATAAAAATGGTTACATTAATGCTGCAAGAGGGTTAGCCAGGTTGACCATGGTTGATGAGGATGGCCATGGTTGAAGAGGGCTAACCATTGATGATCGAGGGAGACAATGGTTGACCTCTCCGGACGATGATTTTAACTGATTACCATGGTTGAGATTTTTTTCTTTGTGCTGTCCAAGAATTTATTAACTTAGAAATTTTGCACAATTTTTTTTTACACAACAACATGTCACATAGCAACAAAAAATTGTTAAGGAAAATATGACATGAAAATTCTTTTTTGGATTGTATGTTTGTGTCATTTTATTTATGCAACCACATCGGGATGTTAGTTGTGTAATGTGATTTTTCTATAATGTGTAACATTCACCAAAAGGAAATTTCTAATTATAATTATGATGTTCATTTGTTTGTCACTAGGTAACTAGACTAACATTTTTCATCACATTGTACCAGCGTTTGTTTCATCGTATTTTGATGCCATTTTATTTTTCACAATGGAATTGAGATGTTAGTTTTGTAATGTGACATTTTGATGAAACCAAATTTTTTATTCTGTAAAATAAATAAAAAAGACAATTGTTTTGAAGAAATTGTGTTAAGACTTAAAACAATAGATCTCACATAAACACCTATTCATATTAACAAGATATTAAATGTGGTTGTAATGTTGCATTGTGACAGTGGATAAGCATAGTCAAACATAATCAAGCACATTAGTAAACCAATGTGTTTTAAACCATATTACTATTAACATTATTAACATTTTAAAACATTGACTTTGGTGAGCATGGTTTTAAGTGTGGGTGAACATGGCTTGACCATGTTCACCATGGGTGAACATGGTTTAACTAATCTCACCATATTTGGCCATATTTTTCTATGATAGATTATGATTGTCTATATTGATGTTGAATGACTATGGTTTACAATGTTTGACATACTAAACATTGTTGGCTAGGTTGACCATGACTTTTGAAGATTGATTATGGTGACTATGATTGACCAATGATAACCATGATTAACCATGACTGACCTAGTGATCCGAATTGGATCATTATATTGTTTGTCATCAATATCGATGAATTTGTAGTGGAAAAACTGGAGGAATCATCTCACGAGGTTGTTTTTAACGACGGGACCCAATTTGGCAAAATAGGATCTCAAACCTTTCAAGAGCATTTTGAGGCATCAAATGACGTTTTTTGGAGCTAAAATTTCTTATACTTTAGTGTGACACATTTTTATGTTATTGTAAATACATAGATCTTTCCAACGACACAAGAAGCATGTCAATCAGAGCTCGCATGCAAAAGTTATGTCACTCAGAAGTTGACCTTCTTGTTTTCACACCTATAGTTTGGGAGGAGGTCATGTCAACCCCCATATTCATAGAAAAGGGGCTAGCCACATTTTTGTGATGTAAAAGGCTTTAGAAGAGTATATATTCTAACTCTAGTTAAGAGTTGATGTAGTCGAAATTAACCACTAGTAGGCTATCAGGCTATATGATGACTGAGCCACTAGGAGGAAGAGGCATTCCATTATTTCAAAAGATTTTTTTAGGGTCCAACCCTAACCCCCTTATTTATGTAATACGGTTGAGTCATAGTTATAGTTAAGTAAAGAGTCAATAAAGCCCATATTAATAATTGTAAGTGGTCGACCCGCATTTAAAGAAGGGACCACAGTTAGTTGCAAATGGGCCATGGTATTAGATAGATGGTATTAATAAGAACCATTGTATTGACCCATGGTATTGCATGTATGAATCCTATAAGGATAGATACTCCCCTCAAGGAGCATCATGTCTTATTTTGTAATTTAGCCCAACTCTATTGGAGGTTTCCCCCTCAAAGAGGGAAGTGAACATTGCTTTCCTTTCTGAATAATATAATACATGCTATTATTTTTTATTGCTCTATGTTCTTGGTATATTTCTTCACATATTTGGTATTATGGTATCTTCTCACAGGTCAAGAGCATAACAAGTGGTACGAGAGCACTTTCCAGGGCCAGTGGGGTATCCATTTTTAGCAATTTTTTTTTTTGACTAGAGACATGTTCCAACGTCTTTAAACCATGGGATTTATCATTGAGCACATAATCCTACAGTTTTGGGGAGGCATGCACGGAGGAAATACAAGAGGTGGTCACACTTTTTGGACTCCCTTGTAACCCCTGTGGGTACCCGATCGAGTAGTAGCGCATTAGATAGAACCATGCATGGACTGTCTTCCAAGTACCCTCTGGGTATATCGGGAGCCCCTTAGGCTCTCTTGAAACCTCACCTTAAATAAACCGTTGGTCATCTTTCTACTACAGTACACCGAGAATAGCAATCGAGGAGATTACTTGCTCGTACAATAGGGTAGCCGAGTTGTAGAGCTAAGGGTACGGTTAATCCTCCTTGGTTAGTTACCTGAAATATTGGGCCAAGTACTACTGTCAGACCCTTATGTATATTGCGATTTGTACCACCTGACACTCCTTGAGATCATAGTTCCCTTGTCTCTCTCTAGATCAAGCATCATCTTTGCTAGATCAGATCTAGCAGGTGGGGTCTGGTTGCAAACACAATAATTAGTTCTGCCATTCAGATCTCTTAGATCCGCCATTCAGATCTATGAGATACGCCAATCAGATCTATCAGATCCGCCGTACAAATCTAGCAATTGGGTTATGTGGTAGTCGCCACAATCAAAACTGCCATTCAAATCTAGTAGTAGGGGTTCGATCACTGCTACATTCCTACTCATACTCTATAGTTGAGGGTTCGCCAACAGATCTAACTATTTGTGTGGGCCCCTATACCTTGGCATGATTTTCGCAGGACATTGGACAAAATTTACTTTTCTGGAATTCGGCTATTGTAGCACTCCTAAGTTAGGAGTAAAACTCCTTTTGGAGTTAAAAAAAAAGGTTTGAGACCCTCCGGGAAGCTTATAGGAGACGTAGCCCAGAAGAATCAGGTTGACGAGATGAGCAATGTGGTACCATTCACTTGTTAGCGTAAAAAAATTCATGAGGTCCCAAATTTTATTATTTTTTCGCAGTAATGATAATTGCACTGGATCGATGCATGATACAAACCAGAGCTCAAACTATGGCCAATGAGAAGTTTAACACCCTTGAACAAAATTTGGACGCATTAATGACAATGATCAAGACCTTGGCTGACACAATCACAAAGGGCAAGTCCGAGGAATAATCGGAGGCATATGCTTTCAATGAAAATATTGAGGATGAGTCTAGCCATTCTCTTCACCTCTATGGAAACCACCAATAGACCCAGCCGCGACTACCCAAGTTGGACATGTATAAATTTGATGGCTCTCATCCGGCCACATGGCTAGCACAAATAGAGCAATATTTCAAATTGAATCACATCAGAGATGATGCAACTCATCTAAGTGTGGGGAGCATGTACTTGGACAATGAAATATGGCAATGGTGGCAGTGACATCAACGTTGCTATGGAAGGCTCGTGACTTGGCAGGTATTAGAAAAAGCCATTATGGATCGCTTTGACCATGAATCTAATTTTTTGGGTCATCTTACTAAGCTTCGACAGACAGGAACAGTGCAAGAATATATTTCAGCCTTTGAAGCCTTAGCCTTCCACACAGGGGGTCTACGAGATGAGTTTTACATTGAATGTTTTGTCAACAGTCTCAAAGAAGCCATACAAGCCCATGTCCGACGGCAACACCCAATCTCATGGCAGGATGCTTGCAAGATAGCTCTTGAAGTAGAACATGCATTAGCGGCTCAGTCGACTTGTCCAAATTTCATAGCCAAGGGTCGCCCCACCCAGGCTCCAAGCACTACCCAAACACTTAAGGTTCAAAAGGTGTCACCAGCAGAAATGGTGGAAAGAAGAAAGCAAGGATTGTGTTACTACTGTGATGAGAAATACTCCACGGGGAATAAATGCAAGGAACCCAAATTCTTTCAAATTGATGCTACTGATCACAATTCATTGGAGAAAGCCTCACCATTTGAGGAGCCCGAAGAGGAAGATGAGGACAACCAGTCGGACAATGTGCTCCCAGCTACACCTAAAGAACCACTTATCTGGCTTCATTCTTTGGCAAGGATTTCTTCTCTCCAAACTCTCAAAATCAGAGGTTTTATTAAGCATCACCCTATAGTAGTCTTGATTGATAATGGTAGTACACATAACTTTATCCATCAAAGAGTTGTTGAAGCAGTGCATTATTCTGTCATAGCAGTCTCTAATTTCCAGGTCCAAATTGCTGAAGGGGGGACAATGAAATGTGAAGGCTGTTGTGAAAATGTCAAACTTCAAATGGGGGATTATCAGTTAAAGACCCACATGTTTTCCTTACACATGGGAGGGTGTAGCATTGTCTTGGGTGCTGAATGGCTCTGCACAATCAGCCCAATCACAATGGATTTCCAGGAGTTATATATGAGCTTTAAGAAGAACAAGCACACATATACCCTCCACGGACTCCAGGTGGGTGCTCCCTCTATCATCAGCTCGCATAGGATGGAAAAATTGTTAAAAAAGGGCCACCATGGAGTTATAGCCCAATTTAATGCCATCTAGGCCTTCAAACCCACTTCTCTTCATATTCATCCTTAGATGCAACAGATCTTAAACAACCATCTGCCGGTCTTTGACAAGCCTCATGAGCTTCCACCCTTGAGAGGGGAACATGATCATAGCATTACTTTGGTCCCAGGGGCCCAACCACCAAATGTGCGCCCATATAGATATCCGTTCACCCAAAAGAATGAAATTGAAAAAATCGTCAAGGAACTCCTGGAAGCAGGATCATTTTCCCTAGCATTAGTCCTTATTCATCGCATGTGGTCATGGTGCTCAAGAAAGATGGGGAATGGTGTATGTGTGCAGACTTCAAGGCCCTCAACAATTTGATAGTGAAAGATAAATTTCCCATCCGGTTGTCAATGATTTTCTAGATGAACTAAATGGGGCTTAATTATTTACTAAGCTCGACCTTCACTCGGGCTATCACCAAATTCGCATGAGATAAGTAGACATTCCAAAGACTGCTTTCCAAACTCATGAAGGCCATTATGAATTCCTAGTCATGTCATTTGGTCTTTGTAATGCCTCATCCACTTTTAAGAGCCTCATGAACCACCTGCTCAAACCATATCTTAGAAAATGTGTCCTTGTTTTCTTTGATGACATCCTCATCTATATCCACACCTGGGCCACACATCTTTAGCATGTAGATCTACTCTTGCAACTGCTCTGGAAGCATAAATTATTTGTCAAGATGTCCAAGTGCTCTTTTGGCATGGAAGAAGTTGAGTATTTGGGCCACATTGTGGGGTGTGAAGGTGGCAAGGTGGACCCAAAAAAGATCCAGGCAATGCAGGTGGTGGGTTCCAATATTGTAGAAATGATGCTGCAACTCCTGGGACTCCCTTATTTACTTTTATCAACCTGGTTGTTCGTAAAAAACTTGGAAGCGATGGTTCTATATGCACAAGTACTAGCTCTTACCACAGGTTGTCACTTGATCAACTGGCACAAGTTCGCTAGGAGCTTAATCCAATTTCTATGAGCTCTTAAAAGAATCTTCTAACTGTGATGGATGAAAGCTAACTTGGAAGAGGCTAATCTACTTGCAGAAAGAAATGTTAACCCTAGCAAACCCTAGTTTTGCCGACTATCCCTATTGGTGCAAGAAAAGAGATGAAAGGTGTAGAAATGGATGACATTGACTCTTAGAAAAGTAAAATGCATGTGACTAAGATACTTCTAAAGTAAAATCTGGAAAAAACATCTTTTTGTATTTTTGAGTAATCTTGCAGAATTATTATGCATGTGCTTTAACTATTTTTGACTATTCAAAGGTTGATTGGCCAAGGGAAATGGAGTGGGCACTTGCAGGAGGTTGGGAAGGTGAGAAGAGGGCCTAAGGGGTCTGTAGCACCCTTCCAGAGAGTTTCACAGTGATCAGATCTTGAAAAACTACTCATGTGAACTTCTACAGGAAGTGTGCAGGGGTTCTACAGGACTTTCTACAGGGAGAGCTGAAAGAGGATTTTAGAGGGTTGATGGTGGAAAAACGGTGGGAAAGTGAAAATGGAGGATGGATAAGGATTTTAAGGGGTCTAGGACATGGTAAATGAAGTTAAGTAGTGATGAAGGTGGTTGGATTTGTTCAAGAATGGAGGGAGCAATGTTACACAGAAATGTAAAAATTAAGGCAAATCGGGAATGTGTGGCGAATGCAGGAGAGGAATCTTGGATTAGGGGTTGGAGTAGGTTGCATGATGGAGGAATGGTAGTTATGGATGTATTACAGGTGCTCTGCACACTATTTTCCAAAATTGATCGAATAAAGACTGAAAAAAATAGAGATCTATCTATTTTGACCTAATGTGACCTAAAAACCAGAAACATGATGAATAGAAGTTTATAGACAGGAAACCATGCCAGATAACTATGGAAAATAAGCAAGAATATATCTAAACATGCAAGTACAACTGGTATCAACTTCTCCAACTAAAAATCTAACACTAGCAATTGCACGGAAAGGCAAAAAACATTGTTTTTCTGGCAGCAAGTATGCCTTGGTATCAACTCATGGTCCCAAGGAGGGAGAGATGAGATCAAGGGTTGCTTGATGGCCTTTTTGCAGATATTTTCTGTTATCCAACTGTCAAATCAACCTGAAGCATGAAAATCTATTTTAATCATCAAAAACAACCTAAGTAACAAAGCAAGATCTTAACCTAAATAACATAAATTATTCTATTAATGCAAGGAAAACACATAAAAGTAGACAAAGGAGGTACTAGCACTTGGGTTGGGCCCAACCCCAAGAGCTACAACCTCCTATGAAAAGCTCAGAGCTGATGCAAAGTGAAATTTATCTCCATTACTCAAAAAATAACCATGTCACAAAAATGTTTATAGTAAGAGCTTGAAAATGAGCTGAAAGGCAGAACAGCACTAAAGTGCAAAAAGTAATTGTCCAACAGCTAAAATACCAAGGCTTGAAGGCTTCCTACTTATGCACCATGAGGACCTACAACAGCCCTCCTTAACTTGAGGGGATTCACTGCTCAAAACTGCAAGTAATCAGCCACTTCACAAATTCTGCTTGGCTGCCCTTGGATATCATCTTTGGTGGGTTGTTGAAGTCCGAACCGATGGTGGAGAACTCGAGGAAGGGGCCATTTGGTGTAGGAGACACCCTTCCTACCAATCCTCAACCTTGTTCCCTCGTATTTGGCTATCAACTGGCTCATAAATGCTTGACCTTGGTCCAAAAGATGTCCAAAAATCTGCAATAAGCATCTATTAGACTTTTTGGTTAAGTGACTATTCTCATTCATTCATTTAACATAAATATATTCAAAAGCATGCATAAAAATATGAAGAATGGTGGATTAATCGAGAATAATATGCAAAATGAGCCCAATAAGTTACCCATTTTTGGGGCTCATCATCAACCCCTTCTAAATGTGTTTCTCATCCTCTGAGCAACTAATCTAGCTCATCATCTCTGATTGCTTTGATTGCCTCTCTAACATCCTAGGCTTCGGAGGTAATGTCCTCTTCTCAGTCATGAAACCCTATTTTTCTCTCTACTTCCTCCCACTGCCAGTGCTCTTCTTCTTCTTTGACTCCTTCGAGCAGTCCTAAAAGCAATGGAGGACTGAACTTTAGGCCGATCCTGTTGGCCTACAGATTTTGCATTGACTGTTTATAGAGTGGTACTCTTGCCAAGGCCTCCCTCATCTTTGTTGGGGAGTGGTACTCCCTTATTTTCAGACTGTGGGATAGTGTGTTCGATCTCCTTGTGCAAGCAAGAATGCAGTTATCCCCCAACAGTCTTTCCATGTCCTGAAAGTGAGCAATGACATGAGCTTGTCTTTCAATGTAGTCTAGGAGAACCTGAGGGTTGTTGGCCAGGTGCTGGTGGGTATATATTATAGCTGAGGGATCTTCTGGTTCTTCCCTGATCATGAGTGGCTCATTTAGCTCTCTATCCATAACTTTCCTAATTTCTGCTGCCCTCTTTTCATCATGGTTTAACCAAGAGGCCATGGCCATGAATTTAACATCTCTCAATGCAGCATTGGGGTCCCATATATTTATGTTTGGAAGTTCCAAGTTGTGTAAATAGAATTCTGCTAACTTGGCCTTATCTTCTGCTGAGCTACTATCACACAAATCCATAAACTGATGGTAGTTCTGAAATGGAGTAGTGCCCCTTTAGGCCAAGGTGTTAATTTGAAATTGCAACCATTGATTTTTAAGATATAAGGCATATGACTTAGCAGGTTGCCTACGTTGTAAGGCTTCTACTACCCAGCTGTCCATACAGGCTAGTTGGTCTTTTTTCTCTTGCACCTATTGTTTTAAAAACTGTATTTCTTCTGCTGCCTGTGACTCCTTCTCCTGTAGCAGCTTTGTCAACATCTCCACATCAACTTGCTGCTTTGCCTATCTCTGTTGTTCCTCAGTTGTTTCTTTCTCTTCTATAGGTCCTTCTTGCTATTGTTGTGCTCCCAAAATGGATGGCCTATCTTCCTTATGACCATCCTGTAGCTGTAACTATTGTTTCAGCAGTTCATTCTCCTCCTGTAATTTAGCTCTTTGACTGCTTTCCACATGCCTCACCATGGCAAACTATTTTCTCGATTCTTTGAGCTGTTCTTCCAGGTGGCCTATGTCTACCACACCCTTGGATTTGGCAATCCTCATCCAAGTGTGAGTCCTAACTCGTTCTTGTTCCAATGGAAATAAGAGTGGTACCACAAACTTTTGTGGGATGATCTTCACACTTTCTAACAGGTTGTAAGATGAACCCAAGCTAGGCTAAGGGCTTGGTTCCAATATCTCCTCGGTCTTTTCCTCTCCCTGCGTTTGTTTGGATGCCTTCTCCTCCAATTTCTCAGTCTCTTTTAACTTAGCTAGAGTTTCCTATAGAGATGTTTCAGCTTCCTGTAAAGCTTCCTTTGAGTCCATCATCCTAATTCTCTCTCTCCAGGTGGAGGTTTTTGGGCTTCCTCTTTCATAGCTGATATATATCTTTGAAGCAGACTCTTCTTTTGGCTTAGTGGTTGTGTCCTCAATGAAAATTGGTTCCTTTGATTATGGCTAGGGCTTGCCCACTTTGATACTTGTGCTTCTCCTGACTTTAAAGTACATGGAGGTTCGCCACTTTCTCTTTCCTTTTTGTTTTGTAGGTGTGCTTAATGCAGCAAGCACAACTGTTGCCCCCATTGCCAACATCTAAGGTGATTTCTCCTCCTGCTGCTTTTTTTCTTTGCTTCCTGTAGAAATCTCTGTGTCCATTGTTTATGTCTATGTTGCTGCCATCTCAATGTGTGTCTTTCCCTTTCCTTTTTGGGTGCCTGCTTTGGCTGTGGCAGCCTTCATTTGGGCTTTCTTGACCTTTTCTTTTCTACTCTGCATACGCTTTTTGCTTGGTGTTTTTGCTGTTGTTCCTTCCTTTGTTTTAGATTCAACAATCTGGCCGATTTCTCTTTTTCCTTTGTGTTCTTCCTGTGCTTCCTCTATTTTTCCCTTTGCTTGAATGTCCTGTGTTCCCTCATCATTGCTTTTCTCAATTCCTTTAGTGTGCTCCCCCTCCTCACTGCTAAATGGGGTGATGTTTTCAGCCAAAGTTCTAATGTAATCATCCCTGGACATGTTTCTGAAGATTTCCCGGGATATGGGGACAGTGTAGGTGTGCAAAGCATATTCCACCAATAGTTTGATGAGCCCATGATGGGCCAATTGATCTGGGATCCCTTCATTTAACTTTGTACCACATTCAATTAGTGACTAAAGAAGGAAATAGGGGATGCTCAGTTTCTTGGCTGGCAAGTCAATCCCATGCCTTAGTTCACACAACAGCCTGAAATGATATCCATAGATGATGCTAAACCTCCCTTCACATGTGATGCACTTCATAATTTGGTAACTAACTTCACTCCAGAGAGGAGGCAAGCTGGTTCTTCTAACCCCGTTTTTGTCTTCTACAGGATGCTCCTCGGGCAGAAAGAATGATTTCTTAGCAACTTGGCCCAATGACCTCTCTTCCTTGCTCAAAGGGAGCCAAAATGGTAGAACAGTAACTCCATTGATGAGCTCAGGGGTGAGTTCTAGGGTCAAAACCCTAAAACCAACTGTGGGATGTTTCTTTGAACGTGGTCTCAAGGATATTAAAAACTCTTCAGTTATTTCCTCATCATAACCCTGAATTTTGTCAAAGAAGGATATCCAATTTGCTTAGGTGAAAAGGTCCACCACCTCAGGGTGCTCGTGAAACTTGCTAGAGTCTGAGGGTTATTCCCTTATGAATCCTCCTGGCATGGTATTGAGCACTATTTTTATGTCTTAACCAGAAGAGGAAATGCTCAGGAAAACAACAGTCAATCACTGAAATAGGGGATAGCTGAATTTGGTTTCCAAGAAGGAATATCTCGTGTGTTCAATATCAACTAGCAATAATTCCTCTAGTTTTAAGACTGCTATCACCTAGAATTCGATTGTTTGTTTATGAAAAGAAGAATTTTGTTTTTACAGACCAGAGCATAAGGACAAAGGTTCTCTTCTCATCACATAGATAGATATGCAAATTTATTTTTCTTTTTCACACACAGGCTTGCCTCTATGATTGCATATATCTTCCTTGTAGGAGAATTTAAAAATAAAACGTGGAGGATATTTCTAATGCAGAAAAAATTGGGGAAACTCAGTGAAATATGCAGGCACTTTTCACTTTATTTCTCAATACACAGGCCGACTTTTCCTCTGATTTTTCAAACTGATGTTGTTTAATTCACCACCTTATACAAACAAATCATGCATAGATAAGTTTTTTTCGAGCCTACCTCATTTGGAGCTTCAAATTCAACGAAAATTCCAGGTTTCCCTTCTCTGCAGAGCTGTTCTACCTTTCTTGTAGAACCGTTCCTATAGAAGTCTCCTAGCTCCTGTAGAATAGAACTGTGCTTCCGGTAGAGCCCGCTAGGTGGGAGATTTTCGAACAGACAGTAAAACTGGTGGAGGATGACTGGTTAACTATTTTTGGAAGAGGTGGATGCATACTCTAGTTGAGGATGTCGTAAGTGCAGAATGAACAGAAGGTGGTGCATGTTTTAGCTGGGCATCTTTGAGCTGCAGCGTGATTCGTGGTGATGGGATGAGGTGGCCAGACTGGACCGTTGTTCCGACGTCACGACCATAATGTTTCTGACCACCATCACCTCCTGTCTACTATTATCCACCGCCACCACTACCAATCCTGACGATTTCTCCCTGAATGGACACTCCACACATGCTGGATACACATCTAATTGGAAATTTTGAATGTAACGGGGCTCGTTTGGATCCCACAAGGATATGTAACTGGCCGAGGGTTGCCAATTGACTGGCCACCGATTCTACTCAATCCAAACCATTCCCATAGGCATGTAGCTTTTAAAATATGATTTATGCAATTGACAAATGAGTTTAGGCACTTACCTACGTGGTCACGGTCGCGTTATGCAGATTTTGGGTTTTGGAACCTATTCTTTCATTTGATGTTGCTGCATGCATACTGCACGACTGGCCTCAGCTGTTGCTGATATTCTTACATTCAAGAAGAGCTCCATGCATGTCTTTTCTACCATACTTTGTTTTCCCTGTCTCTGGAGTATGTCTTCCAGAGGGATCGGATGCTACAGGATTCCTGTAGGATGTCCTGTAGCTACTTCTCCACCTGGAATACAAGCTAGAATGAGCAGGATTGTACTGCTGATGAGGGCCTCAGATGATGAGGAGTCTAGATGGGGGGTAATAGGTATGGTGAGTGAATAACTATTGCTTGTTTTGTCATTAAAAAGTTTTTGCTAGCAGTATGAAGAAAATACGCTTTCTGTGTGTGACTTTGCAGATATATAAAGAATGAGTGCAATGGCTGGTGTACGGAGACCAAATCTTAGGAAAGGGTATTAGTCATGGAGGAATGGATTGTGAGGGATGCTTGCAGCCTGGTGCTAACCTCTGTCTTTGTCTTGTGTGATCCTCCTAACCTTCAATGTCCTTCCTGCAACCTGAAATTATTCAACATAAATTAGTTTTATTTCTTCTTTTTCTTTTTTCTCTTCTTTTTTTAGTCGTAGATAGCTGGGGCACTTCAAAGAGGTTTTCACCCTCACTGTCTGCCGTGGGTGCCTCCAAGGGGTTTTCACCCAAGGATCTTTTATTATTGTTCTGTTTTCTATTTTTTTTTTTGGTGTTCAAGGTGTGGGTGGAGTGGAGACATGGGCCTGCTCCACTACCAACACTGATTTGTCCATGGTTTCAATGAACTCTTGCTTAGAAAGGGGCTTCGTGTAGATTTTCAATTGATGCCCATTAACGAGCATGGGGATGGCTTCTTCATCAATGGTCCTGATAAGGACTAAACCATTGTCGTTGCATTTCTCCACGGTATGTGGTCCCAGCCATCTTGTCCTCAACATTCCTTTGATATCCTTGTATCTAGAATCATATAACAACGCCCAATCTCCTGGCTGAAATTTATTTTCTTTAAGGTGTCGGTCATGCCATATCTTTCTTTGAATTTGGACCACCTTTGAGTGGATAAGGGCCTACATTCTCTCTTCATATAATCTATTTAGCTGTAGTAATCTTTCCTGTTGTGCATGGCTGAGATCTAGGTCCAGCTAAGCTGCCAATCACAATGTGTTATATTCAAATTCTATGGAGAGCAAAGCCCTCTTCCTTTAGACCAGCTCATAAGGTGTGAAACCTGTTGTAGTTCTCCAAGTAGTTTTGTAGGCCTAGGTGGCCTCAACCAAGTGATCTTCCCAATCTTTTCTACCGTTGCTCACCACTTTAGTCAAACTCTCTTCCAAAGTTCTGTTAGTGACTTCCACTTGTCCATTTGCTTGCGGATGATAAGGGGTGTAAGTTTTGTGCTTAATCCTGTGATGAGCGAGCAGGTCTTCAATCAGGTTTGAGGTAAACTGACTTCCTTGATCTATGACTAATTCTCTTAGGTAACCAAACTTGTAGAAGATATTTTCCCTCAAGAACTCAGCCACTTTTTCTTTTGTTGCTGCCTTGATTTCCTTTGTTTCGACCCACTTTGTCAGGTAGTCCATGCACACAATGATGTAAGACTTTTGTTTTGAAGGAGGGTTGATAGGACCCACAAAGTCCATGCCCCACTTCTTAAATGGCTCAAAAGTCACTTGAGGTTGGAGGGGAATTTCATCCCTTGGGGTCGGTTTCCCCATCCTTTGACATCAGTCACATTGGCTGATGTATATCCTGACATCTTGACGAAGAGTAGGCCAATAGTAGCCCGCCTGTAGAATTTTGGAAGTGGTCCTTTTTGCTGCAAAGTGGCCTCCACAGGGCCCATCATGACAGGTTAGGAGGATGTCAAAAACTTCCCTCTCCCTGACACAATGCCTTAAAATCTCATCTGGACCAAGTTTGAACAGGTTGCCCCCAATCCAAGTGAATGGGGCACTTTTCCTCACGATCTTGCTTTTCTCCTTTGAAGACAGGTGCGATGGGAATTGTGCTGAAACAAAGTAATTTGCTATATCAGCAAACCATGGAGAGAGTACTGAAATAGAAAATAGGTGTTCATTTGGCATTTGATCATCCACCATCCCTTCTTCACGTGCAGGAAAATCTGGTCTAGATAGAAAGTCAAGAACAACATTTTCCTTTCTGGGCTATCAACAATGGTCAAATCAAATTGCTACAATAAAAGTAACCATCTAATGATACGAGCATTTACATCAGGTTTGTTCATCAAGTACCTAATTGCAACATGATCAGTGTGTATGAATGTTTGATAACCAGTGATGTAGTGTCTGAACTTGTTTAGGGAATGGACTACAGCTAGGAGTTCTTTCTCGGTTAGAGTATAGTTTAAATCCGCCTTGGACAGGTTTTTACCGACAAAATATATGGCATACGGTAGCTTGTCTTCAACTTGTCCTAAGGCTGCTCCTATGGCTCTATTCGAGGCATCTGTGTGAAAGTGGAAAGGTAGGGCCCAGTTTGGACCTCTCAAGATTGGGGCAGTTACCATATTATATTTCAACACATCTAAAGCCTCTTGACAGTTGTAAGTCCATATAAACTCAACATCCTTCCCCAAAAGACCAAACAATGGAGAGGCTAGCTTACTGAAATCTTTGATGAATCTTCTATAATATTCTGCTAAACCTAGAAAACTCTGAACATCTCTTACCTTTTGAGGAGGTGGAACCCTTTGGATGATAGCAATCTTGTTGGGATCCACCTGTAATCCCTGCTGAGAAATTGTATGACCTAGCATGGTCCCTTCAGTCATCAGGAATTCACATTTCTCAGGACTGAGGGATGGGTTCATTTCAATACATTTGGTTAAAACTTTTCCCAGGTTATTCAATTCTTCTTGGAAGTTAGACCAATAAGGAGTGAAGTTATCCATATAGATTTCCACCGAATCATGAATTAGCTCAGAAAATATGCTTAGTACTGCTCTCTGGAAAGTGGTAAGAGCATTGCATAACCCAAAGGGAAGGAGCTAGTAGGAAAAGGTACCCCAGGGACAGGTGAAAGTGGTCTAATCTTGGTCTTTTGGGCTGATTTGGATCTGATTATACTTTCTAAACCCATATAGAAAGGAAAATAACTTCTTCCCTACCAAGCCATCTAACACTTGATCTATGAAAGGAAAAGGAAAATGGTCCTTCTTCGTAGCTTTATTAAGTTCCTGATAATCTACATAGATTCTCCACTTCCCGTTTCCTTAGGCACAAGCACCAGAGGAGAAACTGACTCACTGTTAGAGATGGGGTAGATGAATCCTACATCCAACAACTTTTGCAATTCTTCTTTGACAATGTCCTTAAGGGCTGGATTCATTCTCCTCTGAGGATGCCTAACTAGTTTACAGTCCTCTTTAATGTAAATGTGATGGGTACAGACTGAAGGGTGGACTCCTTTCATCTCCTTATAGCTCCAAGCAAAAGCATCCAAATGGAAGTTCAATAAGCTACACAGCTCCTTCTCCTGAGAGGAGGATAGGGACGAGTTGATCTTCAAAGTTCTTTTAGGGCCAAATTCTAGATTCTTAACTTAGGAAGAGGCCGGATCAGCCACATGGAGATCCACTAAAGCACTGGCTTGGGTGTCTTCTACCAACTCCTCTAATGGCAGCACATTGCGAGGTGGATTTTGAATCAAATTCTCAATAAGGTCATCCTTGGTTTGTGGTCCTCACCTGGTGGCTTCCACTGTGCACAATGGTGCAAAGTAGAATTCATCTTCCTCTTCCTCCAACTAGAGAGGTAAGTCATGTTCGAGCAGAGGTTGGGCAAGAGGATATAGGATTAGTTGTTTGGACATAGGCTCATTCTTAATCGTCATGCTCCCAACTCAACAACTGATGTAAGCATCTGCAGTAGCTAACCAAGGCCTTCCCAAAATGAGGGGGTATCCAGTGAGTTTTGCCTTTGGCTGAAGGACCAAGAAGTCTGCAGGGTACTCCCAAGAATCAACAGAGACCATTACATCTTCCACAATCCCTTCTGGGGTCACGGTGGAGTGGTCTGCTAATTGTAGTACTGTCGAGGTCTTCCTTAGGGAACTTTGAAGGTTGAGTTTAAGCATAGTGTCCCTGATCATCACATTAATGGTAGCCCCTAGATCAATCAAGGTGTGGGGGATTATGGTGCCATTGATGTGGACATCAACTACAAGACTCCTAGGGTCCAGATATTTTAGACAAATTACTTGTCCCAACATCAAGTCGGGCAGTTTTCCTATTACATTGATAGTTGGGGTATCTCTTTTGTGCCTGCTTGGGTGCCTGAAACACTTCTCTTTGATCAATTTGTTGTAGAATGGCACATCTTTTATGGCTTGGGGAAGTGGTATTTTGACACATAACTATTTAAGTTATCCTAGAAGTTCAGTCTCTTCTGGGTTTGGTTGCGTGGCTCCAGTTAGTCTCTCAGGAAAGGGTGGAATGGCTTTGGGTTCGCTTTCCTGCTTCTCTTCCTCATCCTCCTTAGGAGGAGGTGGGCTATCTCGGAGGACCTTCCCAGATCGTAGGTTGATCTCCTGAATCTCCACAGCATAGGTAGGGCATGTTGTCTCTCCAATATATTCCTACTGGGCCTATCTGTTATTGGGGTTCGGGTTCAATTGAGCAGGCATCTGGGGTTGTCTTGGAGGAGCAGGAGGTAATGGTTGTGGTTGAGCAGGTGGTGGAGGTAATATGGCGGGAGGAGATTTATACTGGGGCCTCCACCCCTGTTGAGATGCATTCCACTGAGGTTGCGACTGAACATGAGAATGAAACGAATGAGCAGCAGGTTGAGTATGGTATTGAGATGGATAAGACCAAGGAGGGTGTGCGGAGCAGGAAGGAGGAGTAGGGGGACTCCACAAAGGTATGTGAGTGGGTTGGTTGGGGTTGTAATAAGTCTGGGATGTCCCTTGCATCCCCAACTGGTAAGGTCTGGATCCATGTGGCCTCCTTTGGTTCATGAAGTAGAGTGCTTCAGTGGCTCCTTCAGCCCCTTGGTACATAGCTTTAAGTTCGGGTAAGGTTGGGCACTGGTTTGTAGGGTGGTCTTCCTCACAAATGAAAGATACCTCTACGGAGTGCAATGGACACTCGTTCCTAGGATGCTTCCTTGTACATCTAGGACAAAATATGGCCAGAGCCCTATCAACTTCCTCTTTCTTCTGTTGGATTCGGAAAGTATCTAGTTGCATGGCAATGGTTTGTCTCATCTCACTTTTAGGGTCTTCCATATGATTTTTAAACTCATGTTTGGAGAAGGTGGCACTGGCTGAAAGTTGATTCCCCCTACCTCTTTTCTGAGCTGCCCTAGAATGGTTTCTAAACACAGTCTTTATGTCATCATAAGGTAGTTGGTAGATGTCTCGTCCAGGCAGCAAATGGAGTTTATCTAGAAGATCTTCAGGGATTCCTCAGATCAGAACCAACTTCAAAGATTCGGGGTCATGTGTGCACGTGGCCTTTTTATAACTGAGTTCGAACCTTTCTTCATAGTCTTCTAAATATTCATCACTTCCCATGGTCATCCAAAATATTTCTCCCTTCGTTTCCTTTAACCTACAATAATCCGGTATTTGTTGTTAAAGGCTTGCTGCATCTGAGCCCAAGTTGTGATACTGTTTCCAGGTAACCCCATGAACCAGCGTAGTGCTACATCCTTGAGGGTAGAGGGAAAGAGTTTCAACTTTTGCTCGTCTTCTGCATAGTCATAAGTTTGACAAAGGACAACAAACTCAAACAAGAAGGTATCAGGGTCTTTAGTGGTCAATCCATGGAAGTGAGGTAAGGCTTAGGGACTTATGTTTTTCATTTTTGTGTCCCCATTGGTCTCTTAGATGGGAAATGCACCTTCTATTCTCTCCCCATCTCCTATTGTATTTCTGTGTTCAGACATGGTCTCTGGAGAAATGTTTTCTTGCTCTTCTTCGGTTAAAGGATCTTCGTATATCTCTGGAGGTTCACTGCCACCGAAGAAGACAGAAGGGTGACTCAGTGATGTGGTGGGGGTGTTGGGTAAGAATTTTTTTGTATTGTCTCTGTTCCTACGAGGCATGAAATGAAATATTTTTGGTTGATTTTTGTGTTTTTCTCTGCTTGTACTTGCAAAACTGAAATTGATTGAACAAAAAATTCCAACTAACTAAAATAAACCTTGCTAAAATGAAAATGCAGAATTGAAACGAAAGTAGCAAAGGAATAATCTATTTTACTGAAATGAAATTGTATAATTGGAATGAAAGCAAGAAATGCTAATCTACGCTTGTAGAATTGAAATTGCGGAATTGAAATGCTAATCTACGCTTGTATAATTGAAATTTCGGAATTGAAATGCTAATCTACGGTTCCAGAATTGAAATTGTGAAATTGAAATGCTAATCTACGCTTACGGAATTGAAATTCTAGTCTAGTAAAGCAAAAAATGTCTAATCTACTTTTGCAGAATGGAAAGGAAACAACTACTCTAATCTTGCTGAAATAAACTACTTAGCAGAATGTTGTAGTAGAAAATAAAAGAAAAGCAGCAATCACAAATACTCTCACACTTCCCTGGCAATAGAACCAAAAAGATGGTGGGTTCTAGTATTGCAGCAATGATTCTGCAACTCCTGGGACTCCCTTCTATACTATAATCAAACCGGTTGTTCGTAAGAAACTTGGAAGCGATGGTGCTATATGCACAAGTACTAGCTCTTATCGCAAGCTATCACTTGATCAGTTGGCACAAGTTTGCTAGGAGCTTAAGCCAACTTATATGAGCTCTTAGAAGAAGCTTTTAACTATGATGGATGAAAGCTAACTCGAAAGAGGCTAATCTACTTGCAAAAATAAGCTGAAAGCTGAAAGGAAATGCAAACCCTAGTGTTGTGGCCACCAACAACCCCCCCTCCTTATTTAGTATTAGCAATAACACTAAGTAAGTGGGGGCCCTTAGTAAAAAATTCAAAAAATCCAATTAAGGCTTATGTATTGTACTCCTTAAGAAAACATCGCATCGCACGAAGAAAATAGGACATTTCCTTGTGAGTACAACATAAACTCTGAAAGTGCGACGCGAAATCCATCACATTGCATGCATTAAGAAACGCTCATATTCGAAAACCTTAAAAAATCGCCGATGGCCGATATGTGACATCACATATCGCAATATCACATAAAAAACACATAACCATTTAACGAATTGTAACAATCTGCGATCTTGCGATAACGCGATACTGCGATCTTGCGATCGCGCGATACAACAATCTGCGATCTTGCGATAACGTGATATTGCGATCGCGCGATACAACAATCTTTGATTCTGCGATAAACGTGATCGGGCAACCCTACGATAACACATCTTGATGAAAATGCGATAATGCGATAACGCGATGATGCGATGCTGCGATACGAATCGCAGAAATCGTCCATCACAAATTTTCCTCGGCTCAACATTCAAGAAAAGCTGTCCATATACCAAAAATTAGATACGCGCTTTAATGAAAATTAATGAATGTACGCCAAGTGTTAATAAAAGATAGTTTTGTGTTATTCGAAGAGTTAGTTCACGTCAGGTGGCATGATTTTGTACATTCGTAGAGCTCAGAGCTTTCTTGTCAAATTTTATTATCATTACTCTCTCCTTATGTGTGAACTGCAGGAACAAAAAATAGAAACAACATGAAGCAATGTGCAGGGAGCGATTAAGGAAAAGGGTAAAGCTCCAAAAGCTCGGAAGCAGAGAAGAGATGCCCTCATGAACGAATACCGGATGTAACAGAGCCACAAACTTTAGAGCGCTGCTGAGCTATCCATTACAGATCTGTCAGTCAAAGCCATGGTTGAATAAGTAGTTGAACAATGCTGATATCAACAGGCGATTTAATGCTCAAGGTTAGAAGCTCACGAAAGTAGTATGTTTACAAAATTTTGAAGCTTATACCCGGTGAAGGAAAAGGCGTTAAAGGCGAAAAACGCACCAGAAAGGCCCGGATCAAAGAACGGATGCAGTTTTCGATGCGCAATTAGCGCATCGCTAAGAAAATTACTCAAAAAGAAAAGTCCCTAACTTCTTAGTCACTCGTACGCCCGGAAAATGCAAGAAAGCAAAGGAAGAGGCAATTTGAGGGTTAACCAAGTGGAATTTGGATTATTACTTAGCATTAACAGTAAATCCACATAGCTAGAGACGATTCTCAAGTATATCTTCTATTTTGCTGAAAATTGGTGCTAGTGCTTACCATTTATGTTTTCTTAACTCAACCAAAAGCGGAAGATAGTCAGCCGACTCTATCCAGGCAAATATTGAATGCTCGCAACTTTAAGGAGCAAATGCAGAAATAGTTAGATGTTAGATTTAATTTTTAGAAATAATTTTGCTTAGAAAAAGGATGGTCATTTAAACCGTATCCTGAATCTGTGTAATTAAGTTATTTAGTTAGTAGTATTTAAACCCTTCTCATGCATTTAGAGAAGGGTCCAGAAATTTATCAAAAACTTCTCCTCAGAACAGGCACTTTTGCACCCTCAGAGGTGGTTTTGGTGAATGAATGGATCAAGATTTGTTGATGTTTACATTTGATATCTGCTACTGATGTTGCACTTCTGTACTCTTAGTAGATGTTAGAGCAAGGAGAGATAAATCATTTTTGCTTGAAGCTTATGAGTAGGACCAGTCATAAATGGTACTTTTATCTCTTGATCATTTCTGCTTATATGTTAAAGTGATATACAATTTTTAGTTGTTTATATGTTATTGCATGAATGCTTGAGTTACCATTTGGCACTTTTGTATAGTGGTAGATATTTATTTATGTTTAATGTATGAATAGCTTATTATGCGATATGTTGTTCACAACTGTTTTGCCTAACTTTTTATGCGAAATAGTTCATCTTAATTGATTTCCTTTCTTATAATCATTGAATGATCTTTATTACGAGTTGTTATATGAAATCTCTTTAGATCGCATAATAGAAGAATTACATCCCGGTTTAGCATAGATTAGATGTGTTGTTTTTTATTAGATTACAATAGCATAGAATTAGATTAAAGCTTGAATTAGAATAGCTTAGATAGTTACTGTTAGATCAGCAACATCCAATTCTACGCACACACACCCATAGATTGGGAAACTGGTCCCATTATCCCCAGTCGGATCTGCTATATCAAATAGATAAGGAGCTGCCAACCAAGGTCTGGACCAGGCGGGTATCCCTCTTGTTGTCGACCTGATTTTTGGGGCTTCAACATATTTGGTGCTAGAAAGAGGGTCTGAACTATGAATGGCAAGTAAATCAAAATCTGAATACCATTCTAAGAGTAAATCGCCCTCACCATCTCCCCCGACTTCCCTATTACATTTAAATCCAGAGTCAGAAGTCGCTCGAGTATAAACCGCTGCTACACACCCTGATATTTCAGACCAATCTACCATTGAACCTCCTGAAGTCGAATCCATGATTCACAAACTTCAGCAATATTCCATCTGCCCTCAGAGGTCTGATAAGTCTTAAGGCAGCATGACTTCGTAGTACAACCCTGCTCATCCCCTGACCAGGCTAAAGAGTGAAAAGTTTGGCGTTCAGCCAACCGAATTACCTCTTCCCACCAAGGAAAGAGTGAGGAAATCACTGCAAGAATCTGACAATGAGACTCTTTCGTCCACATCATCCATCTCAACTACTTCACCGTGAAGTCAACCAACCACACCTCCACTCCAAATCATCGTCCATCTATCCACTAGAACCCCCACAACCCCTCTTCAAACATCTACGATCATAGTATCCTCATCCTCCTAGCCACAGGGATCATCTTCTGCACTTTCCTCTATTAGCAGTTCAATAATGGCCCAGTCTCCATGGAACAATCCTGGGGCAGTCTTAATGCCTGCACCCTTGAGTCAAATACCGGTCCATCATAAGAAATGGCTGCCTAAATTCAATCCCGAGGCAGGCATGCTATCAGAAGAGCACATAAACAACTTTATGCTTTCCATTAATCTCAATGGAGTTACTAATGAAGATGCTGTTGTTCGGCTCTTTCCCTATACACTGCAAGGGACATCCGGGTCATGGTACTTTTCATTACCCTCCGGATCCATCACAGGTTGGGAAATATTCAAGGAACAATTCCTAACCAAGTTTGGTGATGACAGATCAACGAAAATGTTAATCAATGACCTATCCAATGTTAAAGCCGAAGCCAAAGAGCCTATCAAGTATTTCAATTTACGATTCAACAAAATTTTCAACAAAATTCCTACTGCTTCCCAGCCCAACGAAGAAGTACAATGTGAATGGTATGTTACCACTCTGCCATCGAACATAGCCATCTTCGTGGATAGGGAAAATAAAATAACCTTAGCTGATAACATGAAAGAGGAAATAGCAGTAGAAAAACGAATAATAGCCCTGGAAAAGAGATCCGCAATAGAGGAACGTAAGTCCAAAAAAGTCACCTTCAAGGAAGACTCCAAGAAGGAACAAGAAAAAGATCCTTTTGATTTGGAAGGGTTGTAGAAAGTTCTAAAGACCATGTCCAATGAGATGGTTTACATAAAAAAGAAAGTAGCAGAAACTTCTTCGAAAAATCCCTACAGAGCTTTTAAAAGAGGCCCTTCAACGGATTTAAAGCCACCTAATGCCATTTCAAATGCTGAATCCGAGGAAGAGGAAGAGGAAATTGCCACTGAAGGGCAGACCAATGACGAAGAAGTTGTGGAATTACTAGGAATGTGGGATTTCATCCTCCCACAAGAAGAAGATCAAGAAGTATTTCCAGTTAGCACACGAAGCAAAAATCATCTTGATCCTCCCCAAACTACCCCTAAACAGAACAACGCAAGCTCTGCAACAAAGGATAAAGTCGCGACAAAGAAAATGACATCTAAAGTGACTCAAACTAGCCCAGTCCAAGTAGATGAAACGACTCCATCAAAAACACTGATAGTGTCGGATGAAATGGAGTACAATATTATTGATGACATCAAGAAGACTAGGGCTAATATCACCCTTTACGAACTGAGCAAGTTGAAACATCAATAAAAGATAATGATGAAAGAATTACATGCCATGCCAGTTGCACCTTTGCCTGCCGCTGTACTTTCTCAGGCTTCCCACAACATGGGAAGACCTCCAACTAACGCGATCAATAAGATTGATCTGAATGACATCGCCTTGATTGGAGGAAGATCAAGATCTCACACTCCCCCATTTCTCCTTACTTATGAAATCTTCAATAAAAATGTGCACAATTGTTTGGTAGATTCAGGTGCTTCATCAAATATTTTACCCAAATCTATATGTGCCAAGTTAAATGTTCAACTGCAGAAATCCGCAGTGCACATAGTTCAGCTAGATCGATCTCAAGTCAAAGTGATTGGCGAACTAAATCAAGTAACCATAAGATTGTCATCCAACCCGAAGGTATGTTAGGTTATTGACATTCTAGTTGCTGATATCCCAGAATTCTATGGCTTAATTCTTAGCAGGGATTGGTCAGAAAAACTCCATGGATACTTCACAACCGGTTGGTCGCACATGTGGCTGCCCTACAATGGTAAACGAAATCAAATAAAAGTTGAAAGAGAGCTACACCAGAAATACATAGTAACAGAGTTAGAGGGAGAAAATGAACCGGTAGCGTATAATAGCAGTATCATTGTCAATTACTCGGTAGATTCTTTCCTCGGCAATTGCCCTACAACGGTAAACGAAATCAAATAAAAGTTGAACGAGAGCTACACCATAAATACATAATAACAGAGTTAGAGGGAGAAAATGAACCGGTAGCGTATAATAGCAGTATCATTGTCAATTACTCGGTAGATTCTTTCCTCGGTAATTTCAATGCTCATGCGTCACCCTATTTAGAAAATTTTGTTTTGTCCCAAGTCGAAATTTTTTCTCAAACTGATAGTTCGAAATGTATTAATTTTTTAGATAAACCTGTAAATAAATCTTTGTTTTGGAAATTATTTTTTGATGGCTCTAGATCTAACGAAGGAGCAGGAGCAGGATGCGTTCTGATTAGTCTAGAAGGAGAAAAAATCATGCTCACATGTAGACTCGAATTCGATTGCACAAACAATATAGCAGAATACGAGGCTTTGGTTCAAGGCCTGTACAAAGCAATTGGGTTAGATGTCAAGTATCTCCAAGTTTTTGGAGACTCTGAGATTGTGGTTAAGCAGGTACGTAACACTATACATTGCTTATCAGGTCACTTAAAATGCTATCAATCTTTAGTACAAGATCTGACTGAGCATTTCATAGCATTTAATATTTATTCAATCCCCAGACTCCAAAATGCTAGTGCAGACCTTCTGGCTAACATATCTTCTAAGCTTATTCCCTCCGAATATTTTAGTCTAGATAGATTCTCAATAGAATTAATCTTTAGACCATCCATTCCTGACAACATCACAAATTGGAGAGTATTCAGCGACGATCCTGATATCGTAAATTTCCTCATGTCTGAAGGATCCTACTCCAATCAAATAATTGACGAAGACCAGCACGATCAACAATTGCAACAAAATATCACTAATAATGCTATACCTAAGTCGGTGGTTAAGTTAAAAGACTTATACGATTTGGAAGATCGGTTTAAGAGGTCTACCAATTCAAAACTCTACAGTTCAACCTTGAACTACGAATTAGTAAACCTAGGGACCGATACTAAACCACAAAACATTAATCTAGGCCTCGACCTAGCCCCTGAAGAGAAACTAGCGTATATTCGTCTTTTGAGACAATATAAATTTTTTTTTGCCTGGAATTATGATGAGCTGAAAACATACGAAACTTCTATCATCTAGCATACTATTCCTATGATTGATAACGAAAAACCTATCCAACAAAAGCTGAGAAAAATCCACCACAATTTAGAAAATCAGATAAAAATTGACCTCAATAAGTTACTGAAGGCCAGGATAATATTTCCCATTAGATATTCCAAATGGGTCTCCAATATGGTACCCGTTAGAAAGAAAACCGAAGACATTAGGATTTGCATTGACTTTCAGAACCTTAACAAAGCCTGCCAAAAAGAGAATTTTCCTCTTCCACCTACGGAGCAAATACTGCAGGCGGTTGCGGGCTCAGAATTAATGTCTTTCTTAGATGTATTTTCAGGGTACAATCAAGTGTTGGTACATCCTGATGATCAGTTGAAAACCACATTCAGAACTAAATGGGGCACATATGCATATTGAAGGATGCCATTTGGTCTGATTAATTCCGGTGCCACATTTCAAAGAGCCATGGACATCGCATTCAAAGGTTTAGTCAATAAATCTGTAGTAATTTATTTGGATGATATAATAGTGTACTCGAAGAAGCGAAGCGGCCATCTCAAAGACCTGAAACAAATATTTCATCGGTGTTTAAGGTATGGAATTTCACTTAACCCAAAGAAATCTTTTTTCGCGCTAAGTGAAGGGAAACTTCTAGGATTCATAGTGTCAAAATCCGGTATTCACATTGATCCCGACAGAATCAAAGAAATTTCCGAAATATCCCTACCTCATAACAAAAAAGCCATGCAATCTTTCCTTGGTCAAATCAATTTTTTAAAGAGATTTGTTCCAGATTTTTCGTGAATCGTGTCTCCTTTGCAAACCATGATTAAAAAGAATTCAAATTTTAAATGGGGTCAAGATGAACATGAAGCATTCAACCTGATCAAGCAAGCTATTATTAATGCTCCATCTTTAGAAACCCCGAATTTTTCAAAATCTTTTATTTTATACACATTTGCCTCAGATAAGTCATATGCCACAATACTAACTCAAGCGAATCAAGAAAACGCAGAAGTTCCAATTGTGTTTTTTAGCTCAAATTTACAGGGTGTTGAACTCAATTATTCAGACGTGGAGAAGTAGGCTTATGCTGTTTTCAAAACGGTCAAATATTTCAGACCTTTCTTACTTAAAACCCATACTAAGATCATAGGACCATTTCCAGTGGTAAGGAATCTTCTAGTACAGAAGGATGTGGGTGAGAAAAGGGCCAATTGGGTTACTGCCTTACAGGAATATGACCTTGAGATCAAACAGGAAAACATTGTAAGAGGTCAAGGCTTCTGCAAAATGCTGGCCGGAGCATCGCAAATTTCTGAAATTCCATCTGAAGAGGTACAAATGTGTGAGGTAAGCCTAAACGATGCAGAATCATTATATGCTGATATCATTTATTATCTTAAGAACAGGTATGCTCCTTCACACCTTGATCATACTAAGAAAATAGCTCTCAGGTTGAAAGCTAAACAATATCAGCTCATAAATGATATTCCTTTTAGAAAAAATTATGATTATGTTCTTCTTAGGTGTCTTGAAAAAACTGAAGCTGAAAAAGTTTTGTAGGAACTCCACGATGGGTCAGCAGACGGACACTATGCTGGAGATGCTACTGCAAATAAGATTCTACGCATAGGATATTACTGGCCCACGCTGTTCAAAGACTCACACAGTTACGTGAGGAGATGTCAAGTCTACCAAACTACTGCTGGAAGATACAAGAAGTCGTCCCTGCCACTACAGCCAGTAAAAATTGAGCAACCTTTCAGTCAGTGGGGCTTCGACATAATAGGTGAGATCGTTCCTCACTCTTCTAAGCAGCATAGATACATCCTCAAGGCAACAGATTATTTTACTAAATGGGTAGAAGCAGTTCCGCTCAAGAAAGCTAATTTTGAAAATATTATTGAGTTCATAGATCAATTTATAATCACTAGGTTTGGATTTCCATCCGCTTTAATGTTTGATAATGCATCATACTTTTCTGGAAATGAAATGACTGAATTTGCACTTAAAAGAGGATTCAAACTTAAATATTCGGCCAATTACTATCCGCAAGGTAATGGGTTAGCTGAGTCAACAAATAAAAACCTAATCAGGACTATTAAAAGAACAGTTGACCAGAATCAAAAGAATTGGCACAAGGCTTTGGTATATGACTTATGGGCATATAGAATAACACAAAAAGCTTCAATCGACACTTCTCCCTTCAATTTAGTTTATGGGAAAGAAGTGGTTCTTCCAACTCACTTTGCCATCCCCTCTTTGTCTTTAGTACAATACATTGATGAAGTACCCACTTCCTCCTTATAGCTGAGATACATGGAAATAATTAAATTAGAAAAATAATGAGAACAAGCTAAGAAAATGCATGCTCATCATCAAGCGCTAGTGAAATCCTCTTTTGATTCAAACATAATGACCAGAAAATATTTTTAGATGGGAGATTTAGTTTTAAAGTGGGATAAGGCTCATGGAGAAAAGGGAAAACATACAAAATTTCAATGGATGTGGCTTGGTCCTTTTCAGACTGTTGAAGTCAAAAGCTCATCAACATTTGTGTTACAGGATATAGTAGGTAAGAGGGATCCTTTGCCTGTTAATGGACAAATTCTCAAGAAATATTTTCCATAGAAGATTATTCTTCTATTTTTGTAGAATAATTTTTCTTTTCATAATAAAACCAGTTGTGAGTGGTTACATTAGGTATTTACGGAAAATACACCAATTCTCTTTCAGATTTTGAGCTTTTCGCTTGTATAAATAGCAAATCTTTTGGAAAATTGATCTTTATTATTGACAGATACAGTTAAAAACTTTAGCCTAGATATGATACGAGTTTCAACTTCAAAAAATTTGATGAAAGCAACCTTTAGTGAAGAAATTGTTTTATATCAGCACAATGAAAGGTATCAATAACAAAATGAAGATTCTCTGTAGAACAGTTGTTTCCAAAAACTCTATTATTGTCGTCCAGAGCTATCTTAAGGAAACAATGACTTCCTCCCTGCTAAGGAAAATCACAGCTTTCAGAGGGATAATCCAAGGATACACTATATCTTGAAGAATAAGAGGTCTCATCACGAGCCGGCTTATCATGATCACAGATATTATAACTTGCTGACTTTGCCAATACTGTCTACCACAACAGGGCAATGACTCAAGATTGTTGCAATCAAAAGACAAGGGGTCTCATCACGAGCCAACTTGTTCAGTAAAGTTATAAATCAACTGAATGACTGTGTCATAATTTGGCTACCAAACCAAGACATTGTTCTTTAAGAATAAAAAGGAAATCAAAGCAGTAAGTGTGAAACTCGATTTTTCTTTGAAAGATGTAGTCACCTTGAGTATGGACACAGGATCATTGCTGGGTAACAGGTAACCCCGTCGAGGCTATAAACACCTGCTGGCAGCAGAGGCTCTACCTATGACAAATGAGCATATTTAAAACTGGTATATAGAGGAGACTTTATTTTATCTTTACAAGACCAAGTAATGGCTGATGTATATACAAGGACTAGCCTGAGGAAGCAAATAATTAGAATAGAAAGAGGTTGAAACAAAATATCATTGACAATTTAAAGCATAATGTACTCTATCTTTCCATAACAAAGTTTAATTTTCTGAAAAATTTTCTGTTTCGGAAGTAAGAAAAATTCAATAGAAAAACAGAGATAACTGGTTCTTCCAAGTGAATCGCCAATTGTTGTGGCAAAACTGAAATTGATTGAACAACAAATTGCAACTAACTAAAATAAACCTTGCTAAAATGAAAATTCAGAATTGAAACGAAAGTAGCAAAGGAATAATCTATTTTACTGAAATGAAATTGCAGAATTGGAATGAAACCAGGAAATGCTAATCTATGCTTGTAGAATTGAAATTGTGGAATTGAAATGCTAATCTACGGTTGCAGAATTGAAATTGCGGAATTGAAATGCTAATCTACGCTTCCAGAATTGAAATTGTGAAATTGAAATGCTAATCTACGCTTATAGAATTGAAATTCTAGTCTAGTAAAGCAGAAAATGTCTAATCTACTTTTGCAGAATGGAAAGGAAGCAACTATTCTAATCTTGCTGAAATAAACTACTTAGCAGAATGTTGTAGTAGAAAATGAAAGAAAAGCAGCAATCCCAAATACTCTCACACTTCCCTGGCAACGACACCAAAAAGATGGTGGGTTCTAGTATTGCAGCAATGATTCTGCAACTCCTGGGACTCCCTTCTATACTTTAATCAACCCGGTTGTCCGTAACAAACTTGGAAGTGATGGTGCTATATGCACAAGTACTAGCTCTTACCGCAAGCTGTCACTTGATCAGCTGGCACAAGTTTGCTAGGAGCTTAAGCCAACTTCTATGAGCTCTTAGAAGAAGCTTTTAACTATGATGGATGAAAGCTAACTCAAAAGAGGCTAATCTACTTGCAGAAAGAAGCTGAAAGCTGAAAGGAAATGCAAACCCTAGTGTTGTGGCCACCAACAACCCCCCCTCCTTATTTAGTATTAGCAATAACACTAAGTAAGTGGGGACCGTTAGTAAAAAATTCAAAAAATTCAATTAAGGCTTATGTATTATACTCCTTAAGAAAACATCGCATCGCGTGAAGAAAATATGACATTTCCTTGTGAGTACAATATAAACTGCGAAAGTGCAACGCGAAACCCATCGCATTGCATGCATTAAGAAACACTCATATTCGAAAACCTTAAAAAATCGTCGATGGCCGATATGTGACATCACATATCACAATATCGCATAAAAAACACATAACCATTTAACGAATTGTAACAATCCGCGATCTTGCGATAACGCGATACTGCGATTGGCGATCTTGGGATCGCGCGATACAACAATCTGCGATCTTGCGATAACGCGATACTGCGATCCGCGATCTTGCGATCGCGCGATACAGCAATCTGCGATCTTGCGATAATGCGATACTACGATCCGCAATCTTGCGATCGTGCGATACAACAATCTGCGATTCTGCGATAAATGTGATCGGGCAACCCCGCGATAACACATCTTGATGAAAATGTGATAACGCGATAACGCGATGATGCGATGCTGCGATACGAATCGCAAAAATTGTCCATCGCAAATTTTCCCGAGCTCAACATTCAAGAAAAGTTGTCCATAAACTAAAAATTAGATACATGCTTTAATGAAAATTAATGAATGTACGACAAGTGTTAATAAAAGACAGTTTTGTGTTTTTTGAAGAGTTGGTTCACGTCAGGTGGCATGATGTTGTACATTTGTAGAGCTTAGAGCTTTCTTGTCAATTTTTATTATCATTACTCTCTCCTTATGTGTGAACTGCATGAACAAAAAACAAAAACAACATGAAGCACTGTGCAGGGAGCGATTAAGGAAAAGGGTAAAGCTCCAAAAGCTCGGAAGCAGAGAAGAGATGCCCTCATGAACGGATACCGGATGCAACAGTGTCGCAAATTCCAGAGTGCTGCTGAGCTATCGATTACAGATCTGTCAGTCAAAGCCATGGTTGAATGAGTATTTGAACAATGCTGATATCAATAGGCGATTTAACACTCAATGTTAGAAGCTCATGAAAGCAGTATGTTTACAAAATTTTGAAGCTGATACCCGGTGAAGGAAAAGGCGCTAAAGGCGAAAAACCCACCAGAAAGGCCCGGATCAAAGAACGGAGGCAGTTTTCGATGCGCGATTAGTGCTACGCTGAGAAAATTACTCAAAAAGCAAAGTCCCTAACTGCTTAGTCACTCGTAAGCCTAGAAAATGCAAGAAATCAAAGGTAGAGGCAATTTGAGGGTTACCCAAGTGGAATTTGGGTTATTACTGAGCATACACAGTAAATCCACATAGCCAGAGATGATTCTCAAGTATATCTTCTATTTTACTGAAAAAATGGTGCCAGCGCTTGCCATTTCTGTTTGCTTAGCTCAACCAAAAGCAGAATATAGTCAGTCGACTCTATCCAGGCAAATATTGAATGCTCGCAACATTAAGGAGCAAATGCAGAAATAGTTAGATGTTAGATTTAATTTTTATAAATAATTTTGCTTAGAAAAAGAGCAGTCATTTAAACCATATCCTGAATCTGTGTAATTAAGTTATTTAGTTAGTAGTATTTAAACCCTTCTCGTGCATTTAGAGAAGGGTCCAGAAATTTATCAAAAACTTGTCCTCAGAACATGCACTTTTCCACCCTCAGAGGAGGTTCTGGTGAATGAATGGATCAAGATTTGTTGATGTTTGCATTTGATATCTGCTACTGATGTTGCACTGCTGTACTCTTAGTGGATGTTAGAGCAAAGAGAGATAAATCATTGTTGCTTGAAGCTTATGAGTAGGACTAGTCATAAATGGTACTTTTATGTCTTTATCATTTCTGCTTATATGTTAAAGTGATATACAATTTTTAGTTGTTTATATGTTATTGCATGAATGCTTGAGTTAGCATTTGGCACTTTTTTACGGTGGTAGCTATTTATTTATGTTTAATGTATGAATAGCTTATTATGCGATATGTTGTTCACAACTGTTTTGCCTAACTTTTTATGCGAAATAGTTCATCTTAATTGATTTCCTTTCTTATAATCGCTGAATGATCTTTATTACGAGTTGTTATATGAAATCTCTTTAGAACGCATAATAGAAGAATTACATCCCGGGTTAGCATAGATTAGATGTGATGTTTTTTATTAGATTACAATAGCATAGAATTAGATTAAAGCTTGAATTAGAATAGCTTAGATAATTACTGTTAGATCAGCAACATCCAATTCTACACACACACACCCATAGATTGGGAAACTGGTCCCATTATCCCCAGTCAGACCCGCTATACCAAACGTATAAGGAGCTGCCAACCAAGGTCTGGACCGGGCGGGTATCCCCCTTGTTGTCGACCTGATTTTCGGGGCTTCAACACCTAGCAATCCCTAGTTTTACCGACTACTCCTATTGGTGCAAGAAAAGAGATGAAAGCTATGGAAATGGATGCCATTGACTCTTGGAAAGGTAAAATTCATGTCACTAAGCTACTTCTAAAGTAAAATTTGGAAAAAACAACTTTTTATATTTTTGAGTAATCTTGCAGAATTATTATGCATGTGCTTTAACTATTTTTGATTGTGCAGAGGTTGATTGGCGAAGGGAACTGGAGTGGGCACTTGCAGGAGGTTGGGAAGGTGAGAAGAGAGCCTAAGGGGTTCGTATCACCCTTCTAGAGAGTTTCACAGTGATCATATCTCCAAAAATTTCTCACGTGGACTTCTACAGGAAGTCTGCAGGGGTTCTATACGATGTTCTACAGGAATAGCGGAAAGAGGATTTTAGAGGGTTGATGGTGGAAGGTGGGAAAGTGAAAATGCAGGATGGATAAGGATGTTAAGGGGTCTAGGACCTGGTAAATGAAGCTAAGTAGTGATGAAAGTGGTTGGATTTGTTCAAGGATGGAGGGAGCAATGTTGCACAAAACTGTAGAAATTAGGGAAAATCGGGAATGTGTGGTGAATGTAAGGGAGGAATCTTGGATTATGGGTTGGAGCAGGTTGCATGATGGAGGAATGGTAGGTATGGATATATTACAGGTGCTCTGCACACTGTTTTCCAAAATTGATCGAATAAAGACTGAAAAAACCAGAGATCTATCTATTTTGACCTAATCTAACCTAAAAATCAGAAACATGATGAACAGAAGTTTATAGACAGGAAACCATGCTAGATAATTATGGAAGCTAAGCAAGAATAGATCTAAACATTCAAGTACAACTGGTATCAACTTCTCCAACTAAAAATCTAACACTAGCAATTGCATGGAAAGGCAAAAAATAGTGTTTTTGTGGAAACAAGTATGCCTTGGTCTCAGCTCATGGTCCCAAGGAGGGAGAGATGAGATCAAGGGTTTCTTCATGGAATTTTTTCAGATCTTTTCTGTTGTCCAACTGTCAAATCAACTTGAAGCATGAAAAGCTATTTTAATGATAAAAAACAACCTAAGTAACAAAGCAAGACCTTAACCTAAATAATAGAAATTATTCTATGAATGCAAGGAAAACACATAAAAGTACACAAAGGAGGTACTGGCACTTGGTTTAGGCCCAACCCCAAGAGCTACATCCTCCTAAGAAAAGCTCTGAGCTGATGCAAATTGAAATTTATCTCCATTACTCAAAAAATAACCATGTCACAAAAATGTTTACAACAAGAGCTCGAAAACGAGCTGAAAGGCAGAGCAGCACTAAAGTGCAAAAAACAACTGTTCACTAGCTAAACTACCAAGGCTTGAAGCCTTCCTATTTATACACCATGAGGACCTCCAATAGCCCTCCTTAACTTGAGGGGCTTGGTTGCTCAAAACTGCAAGTAATCAGCCACTTCACAAAATTTGCTCGGCTGCCCTTGGAAATCATCTTTGATGGGCTGTTGAACTCTGATTTGATGGTGGAGAACTCGACGAAGGGGCAATTTAGTGCAGGAGACACCCTTCCTACTAATCCTCAGCCTTGTTCCCTTGTATTTGGCTATCAACTGGCTCATAAATGCTTGACCATGGTCCAAAAGATGTCCAAAAATCTACAATAAGCACGTATTAGACTTTGTGGTCAAGTGACTATTATCATTCATTCAATTAACATAAATATAATCAAAAGCATGCATAAAACTATGAAGAATGGTGGATTAATCAAGAATAATAGGCAAAAGGAGCCCAATAAGTTACCCACTTTTGGGGCTCATCAATAGGATTGACTTCAACCAAAGACCTTGAAGAGCTTGAGAGTATTTTTGGGTCTCACGGGCTACTATCACAAATTTGTCTGTAATTATGGTCACATTGCTAGACCCCTCACTCACCTTCTCAAGAAAAATTCATTTCTCTAGAATGATGAAGTGCAATAGGCATTTATAGCTCTCAAACATGCCATGAGTTCCACTCTTATATTAGCACTACCCAACTTCACCAAATCTTTCGTGATTGAATGTGATGCTTCAGGTACAGGTATTGGGATGGTCTTAATGTAGGAAGGTCGACCCTTGGCCTTCACTAGCCAACAACTAAGTGGGACAAATCTAGGACATCCTACATATGAGAAGGAGATGATGGCCATCTTACATGTAGTAGATACCTGGCGACCATACTTATTGGGGCGGCATTTCCAAATCTGCACAGACCATCAAAGCCTTAAATATTTTTTGGAGCAATGCCTATCCTTGCCACAACAAAATAAATGGCTCGCCAAAATGTTGGGATATGATTATGAGATAATTTACAAGAAAGGGCATGAAAATGTCGTAGTAGATGTTTTATCATGCCAATTTGAGGAGGAGAGCACCCTTCTCGCAATCTCCCTTCCCATTACAAAATGGATTGAAGAGGCTTGCAAGGAATAATTTGCACACCCTTTGCTCTCTCAACTCATTAATAAATTGCAGGCGGATCCAAATTCCAAAGTGGGCTACTCTTGACAGGCTGAGATTGTTCACTACAAGGATAGAGTCATGATATCACCAACATCCACCCTCAAAAGTCACATTTTGGCAGAGTTGCACTCATCTCCCACTGCAGGCCATTCAATCTTTCTGAAGACTTATGCTCGCACTCAATGTTCATTCTTTTGGATAGGCATGAAAAAGGAAATTCTTACTTTCGTAGCTGAGTGCGATGTATGTCAGTACCACAACAGAGAAATAGTCAATTCCCTAGGCACATTACAACCATTGCCCATCTCAAACTCAATCTGGATGGAGGTTTCTATGGACTTCATTATGGGTCTTCTAAAGTCAAGCAACAAGTCAGTCATCATGATGGTTGTGGACAGGCTTTCTAAGTATGCTCATTTTTGTGCCTTACCATACCAGTATACACCAACCTTGGTGGCTCAATCTTTCGTGGACCAAATCTTCAAATTTCATGGCATGCCCACTTCCATTGTGTCTGATCGTGACTCGATCTTCACCAATAACTCTTGGCAGGAACTCTTCAGGCTACAAGGTACCCAACTACAACTCAGTACTTCTTGTCATCCCCAAACTGATGGTCAAACTGAAGTAGTCAACAAATGTCTGGAGACCTACCTTAGGTGTTTCACTTCAGAAAAGAAACATATATGGGTACAGTGGTTACCTCTAGCCGAATGGTGGTATAACACTAACTATCATACCACTACCAAAATGACTCCATATGAAGAAGTTTATGGTCAACTCCCTCCTTCACCTACTTCTTATATCCAGGGATGCTCAAAGGTACAAGTAGTGGATCAACTCCTACAGAGCTACACAACCATGTTGGCCCACCTCAGAGAGAATCTCTATCAAGCTCAAAACTGCATGAAGCAACAGTTAGATCAACATCGTTCATAATGCAAATTTCAAGAAGGGGATCAGGAATTTTTGAGGCTGCAACCATATAAGCAAACATCACTCAAAGACAAGGGTTTTCAGAAATTATCTCCAAAATTCTACGGATCGTATCAAGTACTTCAGCACGTCAGAGAAGTAGCCTACAAGCTAGCTTTTCCATCCACTACAAAAATCCATCCAGTCTTCCATGTCTCATGCCTCAATAAAGTGATTGGAAACCATTGTTGAATTCAAACCAGTCTACCAAAATTGGATGAAGAAGGTTCAATCTGGCTCCAACCTGAACAAGCTCTTGATGCGTTAGAATGGAACATACACAACTACATGATCAAGGAAGTCCTTGACAAGTGGAAATACACCTCTCTAGAAGATGCGACCTGGGAACCAACCACTATTCTCTAGCAGTTTCTGTAGTTTCAACTGATGAGCCCCAGAAATGGGTAAATACGTGGGCTCATTCTGCATATTATTTCAATTTAATCCACCATTCTCAATATTTTTGTGCACGTTTTTGAATATATTTATGTCAATAGAGTGAATGGGGATAGTCACTTTGCCATGTAGTCTAATGAATGTTTATTGCAGATTTTTTGGGCAATTTTGGACAAAGACAAGGAAATTATGAGCAAATGGAAGCTAAACTCAAGGGAAACATGGAAGAGAACTTGTAGGAGGGGTGTCTTCTTCATTCATGACCCCTTCCTCAAATTCTCCATCAGCAGATTAGAGTACAAAGGCCCACATTGATGATTCGAAGCGGTAGTCGAGCAAGTCAAGTAGGGATACTGTTATCTTCAGTTCTAGGAAGTCAAGTTCCTTAATTTTAGGAGGACTTATGGGAGTCCCCACTTGTATAAATAAGAAGGCTTCGAGCCTCATTAGGTGTTATGAAACCAGCTCACGAAAAGATAGAAAAGATAGATCAATGCCTTAGAATTCAGCCTCTTCGAGGGGGCAACCTCCTTTACATTACATAAATGAACAATTATTGGATGATACAAATGACAAAACCTCCTTTCTATATATAGGAGTCTAAGGAGTCACAATATAATCCAGACGAGCTAACAATAATAATATAAAACCACAAAAATAACAATAGAGGGATTCTATGGGGCACAGAAATAACAATATGTGGGTAATAGGGGCACAACAATATAAATAAGGGGTATAACTACAATAGTAATGGGGTAATCACTAGTATTATAGGGACCCAACATGCCCCTCTCCTTCAAAAAATTGTTGTCCTAAAAACTTGAGTAGTTCTGGATACTTCTGCATAAAATTCTCATCCTCCCATGTGGAATCTTCAGCGGATAAGTTCTTCCACTTGATAAGATACTCTAAAATTGATCGATTTCGTAGCTGTCGAGTTCTTGTTTTTATGACTGCTTCTGGTTCCAATATAATTTTTCCTTCCTCGTCAAGTTTCGACAATATTGTTTGAATTTGGGAGCTTTTTGCATATAACCTTCTTTAAACATGAAACATGGAAAACTGGGTGCAATCGAGAAGCTGCAAGAAGCTCCAATTTGTATGCCATAGTACCAATCTTTTGCAACACCTTGTACGGACCATAATACTTTGGTGATAATTTATTATCCTTCTTAGCTTGCTTTAGGGAAATTTTCTTATATGGTTGTAGCCATAGGAATACCCAATCACTTACATCAAAAATTCTTTCACTGCGATGTTGATGTGCATGTTGTTTCATTCTATTTTGTGCCAACACAAGGTTATCCTTTAAGAGTTGGAGGACTTGTTGTTGATGTTCGATGTGATGTTCCACTGCCTGAACCTTAGAATTTTCTCTTAAATATGATGTGATGGATGGTGGTTGATACCCATAAAGTGCCATAAATGGGGTCATTTTTGTTGTTGTATGGAAGGAAGTGTTATACCACCATTTAGCTAGAGGCAACCATTTGACCCATTGTGTCTGTTTATCAGATACAAAGCAACGAAGATATCCTTCCAAACATTTGTTTACTATCTCAGTTTTCCCATCAGATTGAGGATGATAAGGTGAGCTATGATCTAACTGAGTACCAAGACAAGAAAATAATTCTGTCCAAAAATTTTCGAGTGAAAATGGGATCTCTATCACTTACAATAATCTTTGGGTTTCCGTGTATCTTTTGAACTGTTTCCATAAATGCAGTAGAAAATGTACTGGCTTTAAATGCATGTGATAATGCACAAAAGTGTGCATACTTGGTAAGTCTGTCAACTACCACCATGATGACACTCTTTCCCTCAGACTTGGGTAAACCTATGATAAAATCCATTGAAACCGCTTCCCAACGTTGGCTTGGAATGGATAAAGGTTGTAATAGACCCGGTGTCTTAATTGTTTCAACTTTATTTTTTTGGCAAACCAAACATTCCACCACAAACTTTTGAATATCTGATTTAAGGCCATCCCAAAAAAAATCCTTCTTAACCCTGTGGTAAGTTTTTAAAAATCCTGAGTGCCCTCCTAAGGGAGAAGCGTGAAATTCCATAAGAATCTTTTGTTTTAGCGGGGAATTCTTACGGAGGTATAAGCGATCTTTGTACCATAACGAATCATTTTTCAAGCTAAAAGTATCAGAAGTATTGGAATCTTGTTGTAGCTTTCGAATAAGTGCCCACACTTCTTCGTCATTCTTCCATTCCTCCCTTGCTTCGTTTATCCAATCTGGTTGGATAATAGAAATGGCACACAACAATGCTTCCACATCCTCATCCTTTCTTGAGAGTGCATCTGCCACCACATTTTGCTTCCCTTTTTTGTAGATGATTTCAAAGTCATAACCCAACATCTTTGTGACCCACTTTTGTTGCTCTTCAGAGGATAATCTTTGTTCTAAAAAGTATTTAAGGCTATCATGATCCGTTTTTACCTTGAAGTGTCTTCCCATTAGGTAGGGTCGCCATTTCTTAAGTGCATGGAGTATTGCCAACATTTCCTTCTCATAAATAGCTTTACTTAAAAACTTTCCCTTGATTGGACGACTTTCAAAAGCAATGGGTCTTTCATCTTGCATTAGAACAGCACCAATTCCATTTCTTGAAGCATCACATTCCACAATAAAGGTTTTTGTGAAGTCCGGTGTAGCTAAGACCGGTGCTTGGCACATTGCCTCTTTAAGATGTTCAAAGGCCTTTGTTGCTTCTTGGGTCCATGAAAATGAATCTTTCTTCAATAATGTTGTTAGAGGTGCTGCTATTCTCCTATAATTCTTAACAAACTTGCGATAATACCCTGTCAACCCAAGAAATCCTCATAGATGCTTTATGGATGTGGGGATTTTCCATTCCTTAATGGCTTTAATTTTGCTAGGGTCTACCTTAACTCCTTCATGAGATACAATATGACCCAAATATTCCACCTCCTGGACTCCAAAGAAACATTTGGATCTTTTTGCATATAATTGTTTCTCCTCCAATAGTTGTAGCACCCTGTCAACATGTTCAACATGATCCTTCCAAGACTTGCTGTAGATTAGTATATCATCAAAAAATACTAACACAAATTTTCTAAGGAATGGTTTGAAAATTGAATTCATCAAACCTTGAAATGTTGAAGGTGCATTGGTAAGGCCAAAAGGCATGACCAAAAATTCATAATGACCCTCATGAGTTCTAAATGCCATTTTCGGAATGTCTTCAATCTTCATTCTGATTTGATGATATCCCGAACGAAGATCCAACTTGGTGAAGTAAATTGATCCATGCAATTCATCCAGTAATTCATCAATGACAGGAATGGGGAACTTATCTTTAATAGTGAGCTTGTTGAGCTCCCTATAATCTGGACACATGCGCCATGATCCATCCTTCTTGTGCACCAATACTACTGGAGCTGAGAAAGAACTTTGACTCAGTTGAATTATACCAGCCTCTAGCATTTCTGCAACCATACGTTCAATTTCACTTTTTTGGACATAGGGATATCTGTACGGCCTGATGTTTGGAGGAACACTTCCTGGAATCAGATGAATAGCATGATCATGATCACACATAGGTGGGAGACCTTTGGGAGTCTCAAATACCTTGGAATGATTGTCCAGGACTTTTTGGAGATATGGAGAAATAGATGATTCCAATGTGGAAACATCTAGCGAACATAATTGTGCAATTACACCTCTTTTCTCCTTTTTTAGAAGCTTTGTCATGCCATTAGAGCTGATTATCTTTCCTGGTTTCCCTGCAATACCCCTTAATTCAACTTCCTTTCCTTCCACAGAAAATTTCATGAAAAGTTCTTGAAAATTAAAAGCTATTGTACCCAAGGATTGTAGCCATTGGACTCCTAGTACAACATCAGCACCTCCCATTGGAATGGAAAGCATTGGGCTAGTCAATACATATTCTCCCATGGATAGCTTGATATTATGGCACTTTCCAGAGAAATTTAATGTTCCTCCATTTGCAATCATCACATGACACTCTGATGCTAGATATAGGAAGCAATTCAATTCTTTTGCTACCCTACAATGAATAAAATTGTGGGTGCTTCCTGAATCAATCAACACTATTACCTTTTTCTTCATGATTTGTCCTTCTATCTTGATGGTTTGAGGAGTGGTAATTCCCACCAATGCATTACAAGATATGGTTGGATTTATTTGTTCTTCATCTAGGCTTTGTTCCTGGAGTATATCCTCTTCTTTTGACCTTTCTTGCTCCTTTTCTTCTTCCTCTTCACAATCTATGTAGAATAATTTCTTCTCAGCACACTTATGACCTTTTGTGTATTTTCTATCACAATTGTAACAAAGCCCTTTTTCTCTTTTTTCTTCCAATTGTTGTGGTGTCAACCTTGTAGGTTGTGGAAGACTAGGGGCAACAACACTTCCGTCTTTATAGTTGTGAATGATATGCTTCCTAGTTGCCATAATTTTTCTTTCCATTTTTCTTGCTAACCTGAATGCCTTCTCTAATGAATCAGGTTCCCAAAGGCGAACATCATGTTGGATATTATCCTTTAAAGACCCAACGAACACATCAATCCTATGCTCCTCTGGAATATCTTTTACCCTTATGTTGAATTTTTGGAACTCCTCAATGTGCTCCATTATTGAACCCTTTTGTTTGAGACTTATCAATTGGCTAAAAAAAGTGTTGCTTTTTGTATCCTCATAATGTGCTATCAATTCTTCCGTAAAAATTGCCCAAGTGATAAATTGTTTACGAGAACAAAGCCATTGATACCATACAAACAGATTTGGTTCCAAATATACAGTTGCCATACGTACCTTTTGTGCGTTTTGCAAATTATTGAGATCGAAGAATTGTTCTATCTATAATATCCATGTGCCGAGATCCTTGCCATCAAACTTCCTCATATTGATTTTTGGAATATGGTGATTCTTCTATCCAACATTAGCGTCTATGGAATCATGATTAACATTTCTTTTGTTCTCATCATGAGTTTCCTTTACTACCTTTTCACCATTAGTAAATATTTCTTGTAGAAAATTTGTCAAATCTGTCTTCAAATCTGCCATGCCTGTCTTCAAATTTGTGTTCAAATATATCTTCATATTGTCCATCTTAGCTTCCATGCCATTAATCTTAGCTTGCACGCCATTTATCTTAGCTTCTGTTAACTTTTGTGAGTGTGACATTTGTTGCACTTGTTCTTGTAATTTTGATATATCATCTAGCATTTCTTCCTCTTCTTCATGAGTCATGCTAGAGATTTCAGGTTCCTTACTAGGTGTTTGCATTTTCTTTCCTTAGGGAATCAATTACCGATAATAATTCTCTACTATTCCCTTTGAAGTCCTTCAAAATAAATTTTCAAACCAAGCTTAAGCAAAAATTTAAAAAAATCTACACACCTTTTTTCACTTTGTAGGAGCTTGATATTGCCTCTGATGTATCTCTGTACTTTCCAATCATCTAGTTCTAAATTTGTGACCTGTAGTAGCTCTCTGTGTCCTCTTTCTAATGCCACCAGTCTAATTGAAATTGGATTCTCCAAGAAAGAGTTATGCACAATCTCCCAAGTTGACCTGATTATAGACCTTTCCAAAAGAGCGAACTTGTATGAAGTGCCACGTGTACAATTTTCGATATTTGGTTCTAAAAAAGATATACAAGAAACTACAGTCCGTCCTCTTTCTGTACCTTCTGACAAAATTTCAGTCTGATTCCCAGAGAGAAAATTATGACGATTTTCCCAGGTCACCTGTTTTGAATGTAATTCAGGAATCTGCAAAAAGACCAACTTCCTCAGATCATATCTCCGCAAATATCACGCGAAAAGCTTCGAAATTCGGACCCAAGGTTCAACGCTTCTCAAATGAGTTTTTTTTTAAACTTCTGAAATGTCACAGAAAAACGTTATAGCGAAAATGCCATGATGACCTGTTTGGAGCAGCGAAACCCTAGAATCCAAAGGTCTGATACCAAATGTTATGAACCCAGCTCAAGAAAAGATAGAAAAGATAGATCAACGCCTTAGAATTCAGCCTCTTCGATGGGGAAACCTCCTTTACATTACATAAATGAAAAATTATTGGATGATACAAATGACAAACCCTCCTTTCTATATATAGGAGTCTAAGGAGTCACAATATAATCTAGCCGACCTAACAATAATAATATAAAGTCACAAAAATAACAATAGAGGGATTCTATGGGGCACAAAAATAACAATATGGGGGTAATAGGGGTAGAACAATATAAATAAGGGGTATAACTACAATAGTAATGGGGTAATCACTAGTATTATAGGGACCCAATAGTAGGTTAGCCAGTTCTTAATATATTTTTTCACTTTTGTTCAACAATGTACTCAGCTCATTTTCGAGCTCTTTTTGAGATAGTTTTTATGTGATGTAATTGCTATTTTGGATAATGAATATAAATGAAGTTTCGAGCTGGCACTGAATTTTTTCCAGAGGGCTAAATCTCTTGGGTTAGGGCCCATCCGAAGCTACCCAGCACCTCCTTTGTGTACTTATATGTTTTTGTTTCCATTCATGAGTTAATTTCTGCTGCATATACTCATTTAACTTCATTAGATTAGGTTGATTTTGATGGTTAGAATAGTTGTTTTTTCTTCAAGTTGCTTAAGTAAGTTGCTACAGTGACAGAAAAGGATCCAAAAAGGCTAAAATTAGGTCTTGATCTCCTTTCTCCCTCCTTGGGACTATGATTTGAGGTCAAGGCACTACTGTTGCCACAGAAAACACAATTTTTCTCCTTCATGCAACAGCTAGTGTGATACTTTGATTTGGAAAAGTTGATATTGGTTCAGATTTAATTACTTAGATCATTTTATGCCCTTTTACCATAGTTATCTTGCATGCTTTTCTGTTCATAAGGTAATGTTCAACATTTTTCTGGTTTTAGCTCAGAAATTAGGTTAAGATAGACAAAACTTTGTTTTCGGTTCTTTCTTTAGTTAGTTTTGAGAAGTAAGTGTGCAGACCTCTTGTTGTACATTCCAGATCATCATTCCTCTATAAAATAGCCATCTCTAGCTCACCTCTCATAGATCCCCCAACTCATTCGCCACATTTCATCAATTTGCCCTAATTTTTGCATTATTTTTCCATAAAGTTGTTTTCTTACCATTTGAACAAGTCCAAGCATCTCCTTCATACATGATCTTCCTTGACAAGTTATAGACCCCTCAACACCTTCATCCAGCCTTCATTTCCCCTTTCCCATCATTTTTCCACCTTCAAACCTCCAAAAACCACTTTCAGCCCCCTCTTGTATAACCTCGTGTAGATCCCGTGCAGCCTCCTGTAGAACTTCTTGTGACTGATTTTTCGAAGTCTGATCGCAATGGAAGTCTTCAGAAAGGTAATAGGGGATTCTTAGGACCTCTCCACACCTTCCTCACCATCTCCGAAAGCCAACTCCATCTTCCTTTGCCACCAAACCTCTGCACAGTCACAACCAGTCAAATCATAAGCATAATAATTCCACATAAAAATACTCAAAAGTAAAAAAAGATGATTTCTTCTCATTTCTCTTCAAAATTAGCTTGAATAAATGCAATTTACCATTTTAGTAGTCAATTGCACCCATTTTAGTAGTTTCAATCTATTTTCTTGCACAAGTAGGGTTAGTGGGTAAACTAGGGTTTGCTAGGGTTTGCTGGGGCTTGCATTTCATTCCAATTTTCCTTCTCTTTTTGCAAGTATAATAGCCCCTGTAGAGGTATCTTCCTTTCATCATAGTTAAAGCTTCCTCTGAGAACTCATAGAAGTTGGCTTAAGCTCCTAGAGAACTTGTGCCAAGTGATCAAGTGACAGCCTGCAGTAAGAGTTAGTACTTGTCAACATAGCACCGTCGCTTCCAAGTTTGTTACAAACTTTTGGGTTGATAAAAGTAAAGAAGGAAGGCCCAGGAGTTGTAACATTATTTCTACAATACTGGAGCTCACCACGAGGATTCCCTCCACACATACACCATCCCTATAGCCTGGGAAATTTTCAAGAATATGACTAGGGAAGACGACATAAAAACTCTCACAGATGAACTTAGTCCCTCCAACAGTGAAGAGGACGAGAAGACAGAGGAACTTGAAAATGAAATCCATGAGGAAGCACAAAATATTCAAGTAGAAGAAGAAAAAGAGGAAAAACAGAGAGAAGAAGAGAAAAATGACACAACCACAGTTGAACCTAAGGTAGAGAAGGAAACAACATCAAAAGCAGAAAAGAGAAAAAGGACAAAAGCTGGGAAGAAGAAGACCAAGACAGCTCAGAAAAAGACTGCCACTGGGAAGGAAAAAACTCAGTAGGAAAAGGAGAAAACACCACCGGAGACAACATAAATTAAAGCAGAAACAACCGACACAGGAAAAACTGCAAAGGGTGAAGAAGAAAAGTAGCACGAAGAAGTATCCCCTGAAACAATGGCAAGGGAAGGAGCAACTATTCTTGCTGTATTGAGCACTCTAGCTAAGCAAAAGGGAAAAATAAGAAAACAGACATCGATGTATTTCAAAGCTTGGAGGAGCACCAAAATCAAGGTGGAAAGCCCCAGCCACCATCAAAAGAACCCATTATCATTGAGGATGCACCTACTGTGATAAAGGAGGAATCCCCCTCAAAAATCTTTATCACCTACGAGAAAGGGAGTCCCAAGACCTCCACCTAGAAGGAAAGGATCAAATTGATGGACTCTAAAGCAGTCCTACAGGAGGAACAAACCTCTCTACAGGAGACACTGGCCAAGCTCAAAGAAACTGAAAAACTAGAAAAGAAGGTAGAGAAACAGTCCCAAGAAGAAGATAAGGCAAAAGAAATACCAGAATCGGGACTTCAGACTAACTTAGGCTCCTATTACAATCTTCTGGAGGGTGGGAAGATCATCCCACAAAAATTCATTGTGCCCCTTTTCTTCGAACTAGAAAAGGAAAGAGTTAGGACCCACACGTGGATGCAGATTGCTAAATCTAAAGGAGTCAAAGATATAGGGCACATGGAAAACAAGTTGACAGAAATGAACAGGGAGTTGAGCATCGTAAGGACAACAACAAAAAGAGGGACCCCAGGCAGATAGTAAGGTAGCAGAGAAATAACAAGAAGAAGAAGAACCATAGACAGATAGTGAAACACTGATGAAACAGCAGCAAGAAAGAGAATCTCAGGCAACAACTGAAGTGATGATTTTGAAAAAGCAGCTGCACGAAAAGGAAACCCATTTAGCCTGCATGCCCAGCTGGGCAATGGAGGCATTGCAGTGCACACAACCAGCTAAATCCTATGCACTGTATCTCAAATACCAATGGCTCCAATTCCAGATTAAGACATTGGCCCAGAGGGGCACAATCCCATTTCAAGATTATGGCCAGTTTATGCATTTATGTGATCATAGTTTAGTCGAGGATAAAGCAAGGCTAGCAGAATTTTACCTACACAACATGGCACTTCCTAACATGAATTTATGGGATCCAAATGCTACATTGAGAGAAATATATCTAATGGCTATGGCTTCTTGGATGAGCCATGAGGAAAAGAGAGCAATGGAAATTCAGAAGATAATGGCAAAAGAGCTAAGTGAGCCCCTGATGATAAGGGTAGAACCAGCAAAACCATTGGCTCTCATCTATGCCCACCAACACCTTGCAGCCAATTCCCAAGTTCTTCCTGATTATGTTGATGGGTAAGCACAAGCTATTGCTCATTTTGAAGATATGGAGAGATTGTTTGGTGATGACTGCCTTCATGCCTACATGAGACGGTGGAAGACATTGCTACATAGCTTAAGGATCAGGAAGTATCACTCCCCAAACAGAATGAGGGAGGCCATGAGGAGAGTACCCCTATATAAACACTCAATGAAACACTTAAAAGCCAACTAGAATGTTCTTAAGTTCAGTCCTCCACTACTGTTAGGACTGTTGGAAGGAGATAAGGAGGAGGAAGAACAGAAACAATGGGAGGAAGTGGACAAGAAATCAGGTTTCTTTGATAGAGAGGAAGAAATCACATCAAAGGCTTGCGATGTCAGGGAATCTATCAGAGCTATTAAAGATGAAGAGCTATATTAGTTGCTCAGAGGATGAGCAACCCATTTGGTAGGAGGGTGATGATGAGCCCTAGAAATGGGTAACTATATGGGCTCATTCTACCTATTATTTCAATTTAATCCATCATTCTCAATAATTTTGTGCATGTTTTTGAATATATTTATGTCAATAGAGTGAATGGGTGTTAGGCCACTATACTACTAGTGTAACCCCTTATTGTTATTAGTATAACCCACTTATTATATTGCTGTACCCATGTAGTGCCCATATTGTTACTATTGTGCCCCATAGAAGCCCACTATTTTTATTATTGTGCCCTTACATTATTATTGTTATGTTGGCTCTGATTATGTTATGACCCCTTAGACTCCTATATATAGAAAGGAGGTCTTTTCATTTGTATCATCAAAGAATTGTTCATTTATGTAATGTAAAGGAGGTTGTCCCCTCGAAGAGGCTGAATTCTAAGGCGTTGATCTATCTTTTCTATCTTTTCTTGAGCTGGTTTCATAAAATTTGGTATCAGAGCTTTGGATTCTAGGGTTTCGCTGCTCCAAACATGTCATCGTGGCATTTTCCCTATAACGTCTTTTTTGTGACGTTTCAGAAGTCACAAAAAAAACCCATTTGAGAAGAAATCGCGTTGAACCTTGGATCCGAAGTTCAGAGCTTTTCGTGCGATATTTGTAGAGATATGATCTGAGGAAGTTGGTCTTTTGTCAAACTCCGGAATTACATTCAAAACAGGTGACCTGGGGAAAGTAGTCATAACTTTCTCTCTAGGAATCTGATTGAAATTTCGTAAGAAGGTACAGAAAGAGGACAGACTGTAGTTTCTTGTATATTGTTTTCAGAACCAAAAATCGAAAATTGTACATGTGGCACTTCATACAAGTTCGCTCTTCTGGAAAGGTCTATAATCTGGTCATCTTGGGAGATTGTGCATAACTATTTCTTGGAGAATCAAATTTGGATCAGACTAGTGGCATTAGAAATAGGACACAGAGGGCTACTATAGGTCGCAATTGTAGAACTTAAAGATCTGAAATTACAGAGTTATAGTCGTTTCAAGGTCGAGCTCCTAAAATCAAGAAAAAGAAAGATGAGGAAGTTTGATGGCAAGGATCAGGTAAATTGGATACTTCAGATGGAGCAATATTTTGATCTACATGGTGTACAACTGTTACAAAAGGTATGTATTGCATCTTCATATTTAGAACCAGATCAATTTTTATGGTACAAAGGGCTTTGTTCTCATAAAAAACTTGTTACTTGGTCAATTTTCATGGAGGAAATGATAGCACATTATGAGGATACAAAGAGCAACACCTTCTTTAGATCAACACCACAACAATTGGAAAGAGTAAAAGGGCTTTGTGACATAGTGGAAAGAAAAATGATGGAAACCAGGAAGCGTACCCCTCACAACTATAAATATGGAAGTGTTGTTTCTCCTAGCCTTCCACAACCTACAAGGGTTACACCACAACAATTGGAAGAAAAAAGAGAAAAAGGGCTTTGTTACAATTGTGATAGCAAATGCACTAAAGGTCATAAGTGTGCTGAGAAGAAATTATTTTACATAGAATATGAAGAGGAGAAAGAAAAGGATCAAGAAACATCAAAAGAAGAAGATATACGCCAGGACCCCACCCCAGAGAAAGAAGAAATGAATCATACCATATCTTGTAAAGCATTGGCAAGAATTACCACTCCTCAAACTCTCAAGATAGAAGGACATGTCAAGAAGAAAAATGTGCAAGAAGTGAAATATCACATAGAGAAAGAAGAAATGAATCCAGCCATATCTTTTAATTCATTGTTCGAAATTACCACTCCTCAAACTATCAAGATAGAAGGACATATCAAGAAGAAAACTGTTCAAGAAGTGAAAGATCACATCGAGCATCAAGAAATGAATCTGACCATATCTTGTAAAGGATTGGAATAAATTACCACTCCTCAAACTCTAGAGATAGAAGGACATATGAAGAAGAAAAAGGTTCAAGCAGTGAAAGATCACATCGAGCATCAACAACAAGTTCTACAACTTTTAAAGGATAATGCCACTTCGGTGCAAAATCAAACGAAACAACAGGTAGATAAAAATTGTAGTGAAAAATGTTTTTAGGTAGGTGATTGGGTATTTTTACTGCTACATCTCAAGCAAGCTATTTATGAGAAGGAAATGTTGGCAATACTACATGCACTTAAAAAATGGCGACCTTACCGAATGGGAAGACTCTTCAAGGATGAGGATGTGGAAGCATTGTTTTGTGCTATTTATATTATCCAACCAGATTGGATAAATGAAGCAAGGGATGAATGGAAGAAGGACGAAGAAGTATTATCCACTTATTCAAAAAAGATCCCAATTCAAACAATATTGCCATAAATTGAAGAGGAAGGAAAAATCATATTGGAACCTCGAGCAATCACAGAAACAAGAACCCGACAGCTACGAAATCGATCAATTTCAGAGTATCTTATCAAGTGGAAGAACTTACCCGCTGAAGATTCCACATGGGAGGACAAGAATTTTATACAGAAGCATCAAGAACTACTCAAGCGTTGAGGACAACGCTTTTTGAAGGAAAGGGGCATGTTAGGCCCCTATACTACTAGTGTAACCCCTTATTGTTATTAGTATAACCCACTTATTATATTGTTGTACCCATGTAGTGCCCATATTGTTACTATTGTGCCCCATAGAAGCCCACTATTTTTATTATTGTGCCCTTACATTATTATTGTTATGTCGGCTCTGATTATGTTATGACCCCTTAGACTCCTATATATAGAAAGGAGGTCTTTTCATTTGTATCATCAAAGAATTGTTCATTTATGTAATGTAAAGGAGGTTGCCCCCTCGAAGAGGCTAAATTCTAAGGCGTTGATCTATCTTTCCTATCTTTTCTTGAGGTGGTTTCATAACAATGGGGATAGTCACTTTGCCATGTAGTCTAATGAATGTTTATTGCAGATTTTTTGGACAATTTTGGACAAAGACAAGGAAATTATGAGCAAATGGCAGCCAAAATCGAGGGAAATAGGGAAGAGGACTTGTAGGAGGAGTGTCTACTTCATTAATGACCCCTTTCTCAAATTCTCCATCATCAGCTCGGAGTACAAAGGCCTACATTGATGATTCCAAGGGGCAGCCGAGCAAGTCAAGTAGGCTGCTATTATCTTTAGTTCTAGGAAGTTGAGTTCCTTAATTTTAGGAGGACTATTGGGAATCCCCACTTGTATAAATAAGAAGGCTTTGAACCTCAGTACGTTATCCAGTTCTTAGTATATTTTCACACTTTTTTGCAGCATTGTACTCAGCTCATTTTCGAGCTCTTTTGAGACTATTTTTATGTGATATAACTGATATTTCAGATAATGAAGATGAATGAAGTTTTGAGCCAGCACAGATTTTTTCCCAGAGGGCTGAAGCTTTTGGGTTAGGGCCTAACCCAAGCTGCCCAACACCTCCTTTTTGTACTTATATGTTTTTGTTTCCATTCATGAGTTAATTGCTGCTGCATATACTCATTTTACTTCATTAGATTAGGTTGCTTTTGATGGTTAGAATAGTTGTTTTTGCCTCAAGTTTCTTAAGTAAGTTGCTGTAGTGACAAAAAAAGATCCAAAAAAGCTAAAATCAGGTCTTGATCTCCTTTCCCCCTCCTTGGGACTATGATCTGAGGTCAAGGCACTACCGCTGCCACCAAAAACACAGTTTTTTCTCCTTCATGCAACTGCTAATGTGATACTTTGATTTGGAAAAGTTGATATTGGTTCAAATTTAATTGCTTAGATCATTTTATGCCCTTTTACCATAGTTATCTCGCATGATTTTCTATTCATATAGTATTTTTCTGCATTTTTCTGGTTTTAGGTCAGAAATTAGGTTAAGATAGACAAAACTCTGTTTTCAGTTCTTTCTTTGGTCAGTTTTGAGAAGTAAGTGTGTATACCTCTTGTAGGATATTCGATCTCATCATTCCTCCATAAAATAGCTAGCACTAGCTCACCTCTCATAGATCCCCCAGCTCATTTGCCACATTTCGTCATTCTGCCCTAATTTCTACATTGTTTTTCCATAAAGCTGTTTTCTTACCATTTGAACAAGTCCAACCAATTCCTTCATCCCTGATCTTCCTTGACAAGTTATAGACCCCTAAACACCTTCATCTAGCCTTCATTTCCCCTTTCCCATCATTTTTCCACCTTCAAACCTCCAAAAACCACTTTCGGCCCCCTCCTGTAGATCCTCTTATAGAACCTCTTGTGAGTGATTTTTCAAAGTCCGATTGCAATGGAAGTCTTCAGAAGGGTACTAGGGGCTTCTTAGGACCTCTCCACACCTTCATCACCATATTCAAAAGCCAACTCCATCTTCCTTTGCCACAAAACCTTTGCACAGTCACAACCAGTCAAATCATAAGCATAATAAATTCACATAAAAATACTCAAAAGTACAAAAAGATGATTTCTTCTCATTTCTCTTCAGAAGGAGCTTGAATAAATGAAATTTACCTTTTCAGTAGTCAATGGCACCCATTTCAGTAGTTTCCATATCTTTTCTTGCACAAGTAGGGTTAGTGGGTAAACTAGGGTTTGTGTTTTATTCCAGTTTTCCTTCTCTTTCTACAAGTAGAATAGCCCTTGTAGAGGTAGCTTCCTTTCGTCATAGTTAAAGCTTCTTCTGAGAACTCATAGAAGTTGGCTTAATCTCCTAGTGAAATTGCGCGAGATAATCAAGTGACAGCTTGCAGTAAGAGCTAGTACTTGTGCATACAACACCATCGCTTCCAAGTTTGTTACAAACTACCGGGTTGATAAAAGTAAAGAAGGTAACCCGAGGAGTTGTAGCATCATTGCTGCAATACTGGAGCTCAACATTAGCCTTGATGACAAGGATATTTTTATGGCGGAGGGCATGTTAGGGTCTAACCCTAACTCCGTCATTTATGTAATAGCGTCGAGTCATAGTTATAGTTAAGTAAAGAGTCAATAAAGCCGATATTAATAATTGTAAGTGGTTGACACACATTTAAAGAAGGGACCATAATTAGTTGCAAATGAGCCATGATATTAGATAGATGGTTTTAATAAGAACCATGGTATTGACCCATGGTATTGCATCTATGAATCCTATATAAATGATAGAGAATCCCCTCGAGGAGCATCATGTCTTATTTTGTAATTAATCCCAGCTCTATTAGAGGTTGCCCCCTCGAAGAGTCAAGTGAACATTGCTTCCCTTTCTGAATAATAAAATACATGTTGTTATTTCTTATTGTTATGTGTTCTGGGTATATTTCTTCACATATTTGGTATTTTGGTATCTTCTCGTAGGTCAAGAGCATAACATAATTTAGTTCCATATCAAAGCAAAGATAGCCAGGAGAGATAGGAGGTATAGCACATAGAAGGTGACACCAGAGGCATTACTTCTTTGTACCTACATTTCCAAAAAAATGAAGAGAGCAAAGTGGTCTCACCTTCCAGTTGGGTTTTCTCTCAAAAGGGTTTCCCAGAGAGCATATCTTGTGTCTTATGTGTGTGTGAGCTTATTTTCCATTTTTTGTTCTTCCGCATAATTTGCATTTGCATGCATGCAATCATTATAGTTAAATATATAGATCTTAGAGTTTAATAAAACTATAATAGTGTAGAATTTTAGTATTTTAATATATTATTATCATATCTGTTGTGACAAATTTTCGAGTGGAATATTCACAATAGTTTATGGATCACCTAGGTTTCCGATGGTTGAATATGAATCTTCATAGTGTCACATATTTGGCTATGGTTGAGAATACTTTTGTATGATATATTATGGTTTCCCATTTTGACAATGGTTGACATTGTTCAATCATAGAGATTGGTTGACTATGTTCAACCCTTCTAACCTTCATTGGCCTTAGTTATTCATTGGGAAGGGGTAGTGCTGGTAGCATTGTGTTGGCATGGATGTCAACTATGGGAGACAATCATCTAGTTAGATAGTTTTCTTGGAATTTTTGTCAACGGTCTTAGATTGTTAGAAAATTATATATTACAAAGCAATGGAACACATAAAATATCACAGAAATATAAACACAGAAAATGCATAAAACAAGAGAGACACAGATATACGTCGTTCACCTAGTTTGGGCTACGTCCACCCCGAACAGCTAGCTCCTTTTTATTATCCAAAAAAAATGAAGAGACACAACCTACAACAGATCCACTATAATATACTCTGTTTTCTCTCACAGTCTCACTTATCTATTTCTCGCTCTCAGAATATGCATCTATTACATAACCTCAATACAATACCCTCATACAAAGAGAGGGGTTTCCTTCTAGGGCAAAAAAACCTAAACTAAACATAAGTTCTACCGTTAGATCATCTGCCATATGAATGACCCAGATTGACTAGAAATTACTATACTTTTACAAGGAAATTTTACATCTGTTTTTAGCTTCGGGGTCGGTGTCACCAAAACCCCCGCTGAGGGACCGCTGGCCCCTAGACCCCCCAGCCAGGGGGAATTTTCTCCCCTGGACCCCCACGGGGGGGACAAGTCCCCCCTTCACCCCCCTGCGTGGAGGGGTGTACAATCTTCTTGTGGTATACATCTGGCTAAAACAAAAACCTCTAAATAATCATGCTCCACACCCAACATAGATGAGCTTGCATGATGATTTCAAATGTTGATGTCTCTAGTGGCTTGACAATATGGCTATAGATGCATTAAAGCACCAATGGTATATCTAGATAGAGGTATTTATGTTTTGGCCAAAATAGAGGATGCACATTGCTATTTTTTTAGAAAACCACATTTTTAAAAGAGTAAGCCCATATTTGCTTCTGCAAACATGTGTGTGTAGACCATATTAAAGATAGAAGGCCTATTTCTATGCCTATAGGTGCCCAAACGGAAATACCATGAGCATCAACCAGGGTTTTTATCATAATATTTTGTTGAGGGAAGTTTGACTGACTTTGTGCACAATAGTTATGTTGGAATTGGTCTTTGAAGGAATGTAAACACATTAAATTTCATGTGATCATGATAATGGATTGATTTTCTCATCATTTTGATCATTCATGTATCGTTGTTAAAGGTGTGAATTCATTAAAATTCATGTAATTGTGATATTGGTTCATCTTGTCATCACAAAATAGTGGAACACACTAATCATGTTGATCTGATCAATCATAATAGCATGGATTAGGTCAAAAGTGTAGTGGTCAATGTTAGTTTCTTAGATCTGGTCCTCATGAACTAATTTCTTTTTTAAATGGTCGAATTAGCCAATTTAGACTACACTTGTAATTGTAGTTAAATAACTATGGCATGGATCTAGTTGAGGTTTGATCGGTCAATGTTTGAGTAATTGAAAGTCCTATGCATATATGTCGGAGACAGTTTGATGGTTTTTTTGTTTGTGTGTATCTCATAGGTTGATATCTATAGCAAGATGGTTTTTATAGTGTGTATAGCACCTATGATAGAGATTATTGAATATATAAGTGCGTGTATTAGGTTTAGTGAGACAATGGAAGGTTTGATGATTGTGTGCATAGAAAGGATGTGATGGATAAGCCCTTAAAAAGAGAAAAATACGAAATGATATGATAAAAGGTTAATTTCTTGGAGAGTGTGCATGATGTAATTGAGAGGCTAATCAAACAAAGTGTGTAGAGATATATCCTTGTGAAAAAATTTATTTGCAAAGTTAAATGGCTAGACAAGAGTCTAATAAGATTGTTGTTAGAAGCTAAGTGTGCATGAGAAGGGTAATGTGTTGTTGCAATTGATATACCTATGTTTTTAATAGATATCTTACAAATGATAGAGATAAGAGTTAGAGGCTTCATACATATGCTATAATATTGTTCCCTTGACTCATTTTGTATAGCATTATGTTTGAACACTAGTGTACGGATAGAGTATTGGTCTTAGTCATATTGATGTATTGTTGTAGGTTTCATCATCCCTATTAGGTTTGTATTTTCTTTATATCCCACGTGTTAGAGTGTGATTCGGCTTGTTGGGACATTGAGTTAAGGTGATATGGTGTGAGGATAATTAATTTTTTATTTCATTGATGTATCTATGGTGTTGCAAATTCAATGTATGATAAAAGTTATACAACAAAGAGTTTTGTTGCAGATATTAATTTTGAATGGTTTAGTTGCAGGGGGTTTGAGATTTTATTCAATAGTTGTTGAGCTTAGAGTATTCAATGGGTCCATTCTAAAAATGGGATGAACCATTTCCAAAAGATGTTTGTTTTTGGTTAGGTGTATCCTAGACTGAAACATTGTCAAATGTTTCCTACATAAGATCTTGAAGGTTAGGGCCTTTAATGATAGTAAGTTGTGGCTTGCAAATCCAAGGTGTAGCAACATCCTCTCTATAGCATCCTGAGAAATAATTGCAAGTAGTGCCTTTTATCTAGTGGTGGCTAGATACAATATTGGGTGTTGGGGAATCCAACAATTGGTGGAATGCAAAGTTGTGGTTGCGGTGGCTTCCAATAGATGGTTGTATACAAAGTTCAATAAGTGGTGCCCTCAAATAGGTACTAGCCTAGAGGAAGTGTTTCCTGCATGATTATCAAGTTGTGGCTTCCACGCTGGTGCTGGCCAATTCATATAAAAAATAAGATTTTAATTAAGATGAAGTAAAGAAGAAGAGGATGGTGGATTTTCTCCCATAAGGGTTTTCACCTTACATACTTTGCCCTCATGTGTTGATATCCTGATTATTGTTCTTATGTCTATTTATACTTATTATTCATTTTTATGTTTAGATGTGCTCATGTATTATGCTACTAAAGAATGAATGAATAAAGGGTTGTAAAAAAAAAACAAAAATTGGTATAAGTGAAAATATTCATTCTCCCCTTCCACGCCCTCTTATTATTGCCAAGATCCCAACCATTGGTATTAGAGTCAGTTCTTTCGAGTTCAAATTAAATACTAGAAATAAAATATGAGAAGAATTGATGATTGACCTTTTTTTGGAATGAACCTTGAAGCAGTATTTGTCCTAACTACTGCAATGTATTAGGTATGGGTTTAAAAAGTTAAATCTAATTTATTAGCTATTGGATCAAGCATTTGGAAGCTTGTATGTGAATGTTGTAGAAATGAACTATGTCAGCAAAAATGATGAAGTAGAATTCAAAAGCAAGGTGTGTGATCTATAAAAATCATCCTAATGTCAATATGGAGAATATTACAACTCTGCTCCAAGGAAGATTTAGGACAGGTTCTAGGTGTTGTATGGAGGTGAGAATAGTAATAAAATGGTGACAAAAATAGTGAACAACAAAAACAAAAACAAAAACAAAAACAAAAACAAAAACAAAAACAAAAACAAAAACAAAAACAAAAACAAAAACAAAAACAAAAACAAAAACAAAAAACAAAAACAAAAACAAAAACAAAACCAAAACCAAAAACAAAAACAAAAAACAAAAAACAAAAACAAAACAAAAACAAAAAAAAAACAAAAACAAAAACAAAAACTTTGAGAAGAAAGACTCTCATCCCTCTTGTGCCAATGGAACAACTGATAAGGAAAAATATGAAAATGGCTTAGTAGAACCAGGTGTGCACCAACATGGTAAATCCAAAGATATAACGGTTTATGAATTACTTTTGATCTATAATTTATGTAAATCTCATGGTAGACATCTTGAGTTGAATAATGAGCATGAGAATGATGTTAGTCTTATTAGAGTCAACAATGAGTCATCCAAGTTGGTTATTGAAAACTATATATTGAAGTTGGTTGACCAATAAATATGTCTAGAGATTAGAAGAATTTGTTTCATATTTTTTATGCAAATGAGGTTGATCTTAAATAATAATCCATCAACTCGAAGATGTAGTTGGCAGAAGTAAGAAGAGTGCACAATGTTATGTCCGATAAATTAAACGAAAGTGAAGGACAAATTGGAAAGCTTGAGGTTAAGATGGTTTCCATGAGAAAGTAGCTAGAGAAGAAGGATACTCAAGCGAAGCAGGAGAAAAGTGCAAAGGCCTTGAAAAGTTTTCTTGGTAGCCAAAAATATCTATTAGGAATATTTTGTTTTCTATTTCATAAGGGTGACGCCATCACACATGCAAGAAATAATAATAACACAAAATCCAAGAATCCTATAGCAGGAAATAGCAACAACAAGAGCAATAGAGGAAAGAACTAAAATATACAATAGCCAAATATTATGGAAGACTTGATAGATTTAAAAGGAGAAGAAACAATCCATTTTCTCCTTTGATGGATGACGTGGAGTGGATGATGAGTGGAGGGTGAAGACCCAACAAACCACATCATGAATTTTCACCTGTGGTGTTCATTTAATAGTATCACTACTGATACTATTATATTATGACTATTTCAATGCACCCTAATTGGCCCCGTAGTGAAATGGTATGTTCAACAACCTTCTGCGTCACATAGAAAATTTATCTCATTATCTACAACTTCCCTCACCTTCTTCCACCTCCCAGTCCACCATGCTTCATGTCTATAATGTTGGAAATAATACTGAGAGGGGGGGTGAATCAGTATTATCAAGCAATTTACCAAATCTTCCTTATTTGATCTTTTGAATTATTCTTGCATATCAGTACCATAAAATAATGAGCATGAATAAAGAAAATAGACAGTCACACCAAAGAACAAAAGATGTAAGGTGGAAACCCAATGCGGGAGAAAACCACCTGCTGCAATATGTCTCTATCTTCTTTCAAGAAAATCCTTTTACAATGATTTTGTACTGGTGCAGTCCTTTACCAGCACGCAGGCTGCAACCTGCAGAGAGCTACAACTCTCTCTCGTTTTCCAGTCTCTCCTGGAAGGGAGCTACAACCCCCTACTTCTTTTCATGAACAATCAAATGATCAACAAGTATACAACAGATACAGTCCACTACAGATATCAGATCAGTAATTACAGAAATAACCCAGAACACCTTATGAACAGAAATATACAGTCAACAGATCATCTTAAGACAGGGACGCATATTTTCTTTCTGTGGCCTGCGACTGGACGCAGTCTACCTTCTTCTGTTCTGCGTGCAGACGCACTGTTCTTCTAAGCTTTTCCGCGACCGACGCACCAGTAGCACTATTGCGCCGCGTCTTTCGCTTCAGAGACGCACCCAATAACACAGTCACGCCGCGTCCTTTGCCTCAGAGACGCACCCAATAACACAGTCGCGCCGCGTCCTTTGCCTCAGAGACGCACCTGAGCTTTTACTTCACTGCGTCCCGGCGCACTTGCTCTTCACTGAACCTGCGTCCCTTCAGATATAAGAAATATGAGGACTTCAGAACCAACCCAAACACTCAGATCCACAGATCTGATCATGCGCCATAGAGATCATAGTCCATTAGAAGATTCGCCCTTATAGATCTAGACTAGATCTCACCAAGAGATGTTCAACCAAGATGATGCTCAATCCAAATGAACTCCTTTGCTTTATATAGGCAAGCTTCTCCCAAAACATGGAACAATACCACGAGCCGACACCATAGAAACACAAAACCGTCGGCTAGATACCACACAGGAAACCCCCACGTGCATTTCTCTGCCTTGAAATGTGTGCACTGGGCGGACGCACCTCCTGAACGGCTGGCCTGCGTCCCTGGATGCGGGTTCTGTATGGTATACCTGCGGGGACGCACGTGCTGAACATATTTCCTGCGTCCTTCTTGATTTATCACCTGAATGGGTTTGCCATCAAGGACAACACCTGAATCATAATGCCAACAATCTCCCCCTTTGGACTTGATGGCAACCACATAATCTTCAGCTTCATTCTCCCCCTTTGACATCAAGGGCAAAGGGTATGCTCCCCCTATGCTCATGCATCTCCAGATTTGTAACCAGAAATCCATCATGAAGGAGATAGAGACATATTGCAGCTATTTCCAAGATCTCCTTCTCCATAATGCCAAAAATGCATTATGTGCTCCCCCTGAGCCTATACCACCAATAGGAAGATGATCAACAGTAGGATGATGCATCAACAACCCCCAGCTTTTGCCTGAGGTATTCAAAGGTGTCCCTGGGCAATGGTTTGGTGAAAATATCAGCAACTTGTTCCTTAGAAGGAACATACTCCAACTTGACCTTCTGTTCAAGTACTTGTTCCCGGAGAAAATGGTACTTGATTGGTATGTGCTTGGTTTTTGAATGCATAACCGGATTCTTTGAGATGCTGATTGCACTTGTGTTGTCACATAAGATAGGAATAGGAGGTGTACAAGTGATGTGATAATCCTGCAAATTCTGCATCATCCAAAGAAGTTGAGTGCAACAAGATGCAGCAGCAACATATTCCGCTTCAGCTGTAGACAAGGCAATTGAACTCTGTTTCTTGCTGAACCAAGATACCAGTCTGGAGCCCATAAAGAATGCACCGCCACTTGTGCTTTTCCCGTCATCCACGCTTCCGGCCCAATCTGCATCTGTGTAAGCATGAAGAGTGAGATCTGTATCTCTAGGATACCATAAGCCATAATTTTGAGTCCCTTGAAGATATTTGAAAATTCTCTTCACTGCTTGAAGATGAGTCTCCTTTGGATTTGCCTGAAATCTTCCAACTATTCCAACTGCATGCATGATGTCTGGTCGGGTACCTGTCAAATATAGTAAACTTCCAATCATAGATCTGTAGGTTGGTTGATGTACTGCTGCAGATTCATCATTTGCACTGAGACTACATCCTGTGACCATGGGTGTACATACTGGTTTTGCATCTTCCATGCCATATTTCTTCAAAATCTGCTTGAGATACTTGGTTTGAGATAAAAAGATTCCTCCTTCCTTCTGTTGGATTTGCAAACCAAGGAAATATGTCAGTTCTCCTAGCAAGGACATTTCAAATTCTTTCTGCATGACTGAGGCAAAGCTTTGACTCATAGCTTCTTCATTGCTGCCAAAAATAATGTCATCTACATACACAACAAGTATTAGCAATTTGTCATTTTCAACTTTTATATACAGATTGCTATAAGAAACCTTGTTGATGAAGATATTTGTCCAATCGGTAGTACCAAGCCCTTGGAGCTTGTTTGAGACCATAGAGAGCCTTTTTCAATCGGCATACAAGATTTGGATCATTTCCAAGAATGAACCCATCTGGCTGTTCAATGTACACTTCTTCTTCCAAGTCTCCATTCAAAAAGGCTGATTTCACATCCATTTGAAATACTTTGAAGTTCTGAAAACTTGAGAGAGCAAGGAACATTCGGATGGCCTCAAGTCTTGCAACAGGAGCAAAAGTTTCTTCAAAGTCTATTCCTTCTTGCTGCGCATACCCTTTACAAACGAGTCTGGCTTTGTTTCTAATTACTTCTCCATTTTCATTCAATTTATTTTTGAAGACCCATTTTGTTCCAATAACATTCTTATCTTTTGGTCTAGGAACCAGCTCCCAAGTGTTGTTCTTTTCGATTTGCTCAAGTTCTTCATCCATTGCTTTCACCCAACATTCATCTTTGCATGCCTCTTTCACATTTTGTGGTTCGGTGGAGGAAAGTAATGCCAAATAGCTTGAAGCTTCTGCTACTGTTCTTCTAGTTTGTATACCTGCTTCTTTTTGTCCCATGATCTGAGATTCTGGATGGTTCTTCTGAACATATCTGGATGGAGTCTTTTCTTCTATTCTTGTCTGTTCTTCTGCTTCTTCGTGAGGTTCTTCTTGAGATTCTTCTTGAGGTTCTTCTTCTTCATCATTCTGTCTTTGAGGGTAGCTCTTCATCTTCTTCGATGTCTTCACGATGTATTTGCCTAGGAATATATCCCTTTTCATCAACCACTACATCAATGCTGTCAACAATTCTGCCAAGTCTTTTATTGTAGCATTTGTATGCTTTGCTATGTGGAGAATAGCCAAGAAGAATGCCTTCATCTGCTCTAGGATCAAGTTTGCCAAGCTGCTCCTCAGTATTCTTGATATAGCATTTGCTCCCAAATATTTTGAAGTGCTTTACCGAAGGAGTTTTACCACTCCAGAGCTCATGAGGGGTTTGAGTGCTGTTCACCCGGACATTTGTCTTGTTGAGAATAATAACTGCAGTATGTGCAGCCTCACCCCAGAAGGTTGCGGGGGTTCCTGATTCATCAAGCATAGCACGAGCCATTTGTTGGATTGTTCTGTTCATTCTTTCAACAACTCCATTTTGCTGAGGCGTTCTAGCTGTAGAGAATTCTCTCCTTATCCCATGTTCATCACAGAAATCGAAAAATTCATTTGAAGTAAATTCCCCACCTCTGTCAGATCTGAGGCACTTAATTTTGTGACCTGATTCATTTTCAGCCAAGGCTTTGAAGGTTTTGAATTTTTCGAATGCTTCATCTTTGTGCTTCATAAGTCCTAACCAAACAAACCTGGAGAAATCGTCAATAAATAATATCAAGTATTCCTCTCCTCTAGGTGTTCTTTTCCTGAATGGCCCACATACATCTGTATGTACTAGCTCAAGAGGCATGCTAGCTGATCCTTCTTTCTCTGGAAAGTTAGTCCTGGTTTGTTTTCCAAACTGACATGATCTGCATATGGTGTTGTCAGGAATTTTGATATCTGGAAGATCGCGAACTGCCTGATATTTGCATGCTTTCCTTATTTGTGAGAAGCTTAGATGTCCCAACCTTCGATGCCATAACCAGTGCTCTTCATCCTTGCTTAGATAGCATTGTTGTTGTCCTTCTTCAAATATGTACAGATTATTTGGAGTTCTTTTCCCTTTGAGAACTGTTTTACCTGTATCAAGATCACGAACAAGACATCCATTTGATCTGAATATAACCTCGGTTCTTTGATCACACATCTGGCTGACACTTAGTAGATTATGCTTCAATCCATCAACAAACAAAACATTTCCAGCCTTAACATCTTCTTTTAAAGGAGCAATACCTTTTCCTTTTATAGTTGCAGGAGTATCATTTCCAAAAGAGACTTTCTTTCCCTTTTCTAAATTAGAATAAGACTCAAGTTTTTCTTTATCACCTGTCATATGCTTCGAACATCCACTGTCAATGTACCATAGATTTTCTTGTCCTTCTGCATAAAATGCTATCCCACATCTTTCTGTTTGAGGTTCCTTTATTCTCCATGTTTTGGCGCCTGAGGCTTGTTCCTTTTTCTGCTCTTGTACCTTTCTTTCCGGAAACCTGCTTCTGCATTCAAAGTCTTTATGTCCAAAATTATTGCAAATAGAACATTCAACTTCATTTTCAAGAGCTGAAAAGTTGTTATAGGTCCTTTTTGTAATCCCTGTCATACTTCTTTGTTTTTGAGCTTCCCTAGTCATGATTGTTTTATACGCAACACATTGAGCTGCTTTGTGACCAAAGTTATGGCAAGAAAAGCATTGTCCATTGAAGAAGCTTCTGCGATTATTGGATCTACCAGCCAACTGATTGTAATTTCTATTTTCATCTATTCTTGAACCAAATTGAGAAGATTTTACCTGTGGCTGGTTGTGGCTTTTGTTCACCCTTAAGCTGGATTGCCCTTGATAGTTTCTGTTTGACATTTGTCCCTGCTTTACCTGATGATCTTCCTTGTGCTCTTGCTCATTTCTTCTTGCTGCATCAAGATAACTTTTTGAAGTGGATGCTTGAGAAGTTTCTCCATTATAGCCCAAACCTGTCTTATTTAGTGGAGACCGCTGCACACTGATAATCTCATCCAAAGTTTCAGATCCTTTGACAAACTTGAGATTAATAGTTTTTGTTTTCTCAATTTCTTTTCTAAGACCAACAATTTCACCTTCTAATTTTTCAAGATGTTTTTCTTTTTCATCAATTTGGAATTGTAGAGTATCAATAATCATGTTCTTTTCTTCTATGCATCTCTTGAGTCTAGTAATTTCATCATAAAGGTTATCCACATCTACAGCATCCTCATAATCATCATCTTCAAATGCCATTAACAACCTATATTTATTACCTTGTTCATCTTCATCACTGTTTGATAAGCCATCACTATCTTCATGGGTGTAGTAGCTTTTCTTATTTGCACTCTGTTTCTTGTTCCATCTAACTGGTTCCTTTCCTTTATCCTTATAAGAGCATTTTGCAGCATAATGACCTACTCTTCCACAAGCAAAGCATTTGAAAGGTAGCTTACCTCTGAACCTTCCAGAACCCCTTTGAAGATTTCTGACAAAATTTGATTCTTCTTCCTCTTCTTCTGGAACATGACTTGCTTCATATTGATCTTCTTTGCCTGATGCTTTAAAAGCAGCTTCCCTTCTGTCTGATGGACCTCCCTTTCTCATTTCATAAGCAGTTAGAATTCCATGTAGCTGAGACATGGTGAGAACACGGAGATTTTCCTTTCTTCTATTGCAGATACTTTAGATTCAAACTTGGGGGATAATGATCTTAGAATCTTTTGAACTACTATAGTCTCTTTTATTTCTTCACCCAAATTTTTCATACAATTAACAATCTCATCTACCCGAAGAAAATAATTAGCCACACTTTCATCATTATACATCTTGAGAGTCTCATATTGAATCCTGAGAGTTTGAAGTTTAGCTTCTTTTACCTGTTCATCTCCTTCATAGCTAGTGATCATTTTGTCCCATATCTCTTTTGCTGATTTGAAGTGCATGACCTTCATGAATTCTGTTTGGGATATACTTCCTAATAGAGTACTGACTGCTTTTGCATTTGTTTCATACTGCTTTTTCTCAGCTAGATCTGTAGGAGTAACTGAAGGAAAGGCATAGCCTGTTTCTACAATGTTTCAAACTTCTGTACCAAGAGATTGAAGATATGCAGTAATTCTTACCTTCCAATAATTGAAGTTTGTCCCATCGAAGACGGGTGGCCTGATTGATGCTTCTCTCTCGTAGTTGCTCATGATGAACGATCTACCTTCAAGCGATCAAGCTTTTCTGAAGGACCTGCTCTGATACCAATTGTTGGAAATAATACTGAGAGGGGGGGTGAATCAGTATTATCAAGCAATTTACCAAATCTTCCTTATTTGATCTTTTGAATTATTCTTGCATATCAGTACCATAAAATAATGAGCATGAATAAAGAAAATAGACAGTCACACCAAAGAACACAAGATGTAAGGTGGAAACCCAATGCGAGAGAAAACCACCTGCTGCAATATGTCTCTATCTTCTTTCAAGAAAATTCTTTTTACAATGATTTTGTACTGGTGCAGTCCTTTACCAGCACGCAGGCTGCAACCTGCAGAGAGCTACAACTCTCTCTCGTTTTCCAGTCTCTCCTGGAAGGGAGCTACAACCCCCTACTTCTTTTCATGAACAATCAAATGATCAACAAGTATACAACAGATACAGTCCACTACAGATATCAGATCAGTAATTACAGAAATAACCCAGAACACCTTATGAACAGAAATATACAGTCAACAGATCATCTTAAGACAGGGACGCATATTTTCTTTCTGTGGCCTGCGACTGGACGCAGTCTACCTTCTTCTGTTCTGCGTGCAGACGCACTGTTCTTCTAAGCTTTTCCGCGACCGACGCACCCAGTAGCACTATTGCGCCGCGTCTTTCGCTTCAGAGACGCACCCAATAACACAGTCACGCCGCGTCCTTTGCCTCAGAGACGCACCCAATAACACAGTCGCGCCGCGTCCTTTGCCTCAGAGACGCACCTGAGCTTTTACTTCACTGCGTCCCGGCGCACTTGCTCTTCACTGAACCTGCGTCCCTTCAGATATAAGAAATATGAGGACTTCAGAACCAACCCAAACACTCAGATCCACAGATCTGATCATGCGCCATAGAGATCATAGTCCATTAGAAGATTCGCCCTTATAGATCTAGACTAGATCTCACCAAGAGATGTTCAACCAAGATGATGCTCAATCCAAATGAACTCCTTTGCTTTATATAGGCAAGCTTCTCCCCAAAACATGGAACAATACCACGAGCCGACACCATAGAAACACAAAACCGTCGGCTAGATACCACACAGGAAACCCCCACGTGCATTTCTCTGCCTTGAAATGTGTGCACTGGGCGGACGCACCTCCTGAACGGCTGGCCTGCGTCCCTGGATGCGGGTTCTGTATGGTATACCTGCGGGGACGCACGTGCTGAACATATTTCCTGCGTCCTTCTTGATTTATCACCTGAATGGGTTTGCCATCAAGGACAACACCTGAATCATAATGCCAACAATCTCCCCCTTTGGACTTGATGGCAACCACATAATCTTCAGCTTCATTCTCCCCCTTTGACATCAAGGGCAAAGGTTATGCTCCCCCTATGCTCATGCATCTCCAGATTTGTAACCAGAAATCCATCATGAAGGAGATAGAGACATATTGCAGCTATTTCCAAGATCTCCTTCTCCATAATGCCAAAAATGCATTATGTGCTCCCCCTGAGCCTATACCACCAATAGGAAGATGATCAACAGTAGGATGATGCATCAACAACCCCCAGCTTTTGCCTGAGGTATTCAAAAGTGTCCCTGGGCAATGGTTTGGTGAAAATATCAGCAACTTGTTCCTTAGAAGGAACATACTCCAACTTGACCTTCTGTTCAAGTACTTGTTCCCGGAGAAAATGGTACTTGATTGGTATGTGCTTGGTTTTTGAATGCATAACCGGATTCTTTGAGATGCTGATTGCACTTGTGTTGTCACATAAGATAGGAATAGGAGGTGTACAAGTGATGTGATAATCCTGCAAATTCTGCATCATCCAAAGAAGTTGAGTGCAACAAGATGCAGCAGCAACATATTCCGCTTCAGCTGTAGACAAGGCAATTGAACTCTGTTTCTTGCTGAACCAAGATACCAGTCTGGAGCCCATAAAGAATGCACCGCCACTTGTGCTTTTCCTGTCATCCACGCTTCCGGCCCAATCTGCATCTGTGTAAGCATGAAGAGTGAGATCTGTATCTCTAGGATACCATAAGCCATAATTTTGAGTCCCTTGAAGATATTTGAAAATTCTCTTCACTGCTTGAAGATGAGTCTCCTTTGGATTTGCCTGAAATCTTCCAACTATTCCAACTGCATGCATGATGTCTGGTCGGGTACCTGTCAAATATAGTAAACTTCCAATCATAGATCTGTAGGTTGGTTGATGTACTGCTGCAGATTCATCATTGGCACTGAGACTACATCCTGTGACCATGGGTGTACATACTGGTTTTGCATCTTCCATGCCATATTTCTTCAAAATTTGCTTGAGATACTTGGTTTGAGATAAAAAGATTCCTCCTTCCTTCTGTTGGATTTGCGAACCAAGGAAATATGTCAGTTCTCCTAGCAAGGACATTTCAAATTCTTTCTGCATGACTGAGGCAAAGCTTTGACTCATAGCTTCTTCATTGCTGCCAAAAATAATGTCATCTACATACACAACAAGTATTAGCAATTTGTCATTTTCAACTTTTATATACAGATTGCTATCTGCTGAACCTTTTAAGAAACCTTGTTGATGAAGATATTTGTCCAACCGGTAGTACCAAGCCCTTGGAGCTTGTTTGAGACCATAGAGAGCCTTTTTCAATCGGCATACAAGATTTGGATCATTTCCAAGAATGAACCCATCTGGCTGTTCAATGTACACTTCTTCTTCCAAGTCTCCATTCAAAAAGGCTGATTTCACATCCATTTGAAATACTTTGAAGTTCTGAAAACTTGAGAGAGCAAGGAACATTCGGATGGCCTCAAGTCTTGCAACAGGAGCAAAAGTTTCTTCAAAGTCTATTCCTTCTTGCTGCGCATACCCTTTACAAACGAGTCTGGCTTTGTTTCTAATTACTTCTCCATTTTCATTCAATTTATTTTTGAAGACCCATTTTGTTCCAATAACATTCTTATCTTTTGGTCTAGGAACCAGCTCCCAAGTGTTTTTCTTTTCGATTTGCTCAAGTTCTTCATCCATTGCTTTCACCCAACATTCATCTTTGCATGCCTCTTTCACATTTTGTGGTTCGGTGGAGGAAAGTAATGCCAAATAGCTTGAAGCTTCTGCTACTGTTCTTCTAGTTTGTATACCTGCTTCTTTTTGTCCCATGATCTGAGATTCTGGATGGTTCTTCTGAACATATCTGGATGGAGTCTTTTCTTCTATTCTTGTCTGTTCTTCTGCTTCTTCGTGAGGTTCTTCTTGAGATTCTTCTTGAGGTTCTTCTTCTTCATTATTCTGTCTTTGAGGGTAGCTCTCATCTTCTTCGATGTCTTCACGATGTATTTGCCTAGGAATATATCCCTTTTCATCAACCACTACATCAATGCTGTCAACAATTCTGCCAAGTCTTTTATTGTAGCATTTGTATGCTTTGCTATGTGGAGAATAGCCAAGAAGAATGCCTTCATCTGCTCTAGGATCAAGTTTGCCAAGCTGCTCCTCAGTATTCTTGATATAGCATTTGCTCCCAAATATTTTGAAGTGCTTTACCGAAGGAGTTTTACCACTCCAGAGCTCATGAGGGGTTTGAGTGCTGTTCACCCGGACATTTGTCTTGTTGAGAATAATAACCGCAGTATGTGCAGCCTCACCCCAGAAGGTTGCAGGGGTTCCTGATTCATCAAGCATAGCACGAGCCATTTGTTGGATTGTTCTGTTCATTCTTTCAACAACTCCATTTTGCTGAGGCGTTCTAGCTGTAGAGAATTCTCTCCTTATCCCATGTTCATCACAGAAATCGAAAAATTCATTTGAAGTAAATTCCCCACCTCTGTCAGATCTGAGGCACTTAATTTTGTGACCTGATTCATTTTCAGCCAAGGCTTTGAAGGTTTTGAATTTTTCGAATGCTTCATCTTTGTACTTCATAAGCCCTAACCAAACAAACCTGGAGAAATCGTCAATAAATAATATCAAGTATTCCTCTCCTCTAGGTGTTCTTTTCCTGAATGGCCCACATACATCTGTATGTACTAGCTCAAGAGGCATGCTAGCTGATCCTTCTTTCTCTGGAAAGTTAGTCCTGGTTTGTTTTCCAAACTGACATGATCTGCATATGGTGTTGTCAGGAATTTTGATATCTGGAAGATCGCGAACTGCCTGATATTTACATGCTTTCCTTATTTGTGAGAAGCTTAGATGTCCCAACCTTCGATGCCATAACCAGTGCTCTTCATCCTTGCTTAGATAGCATTGTTGTTGTCCTTCTTCAAATATGTACAGATTATTTGGAGTTCTTTTCCCTTTGAGAACTGTTTTCCCTGTATCAAGATCACGAACAAGACATCCATTTGATCTGAATATAACCTCGGTTCTTTGATCACACATCTGGCTGACACTTAGTAGATTATGCTTCAATCTATCAACAAACAAAACATTTCCAGCCTTAACATCTTCTTTTAAAGGAGCAATACCTTTTCCTTTTATAGTTGCAGGAGTATCATTTCCAAAAGAGACTTTCTTTCCCTTTTCTAAATTAGAATAAGACTCAAGTTTTTCTTTATCACCTGTCATATGCTTCGAACATCCACTGTCAATGTACCATAGATTTTCTTGTCCTTCTGCATAAAATGCTATCCCACATCTTTCTGTTTGAGGTTCCTTTATTCTCCATGTTTTGGCGCCTGAGGCTTGTTCCTTTT